>JAVSCE010009992.1:0-325719 GCA_032199065.1 Smutsia gigantea
GAGGGAGTCTGAAGGGATGGAAATGCACAGTCTTCCTGAAAAAGAATTCAGAATAAAAGTCATAACCATGCTGTGGACCTACAGAGAAATGTGCAAGAGCTGAGGGAGGAAGTGAGGGAACTGAGGAAAGACAATGCAGAACTCAGACAAGCGATCGATGGGCTTAACAGCAGAAGGGATGAGATGCAAGAGACTGCGAATGGAATAGAAATCAGAAAACAGGAGTACAGAGCAGCTGAGACAGAGAGAGATAAAAGGATTTCAAGGAATGAAAGACTATTAAGAGAACTGTGTGACCAATCCAAACGGAACAATATTCGCATTATAGGAGTACCAGAGGAAGAAGAGACAGAAAAAGGGATAGAAAGTGTCTTTGAAGAAATAATTGCTGAAAACCTCTTTGGAAGAAATAATCTATATTAAAACTCAGGTCTCCCAACACAAAGATAAGGAAGACAACACCAAGACATAATAATTGAATAGCCAGATCAGACAAAGACGGGGGCATTAAAAGAGCTAAGAGGAAGAAAGAATCACTAAAGGAAAACCCATCAGACTTCTCAACAAGAAACCTTGCAGACCAGAAGAAGAATGGCATGATGTTGCGTTATGAAACAGGGCCTCGAATAAGATATTGTATCCAGCACGATTATCATTTAAAAATATGATGGAGGGATTAATTTCCTGGCGAAAGTTGAGAGAGTTTGCCTCTCATAAACCACCACTACAGGATATCTTAAATGGACTGCTCTAGATGGAAGCACACCTAAGGCTAAAAAGATGTCACCAGAGAAAATAAAATCATAGCAAAGAAAGCAGACCATCCCAATACTAACTAAAGGCAAAGAATAAAACACCTATTATAGAAAGAATGGAGGAGGAGGAATAAGAAGGGAGAGAAAGAAAGAAACATCAGACTGTGTTTACAATAACTTAACAAGAAAGTTAAGTTAGATTGTTAGATAGTAAAGAAGCAACCCTTGAACCCTTGGTAACCACGAATCTAAAGCCAGCAATGGCAATAAGTACATACTATCAATAATCACCCTAAATGTAAATGGACTGAATGCACCAATCAAAAGACACAGAGTAACAGAATGGATAAAAAAGCAAGACCCATATATATGCTGCCTACAAGAAACTCACCTCAAATCCAAAGATATACACAGACTAAAAGTGAAGAGATGGAAAAAGATATTTCATGCAAACAACAAAGAAAAAAAAGCAGGTGTTGCAGTACTTGTATCAGACAAAATAGACTTCAAAACGAAGAAAGTAGCAAAAGATAAAGAAGGACATTACATAATGATAAAGGGGTCAGTCCAACAAGAAGATATAACCATTATAAATATGCACCCAACACAGGAGCGCCAGCATATGTGAGACAAATACTAACAGAATTAAAGGAGGAAATAGACAGCAATGCATTCATCTTAGGAGACTTCAACACACCACTCACTCCAGAGGACAGATCAACCAGACAGAAAATAAGTAAAGACACAGGCACTGAACAACACACTAGAACAGATGGACCTAACAGACATCTACAGAACTCTACACCAAAAGCAACAGGATACACATTCTTCTCAAGTGCACATGGAACATTTTCCAGAATAGACCACATACTAGGCCACAAAAAGAACCTCAGTAATTTCAAAAATATTGAAATCCTACCAACCAACTTCTCAGATCACCAAGGTATAAAACTAGAAATAAATTTTAGAAAGAAATCAAAAAGGCTCACAAATACATGGAGACTTAACAACACTCTCTTAATTAATCAATGGGTTAACGAGCAAATCAAAACAGAAATCAAAGAATATATGGAGACTAATGACAACAACAACACAAAGCCACAACTTCTGTGGGACGCAGCAAAGGCAGTTCTAAGAGGAAAGTATATTGCAATCCAGGCTATTTAAAGAAGGAAGAACATTCCCAAATGAATAGTCTAAAGACACAATTACTGAAATTGGAAAAAGAAGAACAAATGAGGCCCAAAGTCACCAGAAGGAGGGACATAATAAAGATTAGAGAATAATATAAATAAAATTGAGAAGAATAAAACAATAGAAAAAATCAATAAAACCAAGAGCTGGTTCTTTGGAAAAATAAACAAAATAGATAAACCCCTAGCCGGACTCATTAAGAGAAAAAGAGAATCTACACACATAAACACAATCAGAAATGAGAAAGGAAAAATCACGACGGACCCCACAGAAATACAAAGAATCATAAGAGAATATTATGAGAATCTATATGCTAACAAGCTGGAAAACATAGAGGAAATGGACAACTTCTTAGAAAAATACAACCTTCCAAGACTGACCAAGCAAGAAACAGAAAAACTAAACAGACCAATCACCAGCAATGAAATTGAATCAGTAATCAAAAAACTACCCAAGAACAAAACCCCCGGACCAGATGGATTCACTTCTGAATTCTACCAGACATACAGAGAAGAAATAACACCCATTCTCCTTAAAGCTTTTCAAAAAATAGAAGAGGAGGGAATACTTCCAAACTCATTCTATGAAGCCAGCATCACTCTAATACCAAAATCGGGCAAAGACCTCACCAAAAAAGAAAATTACAGACCAATATCCCTGATGAACATAGATGCAAAAATACTCAACAAAATATTAGCAAACCGAATTCAAAATACATCAAGAGGATCATACACCATGATCAAGTGGGATTCATCCCAGGGATGCAAGGATGGTACAACATTCGAAAATCCATCAACATCATCCACCACATCAACAAAAAGAAGAACAAAAACCACATGATCATCTCCATAGATGCTGAAAAAGCATTTGACAAAATTCAGCATCCATTCCTGATTAAAACTCTCAACAAAATGGGTATAGAGGGCAAGTACCTCAACATCATAAAGGCTATATATGACAAACCCACAGCTAACATCATACTTAACGGCGAGACGCTGAAAGCTTTTCATCTAAGATCGGGAACAAGACAGGGATGCCCACTCTCTCCACTGTTATTCAACATAGTACTGGAGGTCCTAGCCACAGCAATCAGACAAAACAAAGACATACAAGGCATCCAGATTGGTAAAGAAGAAGTCAAATTGTCACTATTTGCAGATGACATGATACTGTACATAAAAAACCCTAAAGATTCCATTCCAAAACTACTAGAACTAATATCTGAATTCAGCAAAGTTGCAGGATACAAAATTAACACACAGAAATCTGTTGCTTTCCTATACACTAATGATGAACTAACAGAAAGAGAAATCAGAAAAACAATTCCATTCACAATTGCATCAAAAAGAATAAAATACCTAGGAATAAACCTAACGAAGGAAGTGAAAGACCTGTACTCTGAAAACTACAAGACACTCCTAAGAGAAATTAAAGAGGACACTAACAAATGGAAATTCATCCCATGCTCTTGGCTAGGTAGAATAAATATTGTCAAAATGGCTACTACCTAAAGCCATCTACAGAGTCAACGTAATCCCTGTCAAACTACCAACAGCTTTCTTCAATGAACTAGAACAAATAATTCTAAAATTCATATGGAACCACAAAAGACCCTGAATAGCCAAAGCAATCCTGAGAAGGAGGAATAAAACGGGGGGAATTACGCTCCCTGACTTCAAGCTCTACTACAAAGCCACAGTAATCAAGACAATTTGGTAATGGCACAAAAACAGACCCACAGACCAGTGGAACAGAATAGAAAATCCAAACATTAACCCAAACATATACAGTCAATTAATATTTGATAAAAGTGCCTTGGATATACAATGGGGAGATGACAGCCTCTTCAGCAGCTGGTGTTGGAAAAACTGGACAGCTACATGTAAGAGAATGAAACTGGACTACTGTCTAGCCCCATACACAAAGGTAAACTCAAGGTGGATCAAAGACTTGAATGTAAGTCATGAAACCATAAAACTCTTAGAAAAAAACATAGGCAAAAATCTCTTGGACATAAACATGAGCAACTTCTTCATGAACATATCTCCCCGGGCAAGGGAAACAAAAGCAAAAATGAACAAGTGGGACTATATCAAGCTGCAAAGCTTCTGTACAGCAAAGGACACCATCAGTAGAACAAAAAGACATCCTACAGTATGGGAGAATATATTCATAAAAAACGTATCTGATAGAGGGTTGACATCCAAAATATATAAAGAACTCATGCACCTTAACAAACAGAAAGCAAATAATCCAATTAAGAAATGGGCAGAGGACATGAATAGACACTTCTCCAAAGAAGAAATTCAGATGGCCAACAGGCACATGAAAAGATGCTCCACATCGCTAATCATCAGAGAAATGCAGATTAAAACCACAATGAGATATCACCTCACACCAGTGAGGATGGCCAACATCCAAAACACAAACAACAAGAAATGTTGGCGAGGATGTGGAGAAAAGGGAACCCTCCTACACTGCTGGTGGGACTGCAAATTTGTTCAACCATTGTGGAAAGCAGTATGGAGGTTCCTCAAAAAACTCAAAATAGAAATACCATTTGACCCAGGAATTCCACTCCTAGGAATTTACCCTAAGAATGCAGCAGCCCAATTTGAAAAGGACAGATGCACCCCTATGTTTATTGCAGCACTATTTACAATAGCCAAGAAATGGAAGCAACCTAAGTGTCCATCAGTTGATGAATGGATAAAGAAGATGTGGTACATATACACAATGGAATATTATTCAGCCATAAGAAGAAAACAAATCCTACCATTTGCAACAACATGGATGGAGCTAGAGGGTATTATGCTCAGTGAAATAAGCCAAGCCGAAAAAGACAAGTTTCAAATGATTTCACTCATATGTGGAGTATAAGAACAAAGAAAAAAACTGAAGGAACAAAACAGCAGCAGACTCACAGAACCCAAGAACGGACTAATAGTTACCAAAGGGAAAGGGACTGGGGAAAATGGGCGGGAAGGGAGGGATAAGAGGGAAAAAGGGGCATTACGATTAGCAGATGTAATGTTGGGGGGGCACGGGGAGGGCAGTACAACTCAGAGAAGACAAGTAGTGATTCTATAGCATCTCACTACGCTGATGGACAGTGACTGTAATGGGGTTGGTGGGGGGGACCTGATGAAGGGGTAGTTTAATAATTGTAATATTGCACATGTAATTGTAAATTAATGATAATAAAATAAAGTATATTAAAAAAAAAAAGAAAAGAGGAGTATCAACTCAGAATTCTGGCCCCACCACTTAACTCACAGTGTGACACTGGTCAAGTTACTTCTCTGCCTCATTTTCCCTGTGAGAATTTTGATAATACCACTTTCTACCTCATGGAATTAATATCAGGAAACTTGAAAAACACACAAATGCTGCGTCCTCAAATGTCATTAATGTCGCTGCTGTTACATTTCTGATTTCATAAATGATAAAATCAAGGCCTAGGAAATTAAGACAGCTATTGTCTAAGATGTCATAGCCAGTGCCTGAGCCCCGAATGAAACTTAGGTTTCTGGTTCCAGGTGTTCTCTCTATAGTATTTCTTTTCTTATGGGGGCAAGGATGAGTGAAGACCTTTTAGGAGCTAATCTCCATAATCATGTAATTACTCACCTCTGTGTGGTGTTGAGACAGGCCTGACCCTGGACTGTGGAAGGAAGACAGAGCTGCCTTCCCATCTAGATCTCATGATGAGGTGTGTGTGTGAGCGTGTGCGTGCGCCCCATGGAACCACACTTCCTAACCCTTCCCCAGCTATGCAGTCAACAGAATGCCTCTCACTGCATGCTATGGGCGCCATAAACGTATAGGTTCATCCTAACCGTATTTCACTCCATTGCAGTAGTCATCCTGCCTGCACGCCCACCAATACAGTGGAACAATTACCCAATTCAAACTTCTGCTGCTAATGTTCCCCAGCTCAAGGGCGTCTTTAATAGCAAAATAATACTTGTTTTTTCTTCCTTCCCTCTCTGTTTTCTCCTAATCTCTCCCCAATGAGACATAACATTAATTACAGCAGTTAACAGAAATTCTGTCTCCATTACTGCCTGCCACCTTCTCCATCTTGGCTTCCGCCTCTGAAATTTCTCTCCTGAATGAAGGGAGGGGGAGGTTTATGCATATGTGTGATTATATTTACTTACCTTTTCTCTGTCTACCTCCTTTGTGCTGAATTTTAAGTCAAGCAGAATCAGTATTGTCACTGGGGGGGATGTGTGCGAGTGTGAATGTGTGTGTGCCGTTTGTGCGTGTCTGCTTAGGAATCCAGCTGTCATTTCGGGCTAATTGTGTTGTTTCCTCTTGTGTGGAAGGAAATCTTATCTGTTTTGGATTAAAATTCAATGAAGGTCACAGCGGCTGGAAAACTTACCAGACTGCTGCAATTAATGTTCATTTGGCTTTGATAAATTGGAACGTTCCCCTCAATAGGACTGGAGTGGATTTTAGAAGCAATAATTCTTCCATTAACTCAATGATTCCGCCTGCAATGGAGGCCCTTGTCCTGCTTCTGTTTGTCATCTGTCACTTGGAGGAGCTGGGCATATGTTGGAGAAGATGTATCATGACTGCAGTGCCTGCTTGTATCAAAGCATTTGAAACCACCAATTATTTTTGCCCCCTGTAAATGGCTTGATGAACAAAATGTGGGCTGGAATTAAGATAGAACACATTTTTTTGTGTGCTCCTATTTCCATTCCTGGGTTCCCATAGTCGTGGGGTTATACACATTCCTTTGTAGGACTAGATGAGAATGAATTTCTCATAGGAATAATATTGGGCCCTTCCTATATGCCAGGGAATAGGCTGGAGTTGTATGGGCATTATTTTACTTAATTCTTAAAACGCTTCTTTGGAGTGGTCTATAGATGATAAGCATTTCATCCAACATACGTCACCTAAGACTGGAAACCAAGTGTCTTGATTCTGATGCACTTGCATTCAGATTTTTTAAATTGCTTAATATGAAATCTACTATTTACTGCAGGTATGTTAACAGGTGTGGACCAAGATCTCGCTCCCGCATAAGAATCCCCTCGGGTGTTTAAAAGGCAGTTTCCTGGACCTTGCCTCAAGTACTCCAGGTCTGAAGTGTGGGGTTCTGGGGCATCTGCACTGTGGCGAACGCCACCACTGTGTTCCCACCTAGCAAAGGTGGAGAGTCAGTCACTAACCACAGCTTACTGAAATCAGCAGTGGGGAAGTCACAGCCTCCACCTGCTAATTTTTTAAGCGATTGAATGCTCACAAAACCCTGCCAGGGAGGCCTTCTGTCTTCCATCTTATGGACTGCAATGTTGAGGTTTTTATTCAGGAAAGTGACCTTGCCCAAGGTCACCCAGCAAGGAAGAGGCTGAGCTGGGATCTAGACCCTGCATTTGCCTTGCTGGCCATGACGCTCCTGCTCTTACTTAGCAAGCCCATCTCGGCTGCTCCTGTCCTTGTCCGTCCATGTCCCCAGCCCTCCTTTCCTCCTCTGACATCATGCAGGGGCACGAGCAAGAGCAGTCTGGGCTTTCCCCATGGATACCCTCTTCAGTTCCTGTTTTATTACAGTCCTTTTGTGTCCTGATAGCCCCCTAATGAGGCACCTCGAGGACTACCCTGTCTCGGCCTTCCTTAATAAGGAGTGAAATATGTTGCTGTCTGTGGCAGGGGCTTTATTTAGGCGGTTCACAGAGACACCAGAGGCCTTCCAGGGGTAGATGTGGGGCGGCTCCCCACTCCGTTCATTGTGGATGACCTCAGACAAAGGACACTCACCTTCAGGGCAGATCTGCCACCATTGTAATAATTACAGCAGCAGGGCTGAGGGGAGAGGAGAATCAGCTGGACCTGGATCTGCCAATGTTTTGCTGACTGCGGGATCTTGGGCTAGCTACTTGCCCTCTCTGACCCTTGATCCTCTCACATGTAAAATAGGTATAACAGTGTGACCTCCTGCAATAAAATCATAGCCAGGAAAGGAAGCATCCATGTTAAGTGCAAGATTGGTATCTGACAAATAGAAATGTCTCCATAAATTATACCTATTCTTAAAGTTTAAATACTGTTACACCAACATGAATAGAACCTGTTCCCATTTAACATCTCATTAAAATCTCCCAACAATACCTAAAGTCAGTGTTCTTATTAACATCCTTTCACAGCAGAGCTGGGTGAGCATCAGTGAAGGGGCTTGCTTAGAGGCACACAGCTGGCCAGTGCAGGAAAAAGAAGTCCCTGCCAGAAGTGGGTGGGTGGGGCCATTGGTGGACATCTGTGGACAGGTCATTAAAGGCTCAGGGTGACATTTGGCCTGGGCACTCTACTCTGCCTGCCCTTCGTTTTGAGATTCACAATAACAGGTTTTATGGACTTAATTGTGTCATCCTCCCTCACCATTTTCATTTTGAGGCCCAAACCCTCATTGTGACTGTGTTTGGAGATAGGGCTTCAAGGAAGGTAATTAAGTTAAATGAAGACAGAGGAGTGAGGCCCTAATCCAATAGGACTGGTGTCCTTATGAGAGGGAGGAACACCTGTGATGCACGTGCATCATGGAGCACGCACGTGCAGGCACGGTGTGAAGGCAGCTGCCTGCCAGTCAGGGGGAGGGTGCACCAGGGACCAGCCCTGCCGGCTCCTTCATCTTGGACTTCCAGCCTCCAAAACTGTGAGGAAACAAGTGTTTGTTGTGTAAGCCCCCTGGGGTGTGGGATTCTGTTAAGGTGGCCTGAGCCGACTAACACAGCCGGGCATTGTGGTCAATGCCACCCTGGCCCCCGGTGGCTGCGGGAAGCTAGAAGCATCTTCTCCTTTTCCTTTGTACTTGTTCCGGGAACAAAGGGGAGAAGCAGAAGGAGGAAGGAGGTGACCACAGAGCGGAAAGGGGACAGGCTGGAAAGGGAAGAAAGCAGAGGACAGATTTTTAGAAGATGGGGAGTTCCTGGCGTACAGCAGCAGCTCGGTAAACTGTGAGATGGATGGATTGGGAGATGAAAATTGGAGGAGCCTGTCATGTGTTATAGTTACGGTTGTTAGAGTTTTCATGCTAGCATAGCACTGGGTGCGCATCTGACAGATTCCAGGGAGAGGATCTGTTAATGTCTTCCACTTAATTTTTTTTTTTTTGCAATAACTGACTGCATTTTCTATGCCAGTACAGTCTTTGTCACACACTACTTCATTAAATGTCACAAGATTCTGCCTGTTCATGGTTATTCCCAGATGAGATATGTAAGAATATGCCCATTTCATGGATGAGAAAACAGACTATGCAGGGTCACACAAGACCTGGATTCTGAGTCTGCAGCCCATGCTCTCTGCATGAGCATACTGATTAAGACCGGTGAGACTGGAGAAACGGCTGGCTCACAGGAGACACCCCTGCCTTGTTAAAGTTCTGTTTGTCCACTTACTACCTGTGTGAGCTGCAGGAGGGTGTTCATCCCGTCAGAGTTTCACAGCAGTGGAACGAGGCCTCAACAAGGTGACATAGGGAAGGACTTAGTGCCTCACCTGTGGGAAATGCTCCATACATGGCAGCTCTAGAGCTGTTAAACCTCTCTTCATAGCTCCAATATCCTGTTTCCTGGACTTTAAATGCAGGACAGTAGCTCACATCTCACAAGACTGGGCTGAATGAAATGAGATAACCGAGGCAGGATGCCCTGGATGGTGCCTGGCACTTAATGACGTCCAGTTCCTGACAACTGATCGTCATCACTGGTAGCCTCCAAACATCACCCTGGGCATCTCTCAGGTAAACCAAAGGCCAAGCTGCTGGTTTTCTGGTCAAAGCCCGTGGTGCAGGAAGACCAGCAGCTGTGGGAGGGGATGGCTGGGGTCTCAGAGCCGCCCCGGGGGCCATCTCCTGCTCCAGAAGGTGAAGACATGGCTGGCCTGACCGAGGGGTGCAAAGTGAGAAATAATATCGTGAAGCAGCACAGGCTCTGTCTTGTCATTTCTGCACCAGGAGGTCAACTCACTTCATAAACTGCTGCCGCCAGAGCGGTCTTTATTTAGGAGTTCATTAGGAGTGGCAAAGAGCCGCTGCCCATGCAGATTTCTATCTCTGGAAGTTAATAGAAAACAGACAGATTTTAAACAAATGCGTTTTTCACCCATTCCCACTATGTGGAAGGGTACATATCAGAGCAGGGGCACGGGCCTTGAAGAGGAACGCCTGAGCCTGCATGGGCCACTGTGCCCACGTGCGTAGCCCCACTTCTGGCTGCTGCAGTGTGCACCTCAGTGACGCTTGGTCTTAAGGATAGCACCGTCTTCTGAGCCTTTAGGGCCAGGAACAGTGAGTGTTTAATGTCCACCCTGTTACCTTGTCTAATCTCCACGACCATCCTGTGAAGAGGCTATTGGTAACTGCCTTTCACATGTGATGAAACCAAGGCTTGGAGGAGCAAGCTCTTTTGTTAGAAGTGGTGGGGCTCAGGCTTGAAGTCTGGGTTGTGAGAGTCTGAGGTCTATGCCTTCAGCTTCTGTACTACAGTAGAAACTCCTCACTTTCCTGATAAAATGATCTGAGTATCCATTGAAAGGATCTGTTTAAAGCTGAGTGAGGAATTTCAAAGAGAAAATCTTTTAAAACAGAGATTCTCCTGTGGGGGCCCACAAAGTCCCTTAATGCTTTCATGAATTAACTCTGTTGATTTAGAAGTTGGTCACACTCAGAGAATGCCTTTCACCTTAGCGATAAAAGTAATAGTGCTAGTTAATAGTAATAATAGCTAGTAACAGTGCTTGACAGTTTTAAGACAATGTTCAAGTATCTACTTTTGCATTTTCTTCAAAACCATCCTTGAGTATTTAGGATTGTAGCTATTATTATTAATTAGCTCTAGGTGAAGCTTAGAAAGGTTTATGTCCAAGAATACACAGTGACTCAATAGTAAAGCCAAACCTACTTTATCTAATATCCCAGCATCCCCTGGGGTTAATTGAAAGGTTAGGGATGCCCTGAAGTGGCAAATAGGGAAAAGCACATAAAATCATGACATATCAGTGCCACGAGGAAACTTTAAGCTTTCTGCTTATAAGACCCTACTTTATACAATGAGAAAACCAATGCCCAATAAGGGGAACTTACTTGTTCAAACACACACAGCAAGTTAATGTGACATGGAGGATAAAAGATGGGTAAATTTGGGTTTAAATCCCAAATTCCTATTTTATCCTCTCCTTGTGACTTTGAGCGGGTTAATTAATTGAGTCTTGGTTTTCTCTTCTGTAAAATAGGAAAAATATTACTGAATGGGATAAGGATTTAGTGGGATAATGTCTATGAGACTGGTGGTGCAATGCATGTCACAGAACATGTGTCCACTTAAGTGAAAGTCACTGGGTCAGGAGATAAGGAGGAAAAAACATGGGCTTGTGGACAGACAGGCCTGACTCCAAGTTCCTCAATCATTAGCTATGTGACTTTGGATAAAAATCACTGAAATCCTCTTAAGTCAGTTTCCTTCTATAAAAATTAGAGTGATTTATATACTTAACACCATTCTGTTTGTTCTGCATATTGAAAATAATCTGTGGCAAAGATCAGCCCAGAGCCTTGCACACAGTGAACCTCACAGCTCACGTGGGTCTCAAGTGTGTTCTGCTCTTCCCATCCCATGCTTTTCTCTCTCAGCTGTCTGTTCTCCAGGCCAGCAAAGAAAGCCCATGGCTCCTTCCCTGAAGCACCAGGGTTGACATTTTTCCTTTGGGCACTGGAGCTAAGAAGCAGTTTGGATTCCAGCCATTTCTATAAAAATCTTCCCAACTTTGTAGAGTGATGTGTCCCCTCCAAGCACAGAGCTAGAGAAAAAAGATGGCATTAAGTGTAATTAAATATGCATGCCTGTGTTTGGGGAATGCATTGGGGGGATTTGTCTTTAAAGTATCATTCTTGTAGCAAAGACACCTGTTATGCTAATGGTGCTGTGTTAGTCTCTCGACTGGGGGCCTGGATGTTTTCTTAGCAGAGCTACTGTGAATACATTACACCCCATGTCGCACGCGCTCCGTGGTCTAGCATCTTTTGCTTTTTCTCAAATGTAAGCACCTTGGATTCTTAATTTGGCTTCTGTAATGAAGCACATGGCTGGGAGAAGTACTTAAAGTTAGTCCCCTCATTGGAGAGAATACCTGATGGGAAAGACTGGAAGAAAAACAAACATTTATTGAGCAATTGCTATGCACCAGGCGTCTTGCTGAATGCACCACTTTGCTCTGCTATTTAATATCACCCCAGCAATGCCAGGTAGGAATTTGTATTGTTATTTTATAGATAAATGGAAACCCAGAGAGGCTACAGTTTAGTTATTCAACTAACATTTCTTCAACACCTAGCTGCTTGTGTTGAGTCATTGGAGCGGAGCCCTGGAATTGTGTGATCTGGTCTATAGGGTTTATCAATAGCTCTGACCAGAGGTGGACTTGAAATGGATGCTCCAGAGAAATTAAGCAACTTGTCTAAGGCCACACTGTAGGAACTGGCAGAGCCTGGATTCAAACCTAGACCTTTAGAAATTTTGTTTTGAGCCCTTTGGAACAAGGAGGCCTGGTGCTTGTTTATTAACTTCTCCAACTTTCATGGAGCATCTCATATGCAAAAGGCACTGTGTTAAGTAGTGCAGGAGGTTTCAAGATGAAGGATCGCATGTCTTTGGGCAGAGGCCTTGAGTCAAGTATTCGGAGAAGACAAGGCAGCGCTGTGTCAGAGGAGGAAGAGGTCACTTCCAGCTGGAAGGACCAAGGGAAGGTCCTGGAGGAAGGAGATATTGATCTAGGTCTTAAACCGTGGCATGCATTTGGGCATCAGTCAGTAATGGACCACTTCTGTCTCTTAGTCAAGAAGTCTTGGCAGTGTGTTCTACACTGACTCATTTTTCAAGCAGGATTAGATTCCGACCATCCTGTTCAACAGTAGTTCATCTGGTTTTGACAGCTCTGTCCCATCCTACAAGGGCTGATCTACACAGGTAAACAGACATGGCTCCCACCCACAGAAAGCTCGGAGGAGACAGGGATGGGAGTGTCTAAGTAATTTTTAGTTAATTCAGGGAAGACTTCTGGGGGAGGATGATTTCAGTTTAGAAGGGAAGCTTAGAAATGATCTATTCCAGTACTTTTCAGAATTTTACACCAGAGACCTTCCATTAACGAGAATGTTATGTCAACAACTAATGTGTTACAGAGCAAAGTGGATCTGTTCTGGCTGGAAGTTTGGAGCAGTTGGGGTCAGTGTGTGTGGGTGGGCAGGCAGGATTTTTTGTTGTTGTTGCTGTTGTTCCCTCCAAACTGCCAAAGTTATGTCCTAGTGACCATGGCTTGAAAACGACTACACCAACCCGTACCTCCCACTGAGGGAAAGATGGAGGGACTGTGCCCTCACAGTAGCTCTTACTCAAGGCTGGAGTCGGTGAGCAAGCTGAAGCCCGGAGCAGCTCTCTGCTCTCCTGTCCAAGGCCTTCTACAACACCACTGAGAGAAGGGATTGTTGCTTGTTTTTGTGTTTAACTTTTTATTTTGAAATAACTTTAGATTTACTGAAGAATGGCAAAGAAAGTACAGAGAATTCCCATACACCATCCAGCCAGCTTCCCTAATGTCAACATCTTTCTTGACTAGGGTCCATTTGTCAAAACTGAGACATGAACATTGATGTGACCCTGTTAACTAGGCACTTCATTCCCACTTCCCCCATTTTCCTGTTGATGTCCTTTACTGTCCTGTCTCCTTAATCCTTTCCTCTGCAGGCTTTCCCTGCCTTTCACCTTGACATTTTTTTAAAGTATTTGTCAAGTATTTTTCTGCATGTCCCTGAATTTTGGATGGCCTGATGTTTTAATTAGATGTTATAATTAGATTGGGATTATATATAGATTTGGAGGAAGAAATGCACAAAAGCAAACTGCCCTTCTCATCACATCATGTCAGGAGGTACATTATACCAATAGGACTTAGCACGGGCTGTGGCCACCTTCTTCGACCTCTTTCAGGGGGTTTCTGCTCGGTTTTTCCCCACTCTAAAGTTCCTGTTTTTCTCTCTGTATACTTTATTATTAGGAGCAAGTTAGAAGTCCAGTACACGTAAGGAGAGGGGAATTAAGGTCTACCTCCTGCAGGGAGGTGTATTAAAGAATGTGTGGATATTTGTTAAAACCACCACAGTAATTAATAAATATTTGGGAGAGACACTTTGAGACTCTGCAAATATCCGGTTTCTCCGTAATGTTTTCCCCACTAATTTTAGCATCATCAGTGGATCTTGCTTGCAGTGATTCATTACTGCAGTGGAGAAAAGGGGTTTTAAAGTGAAACAAAAATATAAAGGAAAAGGAAGGAGAAAAGAGTTGCACGCTTATTAGAGTCTACATTTCTCTAGGTGGTGGACCTGGTCAGGGTAGGTGTTGGGGAGGGAGGGGCTGCACTGTCCTCAGCAGCTGTGCTAACCTCCTCCCACCCCAGGGGCGATCTAATTGGCATCACCATGGCACTGCAGTAACCATCACACTTTGAGGCTGAGGGAGGCTCTTTTAACTCTGTTAGGAAAAGGTCAGTGTGGAGCAATGCAATAATACCTAACCTGTCTATTTGCTCTCAAATTTCTTCTTAAAATACACCTAATTGAGGAGGCCAGGTAAAGATATGTCTCTTAAGCTGATAGTGTCTATGTTTCTGCGTGTGTGTGCTTCCGTTTTGCTTTGTATGTTCACTCCTGGGTCCCATTGCATTTAGGGAGGGAGGGGGTTGCAAGCCCATCCTTTTCTTATATTGTAGCTTTGAGCAGTCACTTACAGCAACTTGAATCCTTGGTGAGGTTCCATAAGACTTCAGGGATAACACATGGCTTACTTGAAGCTCAGAGAGGAGGAAGTGTGAGAATGTATATAAATTGTCCATGCCTGCCTGACAATGGGGGCTATCTGATGTGGGTCACTGGGAGTTAAGCATGTCAGAGCAGCTCATTGGCCCTTGGAGCAAATCTCATGGAAGAGGTGGCCTTTGAGATGGTCCTTGAAGGACTGAGTTTAATAGGAAGTGTTCTGGGCAGAAATTAGCCTGCAAGAACCTAACGATTTTAGGAAATTCCCTACTCACTAAAGTACTGGGGAACTTCCCATCCATTTTGCCTAGAATTATTTCTGAGTCTGAGGAATGATTGTGTTAGGGATGTGGCTACTTTCATCAGTGAGTGATCAAACATTTGAACATCTTTAACATCTTGGAATAGCAACACAGTATTAATAGTTTCTTAATTGGTTAGTGAGTGGGTTGGTCTGCTGGTTGTAGCTTTAGCTCCATTCAGGGAGTCTGTCTCATTACCATTTAAACTTTGTAGTAGAACTGTTGGCATCCAGCTCAAATACCCTTAGCACTAACCCTTTCCAGAAATGCTGGCCCAGCTGCCAGCAAATGTGAGTCTGGCTAGAGGCTCTCTGGCAGCTTAGTACCCCTCTGCTGAGAAAGGCCAGAGTGCCCTGGAATCAGTGGCTCTTTAACAGCAGCCCTTCATTGTTGATTGTTGGGGGCTGATAAATACTACTGCCCTTGCCACCCCAGCAGGATAAAGCTCCTATTGCTCACCCTGGTTAAAAGGGGGAAAAAAAGACCTTAATTTCCAGTTGGCTCTGAAACAGAGCAAAACACTGTCACCCTCTGAGCTTGCATTCCTTACTTGTAAGGGGAGAGATTAGCTCAGATGTTGCCAGAGCCCTCCCCAGAGTTTTCATTCTGAGGTCTCAACTTCCAAACACCTTCATTTATCCCTTATATGGAAGACTTCCAGGAATTCGTTTAATTTGTTTTAAGGAAATGTGTATGCCTCTTGGCTACCAGGTTTTATTTTCAAAACGAACTCTTAGGTCTAACACTTCCAGGGTAGAGAAGTTTGGATATGCTGCTTTCCAGGACCACTCATCTTTGACTTTAGGAATAAACCCAGAAGATGGGGAAGGCTAGCTGTAGTTCTCTTTCCCCTGCTCATCTTTCTCTGTACTAATTTTTGCATTTGCACATGTGGAAGAGGACAGTCCTGAGCTTGAGAGCTGTGACCTATTTTTTTCTGACTGAATATAATAATAGGTACCTTTTTTTGAGAGCTTAGTACATGCCAGGCATTATGGCAGCACTTTTGACACATTATCTTGCTTATTTCTACAACCGTCCTATGAGGAAGGTACTATTATTTTTTTTTTCATGAGGAAACTTAGTTTGAGAGAGTTTATGCCGTTTCCCAAGGTCATGTGGCTGTTAGTGGTGAAGCCAGGATTTGAATCCAGGCTTGTCTGATTGCAGTCCTGTATTTTACTCATTACCTGCTTCTTTACATGAAGAAATTCAGTAGGTATTACTCCAAAGTCCTCTATGTACTTCAAAACATTATTCATAAGAACTGGGTGAATATAGAGAGAGGGGCAGAGAAATGATTGAGTAGCACCTAGGAGAAACACATGTGGATTTTATTGGACAGTAAGCTGAGTGAAGTAACAGTGTTCAGCAAAACTTTTCTTCAATTTAGATTTCATCACTATGTGTCTCACTTGAAACAGGGCTAGTTTGATCTGGCTAGTCATTTCTTGGAATATTGTGGTTACTTGTAGTATTATCCTTAAAAAAAAAACATGATGAGAATTGAGTGTGTCCAGGGAAGATTAACTATAGGGTAGTGGAAGTGTTCAAAACCATATTACCACAACTCTAAAATACCTGGGAGGATTTAGCCTGGAGAAGAGAAGACTTGGAGATCTTGGTGGGGATTACGATTTCAAATCCTAAATCTCTCTCAACAGTAAGTGGGAGTTAAATTTGTCCTACATGGCCTTAGGACATAAGCAATGGGGAGAAGACACATGACAGCCAATTCTAGCTCTGTTTTAAAAAAGTCACAATAACAAAAGGATCCAAAATTGGAATAGGATATTTCAAGAGGTGGTGTTTTCTCCACCATGACTGTGTAAGGATTTTTTTTTTCAAGTGATATAAATCCAACTCAAACTGGCTAAAGGACAACTGAGGTCTTTAATTCTTTAAGGAACTGAAGTATCTAAGGGCCACCTTTAGTATAGGAATGGTTAAGACCAAACTGTCCTCACCAAGTGGTCAGGAATGTGTCTCTAGTCCTTCATTCTGGCTTCCTCTGGGTAGGTTTCATTTTCTGACAAACTCTCTCCAAGTCATAAGATGATCTGGTGCTTCAGCATTGCCAGGAAGGAAAAGAGGGTGCTCTTTGTTTTTAACTGAAGCACCTGTGCAAACTATCACTTGCTCATGTGTCCATCCCTGTTAGTTTTCTACTGATGCTGTGAAAAATTACCATGAACTTGGTGACTTAAAATGGTACAAATCTCTCATCTTAGGGTTCTGTAGTTCATAGATTTAACAGGTTTCCCTGGGTTTCAATCAGTGTTGGTGGCAGGACTGAATTGGATTAGAGGTTCTGGAGAGAATCTCTTTCCTTGCCCTTTCCACCTTTGCACATTCCTTGACTTTTGGACCTCTTCTTCATCTACAAAGCCAACAAACTTAAGTCAAGTTCTTCTTACACCCTATCACTCTAACCTCCTCTTGTGCTTCCCTCGTCCATTTATAAGGACCCTTGTGTTTGTATTGGGCCCATCTGTGTAATCAAGGACAATCTACCCATCAGAAAGTCAGCTCATGAGAGCCTTAATTCCATCTACAACCTCATTTCTCACTTACCAAGTAATCTAACATTTTCTTTTTTTAATAATTTATTTTGGTATCATTAATCTACAATTACATGTGCAATATTATGGTTATTAAACGACCCCTTCATCAGGTCCCCCCCACCAACCCCATTACAGTCACTGTCCATCAGCGTAGTGAGATGCTATAGAATCACTACTTGTCTTCTCTGAGTTGTACAGCCCTCCCCATGCCCCGCCAACATTACATCTGCTAATAGTAATGCCCCTTTTTCCCTCTTATCCCTCCCTTCCCACCCATCTTCCCCAGTCCCTTTCCCTTTGGTAACTATTAGTCCGTTCTTGGGTTCTGTGAGTCTGCTGCTGTTTTGTTCCTTCAGTTTTTTTCTTTGTTCTTATACTCCACATATGAGTGAAATCATTTGATACTTGTCTTTTTCAGCTTGGCTTATTTCACTGAGCATAATACCCTCTAGCTCCATCCATGTTGTTGCAAATGGTAGGATTTGTTCGCTTCTTATGGCTGAATAATATTCCATTGTGTATATGTACCACTTCCTCTTTATCCATTCATCTACTGATGGACATTTAGGCTGCTTCCATTTCTGGGCTATTGTAAATAGTGCTGCGATAAACATAGGGGTGCATCTGTCTTTTTTAAATTGGGCTGCTGCATTCTTAGGGTAAATTCCTAGGAGTGGGATTCCTGGGTCAAATGGTATTTCTATTTTGAGTTTTTTGAGGAACCTCCATACTGCTTTCCACAGTGGTTGAACTAATTTGCATTCCCACCAGTAGTGTAGGAGGGTTCCCTTTTCTCCACATCCTCGCCAACATTTGTTGTTGTTTGTGTTTTGGATGTTGGCCATCCTCACTGTTGTGAGGTGCTATCTCATTGTGGTTTTAATCTGCATTTCTCTGATGATTAGCGATGTGGAGCATCTTTTCATGTGCCTGTTGGCCATCCGAACTTCTTTAGAGAAGTGTCTATTCATATCCTCTGCCCATTTCTTAATTGGATTATTTGCTTTTTGTTTGTCAAGGAGTGTGAGTTCTTTATATATTTTGGATGTCAACCCCTTATCAGATACATCATTTATGAATATATTCTCCCATACTGTAGGATGTCTTTTTGTTCTACTGATGGTGTCCTTTGCTGTACAGAAGCTTTTCAGCTTGATATAGTCCAACTTGTTCATTTTTGCTTTTGTTTACCTTGCCCAGGGAGATATGTTCATGAAGAAGTCGCTCATGTTTATGTCTAAGAGATTTTTGCCTATGTTTTTTTCTAAGAGTTTTATGGTGTCATGACTTACATTCACGTCTTTGATCCACCTTAAGTTTACCTTTGTGTATGGAGCTAGACCGTAGTCCAGTTTCATTCTCTTACATGTAGCTGTCCAGTTTTTCCAACACCAGCTGCTGAAGAGGCTGTCATCTCCTCATTGTATATCCAAGGCTCCTTTATCAAATATTAATTGACTGTATATGTTTGGGTTAATGTTTGGATTTTCTATACTGTTCCATTGGTCTGTGGGTCTGTTTTTGTGCCAACACCAAATTGTCTTGATTACTGTGGCTTTGTAGTAGAGCTTGAAGTCAGGGAGCATAATTCCCCACCCCCCTGTTTTATTCCTCCTTCTCAGGATTGCTTTGGCTATTCAGGGTCTTTTGTGGTTCCATATGAATTTTAGAATTATTTGTTCCATTTCATTGAAGAAAGCTGTTGGTAGTTTGATAGGGATTGCATTGAATCTGTAGATTGCTTTAGGTAGTATAGCCATTTTGACAATATTTATTCTTCCTAGCCAAGACCATGGGATGAATTTCCATTTGTTAGTGTCCTCTTTAATTTCTCTTAGGAGTGTCTTGTAGTTTTCAGAGTACAGGTCTTTCACTTCCTTCGTTAGGTTTATTCCTAGGTATTTTATTCTTTTTGATGCAATTGTGAATGGAATTGTTTTTCTGATTTCTCTTTCTGTTAGTTCATCGTTAGTGTATAGGAAAGCAACAGATTTCTGTGTGTTAATTTCGTATCCTGCAACTTTGCTGAATTCAGATATTAGTTCTAGTAGTTTCGGAGTGGAGTCTTTAGGGTTTTTTATGTACAATATCATGTCATCTGAAAATAGTGACAATTTGACTTCTTTACCAATCTGGATGCCTTGTATTTCTTTGTTTTGTCTGATTGCCATGGCTAGGACCTCCTGTACTATGTTGAATAACAGTGGAGAGAGTGGGCATCTCTGTCTTGTTCCTGATCTTAGATGAAAAGCTTTCAGCTTCTCGCTGTTAAGTGTGATGTTAGGTGTGGGTTTGTCATATAAGGCCTTTATGATGTTGAGGTACTTGCTGTCTATACTCATTTTGTTGAGAGTTTTAATCAGGAATGGATGCTGAATTTTGTCAAATGCTTTTTCAGCATCTATGGAGATGATCATGTGGTTTTTGTTCTTCTTTTTGTTGTTGTGGTGGATGATGTTGACGGATTTTTGAATGTTGTACCATCCTTGCATCCCTGGGATGAATCCCACTTGATCATGGTGTATGATCCTCTTGATGTATTTTTTAATTCCGTTTGCTAATATTTTGTTGAGTATTTTTGCATCTACGTTCATCAGGGATATTGGTCTGTAATTTTCTTTTTTGGTGATGTCTTTGCCCGGTTTTGGTATTAGAGTGACACTGGCTTCATAGAATGAGTTTGGAAGTATTCCCTCCTCTTCTATTTTTTGGAAAACTTTAAGGAGAATGGGTGTTATTTCTTCTCTATATGTCTGGTAGAATTCAGAGGTGAATCCATCTGGCCTGGGGGTTCTTCGGTAGTTTTTTGATTACCACTTCAATTTCGTTGCTGGTGATTGGTCTGTTTAGTTTTTCTGTTTCTTGTTTGGTCAGTCCTGGAAGGTTGTATTTTTCTAAGAAGTTGTCCATTTCTTCTATGTTTTCCAGCTTGTTAGCATATAGATTCTCTTATGATTCTTTGTATTTCTGTGGGGTCCGTCGTGATTTTTCCTTTCTCATTTCTGATTCTGTTTATGAGTGTAGATTCTCTTTTTCTCTTAATAAGTCTGGCTAGGGGTTTATCTATTTTGTTTATTTTTTCAAAGAACCAGCTCTTGGTTTCATGGATTTTTTCTATTGTTTTATTCTTCTCAATTTTATTTATTTCTTCTCTAATCTTTATTATGTCCCTCCTTCTGGTGACTTTGGGCCTCATTTGTTCTTCTTTTTCCAATTTCAGTAATTGTGTCTTTAGACTATTCATTTGGGAATGTTCTTCCTTCTTTAAATAGGCCTGGATTGCAATATACTTTCCTCTTAGAACTGCCTTTGCTGCGTCCCACAGAAGTTGTGGCTTTGTGTTGTTGTTGTCATTAGTCTCCATATATTCTTTGATTTCTGTTTTGATTTGGTCGTTAACCCATTGATTAATTAGGAGAGTGTTGTTAAGTCTCCATGTATTTGTGAGCCTTTTTGATTTCTTTCTAAAATTTATTTCTAGTTTTATACCTTGGTGATCTGAGAAGTTGGTTGGTAGGATTTCAATATTTTTGAAATTACTGAGGTTCTTTTTGTGGCCTAGTATGTGGTCTATTCTGGAAAATGTTCCATGTGCACTTGAGAAGAATGTGTATCCTGTTGCTTTTGGGTGTAGAGTTCTGTAGATGTCTGTTAGGTCCATCTGTTCTAGTGTGTTTTTCAGTGCCTCTGTGTCTTTACTTATTTTCTGTCTGGTTGATCTGTCCTCTGGAGTGAGTGGTGTGTTGAAGTCTCCTAACATGAATGCATTGCTGTCTATTTCCTCCTTTAATTTCTGTTAGTATTTGTTTCACATATGCTGGCGCTCCTGTGTTGGGTGCATATATATTTATAATGGTTATATCCTCTTGTTGGACTGACCCCTTTATCATTATGTAATGTCCTTCTTTATCTCTTGCTACTTTCTTCGTTTTGAAGTCTATTTTGTCTGATACAAGTACTGCAACACCTGCTTTTTTCTCCTTGTTGTTTGCATGAAATATCTTTTTCCATCCCTTCACTTTTAGTCTGTGTATATCTTTGGGTTTGAGGTGAGTCTCCTGTAAGCTGCATATAGATGGGTCTTGCTTTTTTATACATTCTATAACTCTGTGCCTTTTGTTTGGTTCATTCAGTCCATTTACATTTAGGGAGATTATCAATAGATGTGTACTTATTGCCAATGCTGGGTTTAGATTCGTGGTTACCAAAGGTTCAAGGATAGCTTCTTTACTATCTAACAGTCTAACTTAACTTTCTTGTTAAGCCTTTGTAAACACAGTCTGATGATTCTTTATTTCTCTCCCTTCTTATTCTTCCTCCTCCATTCTTTATGTATTAGGTGTTTTATTCTTTGCCTTTAGGTAGTATTTGGATGGTCTGCTTTCTTTGCTATGATTTCATTTTCTCTGGTGACATCTTTTTAGCCTTAGGAGTGCTTCCCTCTAGAGCAGTCCGTTTAAGATATCCTGTAGAGGTGGTTTATGGGAGGCAAACTCTCTCAGCTTTTGCTTGTCTGGAAATTGTTTAATCCCTCCATCATATTTAAATGATAATCGTGCTGGATACAATATTCTTGGTTTGAGGCCCTTCTGTTTCATTGCGTTAAATATATCATGCAATTCTTTTCTGGGCTGTAAGGTTTCTGTTGAGAAGTCTGATGATAGTCTGATGGGTTTTCCTTTGTAGGTGATCTTTTTTCTCTCTCTAGCTGCCTTTCATACTCTGTCCTTATCTTTGATCTTTGCCATCTTAATTATTATGTGTCTTGGTGTTGTCTTCCTTGGGTCGCTTGTGTTGGGAGATCTGTGGGCTTCCGTGGACTGTGAGACTATTTCCTTCCCCAGCATGGGAAAGTTTTCAGCAATTATTTCTTCAAAGACACTTTCTATCCCTTTTTCTCTCTCTTCTTCCTCTGGTACTCCTATAATGCGAATATTGTTCCCCTTGGATTGGTCACACAGTTCTCTTAATAATCTTTCATTCCTAGAGATCCTTTTGTCTCTCTCTGCCTCAGCTTCTCTGTATTCCTGTTCTCTGATTTCTATTCCATTAACAGTCTCTTGCATCTCGTCCAGTCTGCTGCTAAGCCCGTCGATTGCTTTTCTCATTTCTGCATTGTCTCTCCTCACTTCTCTCACTTCCTCTTTCAGCTCTTGCATATTTCTCTGTAGATCCATCAGTATGGTTATGACTTTTATTCTGAATTCTTTTTCAGGAAGATTGTGCATTTCCATCCCTTCAGACTCCCTGTCTGGTGTCTGGGTCTGGGTAAGCTTTGTTTGTACCATATTCCTCTGTCTTTTCATGGTGATAGAAGTGGTCGCTGGTAGGTGCTGCATATGTCAGCTGCACTCTTAAGACTTTAAAATAAATTTAAAAAAAGAAGAGAAAAGAGAAGGAAAGGCAAGAAAGAAAAGAAGGAAAAGAGAGAAGAAAACACTAAAAACAAAACAAAACAAACAAACAAAAAACAAAAAACGCCCGCCAGGAGTAGATTCTGTGAGGATGCTGTAGGTGGCGCTGTTGCTCCACTATTCCGCAGGTGGAGCTGCGCCACTCCACTGGGCCCTTTGTAGCTCTGGCCGGGGCGGGAACGAATGGGAGGCTGCTGATCTCTGTGGGAAGTCTCAGTGTAGCTGCTTTTTCCTGGTCGCTAGCCAAGGGGTCTGAATTTCCCCAGGACTCCCAGCCTGCTGGGCTGAGAGTACTGGGATGATCCTGCTCCTCCGTTGGGCCCCTGTCTCTTTAAGACCGCTAAAAAAGTGCGCGCTTTTCTTTTGCGCCGGGGAGCCGTCTGCGAGGACCCGATGTGTTCCCCGGCTCAGATCATGCACCCTCTGACTCTTCAATCTCTGTTACACCGTGCAATGTGTGTCAGTGCTCCTGGCGCAGATCACCAGGGCTGGTTATTTCGCGGGCCTATGCTTCCACTCCTTCCCAGCTCTGAATCCTCTCCTCCCTCCGGTGTGCTTGGGTGGGGGAGTGCTCGGGTCCCGCTGGGACTTGGCTCCGTATCTTACCCGCCTCACGGGGTGCCGAGTCCTTTCAGGTGTAGATGCAGGCTGGGTGCTGTCCTGTACCTTCTGGTCTCTCTTTTAGGAATAGTTATATTTGTTGTATTTTCATAAACATATATGATTTTGGGAGGAGATTCCCACCGCCCTGCTCACGCTGCTGTCTTCCCGGAACTGTAATCTAACATTTTCACAGGTTCCAGTGATAACGACATGGCAATCTTTAGGGCATTATTTTGCCTACCATAAATCCCAAACTAGTCGCTGTGATTCTCTAACTGGTTAACCCTGGGTCAGGTGGCCACCCCTGGACCCAGACTCTTGTAAATCAGAGCCAGACCACATAGACCTGAGAGAATTGAAGGGGGTATCACTTAATCTCTCAAAGGAAAACTAGGACCTTGTTACAAAAGAAGAGGGGAGAAATGCTATGGAGGTTTAAAAAAAGTCAACCACAGTGTGGGGTGGGATATTCATTATTAGATATGGGATGATGAAATGAGTGATTTTAAGGATTCTTTTTTATATTCTGTTATTTGATGATGGTATCCTATGGTTATGCCCAACTGCAGAGAAAGCATATTGCTGATCACATCTAGTGATATACATTCTATTCTCTATTCCTAAATGAGGCCCTGGGATTGCCTAGGTACAGTTTTACTATCTTGTTTATGTGGTTCCCTAGTTCCTATATGATGGAATCAACTAGTAAGAGTCATAGGAGACATTTTAAGAGAAATGATACTGTATTTTTTTTTGTTCACTCTCTATAAAGTTCAAAGTGTTCAAGCAAAAGGTTTGACTGCTAGGATAATACTGATCAAAAAAGTGTTGACTTAATATTTTTTTAAGAAAGAAAGAATGCTATCTTCCTCACCTGAGAAGGATATTTTTATGGAGATACACTTAAAGATTCCATGAAAATATTCAGCAAAACAATTCCAAAGGATCAAAGTTCCTTAGAGAAACAACAAAACCTTTCTTTCCAAACTTTGCTTTAAGAAAAGCAAGAACTATGGGGCTGCCCATTACTGAATTTTTTCCCTTCCTTGCCTGCTGCTAGTTGAAATTGGATGGAACCATGGAATCCTAAACAATTTCACTCCACCACAGGTGCCTTTAGTGATACCTTTCCAGTCAAATGCACACTTCAGGGCTACAGATGGTGGAAGAGATGCAAGGCACAGGTGAGAATCAGGAGTCATGGGAGACATTTTAGGAGAAGTGATGTGGTATTAATTTTTTTTCTGAGTCTACAGTGTTTAAGCAGAAAGCTTGGCTGGGCACTTATTGGGGAAATCTTTGCCACTATAGAAAATTCTCAGTTCAGGAATAGCTATGAAGAGGGAATCAGGTCCTGTATACATTCTCCATGTGCTCTGAGGCTCTGTAAATTTTTTTAAGCCCAGATCAGGTTGAGCGGATAAGCTGCCTCAGCAATGCTTAAAGCCTATCTGCTAGTTGGGGGTGCTGTCCCAGGTGCTGACCAAGCTCACGAGCAAAACTGCTCGGCACAATTTCAACTGAAGAACGCAGCCTCAACTTGTTTTGGTTATTTGTGACCAAAGGCCTGCCTCTGATTATGACTCCATAACTCAGTGAAAAGCCCAGCGTTCCTTCTTTCCACCTCAGATATGACTTTATTATTACTAGAACTTTGATGAAAGCAGAGACTTAGTTAAGTATTTCACTATGTCTGCAGTGCCTAGAATAACATTTCATTCATACTAGACACTTGCTGAATTTGGTTCAGAGAAACTTACTAATCATAATTTTCCCCACTTTTCCACTTACTGGAGTAATATATACCTACATGCATACATACATACACATACAGTCAAAAGTGATACAAACTATTTCTGTCACACAGTCTGTAACATATGGAATACTTTCAAATTCAAACTTTCTAGTCAATTCAAGCTATATGCTATCTGCCTCTTGGTCTAGCTCCATGTCTAGGAGGCATATCGTGGGTGCCCAGTATTTTTTTGCTGAATTAAGCTAGGTTAGTTTCACACACTAAAAAACTAAGATTCAGAGAGAAATGGATGACGCAAGGTCACACAGTTAATTCATGGAGGAGAACTGTGACATTTCCTTTTTTTTCCCCCTGTACAGTGTCACTCTCCAGACTTTTCAGTTCCCCTACTTCGGTGAATAAACTTAAAGACCACTTCAGAAAATCACAAATCCTGACCTTCCGGTTCTTCTCAACCACAGTGATGTTTTCCTGACACTAGGTAGGGTGTGCATCCCTTACACATTTTTGTGGTTTCTGACAAGTTTGGGGGGAATTAGTTTCAGTATTAAAGGATATGAAGTATGTTACTAAGAAATGAGGTTTGGAACTGAAACCACATCCACATAGTTTCAGATCTTCCCTCAGTCCTGGCATTTGTTTATTAGGAGGTAGAGTGGGTAGATGGATGTGCTTCCAATGATCGGGCCTCAAAAGAAGAGCAAGAATTCTCAGTTCCCTTCCTAACATCCTTCTCACCCTTGGCTCACATGGTAGCAGCTCAAAGGAGCTCAAAGCCCCGTGTGTACAAGAACAGTGTGCAGGGACAGAATCACTGCCATCCCACTGCTCTGCATTCCTGGCCCTGTGGAAGGGATAGATGGCTTCAAAGTTGTGTCATTGTCCCCAGGAATAAAGTTAGGCTGTACCTAATCCCCTTTCTCCCAAGGCCACAAGAATTCCAAAACCAAGATGAGAGGGACTGGTATGAGGAGGAAGGTTGGAAGGCAGGAAGAAGGGGAAGGGCGGGAAGTAGAGAGGATATGAGCTAGAGGTAGGAAGCTCTTATTGAGCGTCCCTCTGCACATCATCCTCCGAAAGCTACTTGTACATTTATTGTCTCAATAATTTGCATCTGACATATATACTGAAAATAGGGATCCATGGTGGATGTTTTCAATACCCCCAATCCTCTGGGATTTGTTACATACATTTCACTTATGACGAAACCGAGCTTCAGAGAAGTGAAGCACAGAGCAGCTGAGAGGAGAGTTTTGGAGGACAAAAGACGGCAGTGATAATTACACCCAAGGAGGGCTCCAAAGGGCACTGGGAAGGTGGGTGAGCTGAAAAGGGAAGTGTCCTTTATTATTATTATTCTATAGCCACACTAATATCTGTGTAGGAGCTACTTTTATTTTCTTCATTTTACATCCGAGAAATTGGAGGATTGGAAATAGGAAATGTCCAAAGTTACATATTAAGTCATTCTACTTTTCTTGAATATCTCCTCTGGGCCGAAAAGTGAAGTAAATAATTCCTGTCCCTCAAGGATCTGCTAGTGTGGTATGTGCCTTTTTCTGTGGCCAGTGTCATCTGGATTAAAGGATGATAGGTGTCCATGAGTTGGAGAACAAGAGGAGAACAAATAAAAAGCATTGCAGGCAGAGAAAAGCCTGTGCAGACAGGCGGTGGCTTCAGGGTGTGAGGGCACAGCCCATTTTGGGGAGTGGGAGTGATCTGTTGTGACTGAGGCACAGATTGCTTGCGGAAGCATGGCAGGTGATGAGGCTGGGGCAGTCTGATAGCAAAGACTTACGTTTGATCCTGCAGGCTGTGGGGAAATAACAGGTAAACAAGCAAAGAATGGGCTTTAGAAACAAGAGTGCAAAGTGGTGGAGGAGGAATGCCCGCTCTGGGCTCTGCATTGGCTCTGTGTTAATTCTTGCTGCTACAGTCTAGCCACCTCCCCTGCTGCAGGCTGAAGCACAAGGACCACGCAGGTGCCCCCAAATGGGCAGGAAGAGGGAACAAATGAGTAACCCAGTTTGAGTCTGAGTTGTGCCTTGAGAGGCTGAGCCGCGCGTGGTAACAATTTGCAACATTAAATTGAAATTGGGTCTGATTGGCTGGAAAGCACTTGGCCTACATTAATACCCGAGGAGACTCCCTGGGTCTGATTAAGCTGCAGATTTTGCTGGGCCCTCTCCTGGTGATCCATCATTATTCACGTCAGCACCGGGCCTGTCAGCCTCCCTCCCCCACCAAAATTAATTAATTGAACTCCATGACCCATACGTTTGATGGGATGAGACTCTAAGTCAGGACAAGGCCATGGGGATGGGCTGTAATTGTTCCTTCCTTCTTCCGTCCAGAGGCAGGGCTGAGTTATCTACTGCTCTTCCTTTTACGTTCCTCAGTTGCAGAACTGGCATCAACAGCAGTGACAAGGGAACCCCGGAATAAGGCAACAGGAACGCCTAGAACCTGAGACCTCAAATAGTCTTTGGATATGTACTTCAGCTGTCCCCCCGTGGCACAGCCGGGGAAATGAAGCTGACCCTGTGTCCCACAATGAGAACAGGACAGGGACTAAAACCAATCTCTCCTGTTCTCGGATTGCCGCTACTCTTTAACTTGATTCTTCCCCTAGATTGCTACTGTACTCCTCATTTCCCCTTTCTGAGGATGGAGAGAGATGTATGCCCCAGTTTGCCAGTGGAACCAAAATTCAGCATCTCTATTTTTCCTCTGTGTCCTCTGACTCGGACATCAAAGCCAAAAATCCCTGTGACGGCTACTGTCACAGGGAGAAAGATGAGGAAAAAAGACATTAAATCATGTTTCTGGCCTAGAAAAAAACATAGAGGTCACCTTCACCATCCATAGCATCCCTGTCAAGTAGCCCTCGAGCTTCAGCTCACATGGCGCCCCTACTACCAGGGAGCTCACTGCTTTCCGAGGCCATCTTTCTATTTTTGGACAGTTTGACTCTTCGGAAAGACCTCTTCATGTTGACCTAAAATTTGTGTCATACAGCTTTTCATTCTTTGGTTGTAGTTTTCTGCTGTCTCTAGGTAAAGCATGAGTCTTTTTTTTTTCCTTTCATGTTGGAGTCCTTTGGATCCTTTGAGCTGCTTCTCATGATTTCATGCCCTGCAAAGTCAATGGTTCGTTCCCCAAATCCTGCATTTGACCCATTAGTAAGATACTAAATTCACTGAATGAGACAGGACCAGTATTTCCTACAACAAAATGGGATGGAATGAAATAGAATGGATAATATCAGAATGGATTATAGAAAGTCAGGACAAGCTATGCTCCTGAAATTTTGATGTTTGTATATGTGAGCATGTGAATCTGGGTTTCACTGAAACATGTTTTCTTCCGTGTCTCAGCTATTGTGAATAATGCTGCAGTGAGCATGAGAATACAGATATCTCTTTGAGAGAGTGATTTTATTTCCTTTGGATATATACCCAGAAGTGGGATTGCTGGATTGTATGGTAGTTCTGTTTGTAATTTTTTGAGGAACCTCCATAACATTTTCCATAGTAGCTGTACTAATTTACATGTCCAACAGTGTACAAGGGTTCTTAAATTTACACAATATTATTGGTCAATTATATCTTAAAGCTGGAAAGAAAATTTTTCTTACCATGAATGATACTATAAAACCATTTCAAGGAATACCGTTCAAAGTCTCCCCCTTCTTTTTTTTATGCTAACCTTTTTTGAATTGGGTACCATTCCGGGTTTGTAACTGATTATCCTGCAACAATTACTTAACCTCTCTGAACCTCACTCTCTTCATCTCTTAAATGCAGAGAAAGTAGCATGTGTCCTCTCCTTCACAGCACTTTTGTGACAATCACATATGATGCTGAATGTGAAATTAATTTAGAAAGTGAGAGGGTCTGAGTTACAGTAGTAGTGGGGGGATGGTGGAAGTTGCAGGAGAAAGAGTGGCAATAATTTCCCATTTTCCTTCTTTGATCTTCTTTCCTTCCTCCTCCTCCTCCTCTTCTGCTTCTCATTTTTAATGCTAGCTTAACACAGTCTAGATTTCCCATCATTCTATCTAAAAATCAAGGGACATCATGGTGAGATGAACTTGGGCTTTATGAACACATACCTTTTCCACTCATCAGTTGTATGACCTTGCCAAATCTTTTAAACTCTGTAAGCCTCAGTTACTTTACCTTTAAGATGGAAATCTCAGCACCTAGCCAATGAAAAGGTTTCATGATTGAATGAGTAACCCAACATGCATGACACATAGAACTCAAATCATAGGTCCCTTTATCCTATCCTACCCATTCCCAACTCCCCTCCCTCAGAAAGGCTCATATTCACATAGATGGAAGTCAATTTCTTCATTCAGGATTGAGCTGAGACCAGGCCCACTGAAGGGGATGGGAGGTGTGTCTGAATTTCTCCAAGAGGGATTCTTGGTGATGAAGTTACATAGATGGACATCCATCTAATGCCCTTCTTGGAACAGGGACATTTCCGAGGTTTGCGTCAGCAGCAGATGCCTCGGGATTCAAGGAATCTGTGTGCTGCCTCACTTTTGTAGAAGCCTCTGCACAAGGAAATGCACGTGGGTTTCCTGGAAGGCATGGGAAGAGAAGGCACAGGGCTGGGTGAGGCTACAATAAACCTTGAGTCTTGACACCCAAGTCTCTATTTCCCATCACCAAATGGAAAAATGATCATCTCTGCCTGCTTACCTCACAGGCCAGGCGTGAGCATCAAATGACATTGAGAATGAGGCAATGGTTTGTTAGTGATCCAAATGGGATTTTATTTTCTGGACTCATTTAAATTCAGACCAATTTTCTTTTCTCCTTGAGAAGATGACTATCCCTAGATATGTGCTTCCAAAGAAGTAAATTTTTCCTGCCATAGACTGTGTCCTTCCCACATGCAGGCTGAAACTTAATCTCTGCCAGAGGCCTGTCAACCCTGCCTTTCCATGTAGGACCTGCCCTGGAGGGCCCCTGACAGACATGGCTGTAGAGGAAACCGAACCTCCTTGCTCCTCCCCGCCCCCTGCTCTGTGTAACTTCGAGTACCATTGAAATTCTCTCTCATGTGTTCTGTTCTTCAGCCAAATTTGGCTTCTCTGTGTTTTCCAAATATGCCCTGCAGCTCCAGCTTCCTTCCTATATGTTGCTCATGCTACTCTGTTTTTTAAGAGACTGGGGAAAGGCTTCCATTCACCTCTACAGATAGATTCATCACAGAAACCACCTCTTCTGAACTCTTTCTCAGATTGTTCTAGCTAAAAAAATCTGAAATGAAATCCGAGCTCTAGTGTGTATCACTGTATGACCATGGGCTACCTCTGGGTTTGTCTCTTCATCTGTAAAATGGGTGACATCACTAGTCTCTCAAGGGAACAGTGCAAGTTTAATCGGATGCTGTGTATAACCTGCTTTAGTACCTGGTGGGCATTTGATATTATCTCAATGGCGATAAGCATCATCTTGTTTCCTGTTATATTCCCAGTCCTACTACTAGGCTTGGCACACAGTAGGCATTGATAAGTATATGCAAATAATTAAAAATGTGTATTTATCTCCCTCCCAAACTTTCTCTGAAAGCCTGGAGGGGTTCTTTATAATAAATCTCAGCCCTAAATAGTCCTCAACAATTCCTATGTGTCTAGTTGGCGAGGATGTGGAGAAAAGGGAACCCTCCTACACTGCAGGTGGGAATGCAGATTAGTTCAACCATTGTGGAAAGCAGTATGGAGGTTCCTCATTCCTCAAAAAACTCAAAATAGAAATACCATTTGACCCAGGAATTCCACTCCTAGGGATTTACCCTAAGAATGCAGCAGCCCAGTTTGAAAAAGACATATGCACCCCTTGTTTATCGCAGCACTGTTTACAATAGCCCAGAAATGGAAGCAACCTAAGTGTCCATCAGTAGATGAATGGATAAAGAAGATGTGGTACATATACACAATGGAATATTATTCAGCCATAAGAAGAAAACAAATCCTACCATTTGCAACAACATGAATGGAGCTAGAGGGTATTATGCTCCAGTGAAATAAGCCAAGTGGAAAAGACAAGTATCAAATGATTTCTACCCATATAGTATAAGAACAAAGAAAAACTGAAGGAAACAAAACAGCAGCAGATTCACAGAACCCAAGAATGGACTAATAGTTACCAAAGGGAAAGGTAACCTGGGGAAGATGAGGAAGGGAGGGATAAGGGGGAAAAAGGGGCATTACGATTGGCAGATGTAATGTTGGGGGGGCACGGGGAGGGCTGTACAACTCAGAGAAGACAAGTAGTGATTCTATAGCATCTCATTACGCAGATGGAGAGTGACTGTAATGGGGTTGGCAGGGGGGACCTGATGAAGAGGGTAGTTTCATAACCATAATATTGTACTTGTAATTGTAGATTAATGATACCAAAATAAATTATAAAAAAAAAAAAACCCAATTCCTATGTGTCTAGAAAGGTGGAGGTGGCCAGTCAGTTCTGGGCCCCACCCTCTTCAGCCAGAGTAACTCCAATTATTTGTTTAATAATTATTAAGATTCTACTGTTAGCTGGGATTTAATTTCAAGAGAGTTTTCTCAGCTATAAATAACTGGAAAACAGCTTCTTTATATGAGTACTTTTTGAAAGACAGGTCACAACCATTTAATGGGTTGTGAAATATTGAGTGGCTTGCAGCACGTATTTTTAAGAGAAATAGAAGAGAATATAAAAAATTAGAATGGAATAGAGCAGAAAATAATAGAACAGAATGCAATGGGAAGGAACAAAATAGACCCAGAATATAATGGAATAGAATAGAAAATGATAGAAGGTGACAGACTTGAATATAAAAGGATGGAATCGAATGGAACGGAATGTACTAGAATAGAACATTACATTTTGGCATACATCCATTGTAGTAGGGCAAGTATTTCTTTGTGTGAAACTTTTATGTCAGTTACATGCATATATACACATGTGTACACCTGTGTGTATTTATTATGGGCTCCATTGAGAAATGCATTAATGCCATTACTTTCTATTTTGGTAGTCAACATGCCCTTTTTTTATTGCTTAAGTTGATGCAAAACTAATGGACCAGGAACCATAACTGAGTCCCATCCAGGTCTCCCCACCCCCGAAGCCTAGGCCTGGCCCTTCATAAGTCTCAGGAACTGTTGGTCGAATCAAATGGCTGAGGAAACACTGAGCTTTGTTGTAATGCTCCCTACAAAGACGTGGTAGCTGAAGTATGTACTAGATGTATGGGAATGCAGCAATATAATAACAATAAGTGCTACTTAAGGATATTAATCACGACTCAAAGGTTTAGAATGGGGTCTGGCATGTAATATGCTCAATAAATGGTAGCATTCATCATTACTGCCCCACCTCCTCCGTCACTATCTTACCTGATATTTTCTAGATGCTTTAATTCCTCTTGTCATGTATTCTTCATATTTTCCTTTGGAGGAAGCTGTCAGTGCCCCCATCTGACAGATGGGGAGCTCCGAGGCTCTGAGAGACAAAGTGATTCACCGAAGGAAGCAAATCCCAAGAGAAGCAGAGCTGGCATCGTATGCCTCCCCCGTCCCCTGTCAGGTTCAAGAGTTCCATGCTAGCTAAGCACTTCGGAGGCCGTTCTAGCTGGGCTATGACTGTTCAGACTCAGAGAGGCTTCCTGAAGCAGACAGTTCATGCAAATATGCACCTCTGAGTATGTGGCTAGATGAGCTACCAAACAGAAGGCACAGGAGCAGATCAGGCAGCTGGATTTCCGAGGTCAGTTGTCCCCAAGCTGAGTTCAGCCTTATACTAGGACAGGAGGGGAGCAGGAGAATCGAGGGTCATCACAGATCCACTCCCCTCCTCTTTGTGCCCTGATTTCTCCCTTATCCTTGCTGTGTTGGACATCAGACATTGCCTAGACAGAGAGACAGAGAGAGCCGGTGACGGCTGGACTTCTCGAGCTCCCATTTCCTTTGGCTAAATGGAGTAGGCAGTCCCTGCTCATTTTGGAAATGTGATGAGAATAAAAATGGGCAATGCAGGCAATGAAGGAGGCCGAGGCCGCAGACTCTCACGAAATAGGGTCCACTTCCCTCTTTGGGGGCAGTGCCCAGCTGGACTGTAGTTGCTGGATTCCTGCATACCAGCTCTTTCTCTAGCCCATGGGAGTCTTTAAGAAGAGGCAGACACCCTTGATGGTGGCCACAGAAAGGTCTTTAGGAATGGCCCCAAGCCTGAAGCTCTGATTACCTAGGGCATTCCAGAGGGCCATGCTTTTTCCTGGCCTCATGATCCAGCACCTCCTTCCACCCTCCCCTCCTGGCCCCACCCCACCGCTGAAGGGAAACTGGGCATGGCAGAATGGATCTGGGAGATTGCCTTGGCCCTCTGAACCAATCATGCCAGGCCTGGGGAGTAAAACATCCTTCCTTATCAAAGGGCCCTTCCATGTCCAGGCCCGTGATTGCCCTCTGGGGCTGCAAGAGTGTACTTCAGCAGTGGTCAAGGGCCCTGACTCTGCTATTGTTGAATGCCCAATGTGCCAGGTAGCAACCTAGACACAGTATCCACAATCTCTTTACATTTTTGTAATTCTCATCAAAACTCTGATGCATGCATGTTCCTATTTCACAGAGGACGATGCTGTGATACAAAGATTAAGTAGCTTGCCTATTAATAACAACAACAAGGACAGAGAATCTCACATAGCGCTTACTGAGTGCCAGGGGCCTAAGTGCTTCAGGGCATATTGTGTGACGCCAGGATTCACTCCAGGGCTGTCTGGCATCAGAGCCCGCCTTCTGCAAAGTCATGAGGCTGCACAGGACCACGGAAGAGCTTGGGCTAAATCCCTGACATGGGCTTAAATCTGTGCTCCCAAATTACAGACTGCCTTGTCTCTGGCAAATCGCTAAACCTCTCTGAACCTCAGCTTCCTTTTCTGACAAATGAGAGTGATGATAATTGCCTCATAGAGTTGCCGATTAAGTGGTCCAAGACATGTCTAGTCCAGAGCAAACATAAAACACTCTAAAACATAATGGTAATTTGATTTTTTTAATGGCCTTGTGCAAAGAATGTAGTCAGGAAACGGGGGGGCCATTTGCACCATGTGCACTGAAACTAGATCTGTCCAACATCTTGTTCTGTCTTCGTAGTAGTACAGTGTCTCATACTTCGAAGGGTTCTGCAAGCATTGGTTGAATGACTCTGTCATGGATTGATTTACTGAATGGATGAACAAGTGAGTAAGTGCAATTCTATTAGGTTTTTGCTGCAGCTTCTTAATTTATTTTCCAGGCTTTGTTGGACTGCAAACCCCCACGTTTTAATTCTGTCTCTCCAGTCTTGGCCACAGATGGCCATTACATGCAGAGGCTAGAAGTGCTGTCCAGAGGGGCAGCTAGCTACTCTTCAGGTTTCAGGCTCAGTCCCCTCAGAGAATTCTGCCCCCTCCCTGCCCCCACCCCACACCGACCATCAAGTGCGCCTGGCCTGACTCCCCTGTGACGGAGGCATTCATCCCCGGCATCTCTAGGCAATACAGGAACCTTTCTCTTTCTCCAAAGGCACCTCTCCTCCAGCCCATAGAGGATGTGATTTTATCAGAGGCTGTTCTGAAAAATTTTAATTTGAGAACTATTCAGCCCACTTGCATGTATAATCTTCAGAAAAGGAAAAGCTCTGCCTTCGTGGACTCTGTCTGTCCTCTGACCTCTTCTCTTAGATTGCTCCCAAGTCTTAGAAGGACAGTATGCCTGAGGCCTCAGGTTGTTTGGGGGCCTTTCCTCTACATCTTGCTTTTTACTCTGTGATCCAGATTATCATCTTCCCTGGCAAGGAATAGTGCAATTTCCTCTTCACCGTTATCCAGGCCTCCAGATTTGCCTTTTTCTGATTCATTCTCCACACTGTTCACACAGTGTGACCCATCTGTCTTACCAATAGTAATGAAAAGGTCAGAGGCTCTCCCTCAGTCAGTCAGTCATAGGAGTGTAACATAGCATCAAGTATCAGGGGTTTAGATAGATTGAAATTCATTCATTGATTCAACATTTATCGAATTCCTTCCATGTACCAGGTACTGTTAGGAGCACCAGATGTCCACCATGAATAGATCCAAATCCTTATCTTCATGGAGCTTATGTTTTTGTCAGAGAAGAAGATAATGCATGAATACACAAATTTATATTATATTATCAGACTGTACTAAGTGCCATGAGGAAAAATGAAGTAGGGTAATGGGCTAGAGAATGACATGTGCCTCTATTTTTAAATAAGGTAACCAGGAAGCACGTCTCTGAAAAAGCTCCATTTGCTTGGAGTTGTGAATGAGGCAAGAGAGTAAGCGGCGCAGATATGTGGGGAGAGTGGCGTTCCTAGCAGACGGATCAACCTGGGTTGACATTCTGCCTTCATTGATTTCCAATTGTGACCTTGGGCAAGTCATTTCATGTCTGTTATTTTCACTTTCTCCTCTGTAAGATAAGGATGCTGTGATAGTTCTGACTTCTTTGTTCACAGAGCCGTTCATGCTCTGACCCTGCTTATTCCTGATCCAGCCTTACCCCTCATCCCTGACTTGCTGCCTGGCCCAGCCACACTGAACCACTATAGCCTTTTCCACCTTCTCTTCTGTCCATCTGGACGGGCCTCTCCTTCTCTTCATCTCATCTCCACCCCACTCCCTTTACCTGAATCACTCCAACTCAGTCTTCAGATACTAACCTAGATATCACGTCCTCCTGGAAGCCTTTGGTGACCCTCTGCTCCAAGTCTAGGCGGTGTGCTGCCATACCCCTCTCTTTCTTCCATTCCTAGCACTGCCCACACATACTTCGTAGCATTTGTGCCTCTCATGAGACTGTGAGCTTTGTGAGGCCATCAGAGCCAGTGTTCAGCACATAGTAGGTGTTCCCTGAGTGTTGCTCACCTACTATGTGTCATAGGCCCGGGGACCTTAAAAAGCTCAGTCTCATGGGTTAATCAGAGGTCTTGATAAAAGAATGACTAGAAGTCTTTTTCAAAAAGAACCCATTAATAAGTTAATAGACAAATGGAAATACTTGTTAAATATTAACTGAAATCGATGAAAATGTCCAGCCTAAGAAAAAAATGATGAAAACTTTACCAAATAAAAGCATTCCTTAAAGGTATGAAGTACTTAACAGGCTGTCAGTCCTTCAGTCTGCATTATCTCCCATGATCTTCAGAATGAACTTGAGAGGTAGCCGATGGCAGGGTGGGAGGACTTCAAGAGGCAGATAAACTTGTGTCACACAAGATCAACCAGGTTGAAAAGGATGGGACCAGCACACAAACCCAGTGTTCTGACTCTTAGCCCACTGCAGGTTTTGCCAGGTCCTCCCTATATGTGCCACACTAAAGACGTGTGTGTCTGTGTGTGTGTGTGTGTGTGTGTATATGTGTGGTGGGGAGGCTTCATTTCTGAGAAAGCCTCTGGTTCCCCCTAGACTCTAGTCCTTGTGGATGCAGCAGGCCATGGAAAAGCCCAAGGCTCCAGGATTTTGTCTGCCAGGTCAGGGGAGGCTGAGGTACCTACTTCCCAAAAGCTGAGCTGGCACCTCGAGGGCCCTTGAGGCTGAGGTCCCTACAGGCTGCGGCCGAGAAACACATGAGACAGTGGCATACATATTGGCTTGGGAGCCCAGAGACCCGATTCCCATTCCGTCTCTGTCTCATCCTAGCCATGCCGCTTGAACAAGTGCTTTCCTCAGTCTGGGTGTCAGTCTGTCCATCTTTAAAAATAAATGTGTGTGCGTGTGTGTAGCCAAGGGAGAAGGTAGTGCAGGGTGAGGAAAGGAGCAACAATCACCCTCACTCTTATAGAAACTCCTTTTATAGGTTCTGTATGCTGAATTTTGAATATAAAATGTCATTTGAACAAAGGGTTTGGGCACAAAATGAAGTTTGAGCACCTCTGGTCAAAATGATCTTAGCTGGCTTTCCAGTTTGGACTATCTATAAAAGGTGAATCATAGTGAAAAATCTTCCATTTCAAGTACTCAGTTGGGGAAAGAAAGAGAAGAGGCTGCAGGGAGGCAGATGTGAAGGTCAGCAGAAGGAACCCAGAAGCTGCCGGCATTCTCTGTGATTTGGAGATTTAAGGCTGGGAGAGCAGACTTCCCACATGCCCTTTATTTCCCTGTCTTCCTTTTTTACTTTTCAGGGTCTTAGTGCCTTTTTTTTCCTTCTCTCTAAGTAGCTACTTGAAGAACTTGATAGGGTGGGTTATGAGTTATGGGTTATCAAGCCATAACTTGGAAAGTTGTATTTTTTCTTTCTGTAACAAATGTGACTTACAGATGTTGACCATGAGAATGGATGTTGTAAATACTTACTGAAAAGCTTATTGGAAAGTAAGACTCATTCACATGGCAGAGGTAGATGCAACCACAGAAAGCTTTGGTTCAATATGCTCATTGTACAGATGGGGAAACTGAGGCCCGGAGAGGGAAGAGCCATGCCCAAAGTCGCACAGTCAGCAGCGACGCAGCCTGATAGCCCAGCCAGTCGGGGTGCCGGGATGGGGACACCCAGCAGCAAGTGGTTCGATGAGGCATGTGGGTGTCGCTGTCCCTGAATTCAAGTGCAGATTGATGCCATGTCTCACATGCCCTTTACCTTCAGAGCATGACCTGTCTGAGGTTTGCACTACATGCCACCTTTCTGCTTTTTGATCTCTTACATGAATGCTGCAGAAACTAAACACACTCTGCTCCTGTCTCTAAAAATGTACAATCAGAACAGATCTTATTTGTTGTCGTTCAAGATCACTGGACAAGTGCCGAGGGCCAGACCTGTCACTGAACACGTATCTGTTCATCTCTTCTCCCTGCTCAGAATGTCCAGCTAGCTCTCATTCCCTCGTGGATTAAGTCCTAGCTCCTTGGCCTCACTTATGAGCCCCACTATGATCCAGACCAGGCCAACCGCACCGTCCTTTGCCACTCCCAACCTCACATTTTATGTCTGGGTAGCCATTGTGAATTTCCCGTGGCATCTAAGATGCCCCATGATGTTTTAACAAGAAGGCCTTTGCTCATACAGTTCTACCTGGATCATTCACTCCTTTTTTCATTTGACTCTACTTAAGCCAGAGCAGCTATTACTAATTGTGTACAACTCAGTTTAAGCTCCAGCTTGTCCAAGAAGCCAGCTTGGCTTTCATCCTTGCTGTCTGAACCGTATAACCATCCCAAGTGTGGACAGACCATCTCAAATTTACTGCTATCATAACACTCTCTGTGCAGGCAAGGTGCCCATCTTCCTGGACAGGGGAAGGGGACCAGGAGGCACATTGTGAAATCAGAGGCATCTCACTCTCCTGGGTGTATTCCAGAGCCTGGCACAAAATGGTGTTATTTACTGGAATACACCTGAGCCCCTTTGAGATTCATTTTCCTTCTCTATGGAATGCAGAGACTAATGAGGCCATTGGTCAGGGGATCCTGAGAAGAATAAATAAGACTGTATATGTTAAAGGGCTTCATAAGCCATTCCTCATCTGACTAAGGGAGTTGTTGCTATTAATAGCCAGGCACATGGGCTGGGTCTTGTGAGTACCAGCTGCAGCCAGGGCCTTGTGCCAGGTGCCTGAGATATCTAGGAAAAGAAGATGATGCAGACTTCTCTCTCTCCTCCACAGTCAGAAATCAGGCTTTATTTCCAGAAAGGCAGCTCTGCCGGATTCGAGGGCCAGGCCCTTAGAGGTGTGGGCAGCTGCTGGCCTGTAACTGTAGCCCTGCTATGAGGAAAGAGATGCCACCCTGGACAAATGCACTCATTTTCTCATTCAATATACAGCAGAAGCCCAGATGGACTCCAGCATTGTATCTAGGACAAGTTATCCCACACCCAAGACCTTGAATGTTGCTTATTTTGCCTTCAAAGATGCTTATCTTTTTTCTCATCAAAACAGGTTAAAAAAGGTGGGGGTAAGAATTCAGTGTGCTTAAGAGAGAAGAAACTAGCTCTGCTCTTCATCTGAACTTGAAACTCTCCAAGGAAAGAGAATAAGAAGACACTACATAGTGGAAAAATTTTTTCACTACAGACATCTCGCTCTTGGGCCAGCATACGTTTGTAAATGAGGAAACTGAGGGACGGGGTGAAATGCTTTTCCCAAAAGCCTACATTAATTGTAGAGGCAGAAGAAGGACCTAACCTGGGGACCCTCCATCCCAGGGCGTGTTTCCCTGAACAGCAGAGTTGCATGGCTATGCCACATAATCACTGCTGCCCTGGGACCTCTTCATCCTGTTAGCTCAGCTTCCCTTCTGACAAACCGTAGAGTCTAATTACCTTGTATTTGACATCCTGTCCAGTTGTGAGATGTGTGTGTGTGTTCATATGTATATATATATTCATTTCATAATAGTATTTTAAAAATTTAAGTCAAAATATGCTCCTTTTCATCCATCTGTCCATCTATTCATATTTTGTTGAGTATCTACTAAATATTAGGAATGTCCTAGGTACAAGGATATTCGAGACAGAGTCCCTGTTCTCATGAAGCTTGAACTTGAGCAGACTCCAGCAGGTATTTTAATTTTAGATCCAAAGTGAGGATGACCTCAAAAACCTTGGCAGACACAAACATTTAAAAAACTATTTTTTGTGACTCCGTTTAAGAAGTAGTCTTGCCAAAAGCATTGTGTTTCTATGATGGGATATATCCTTTCGCTTATAGTCTCATGTGGTCCTAATGATGGCCCCTTATGCAGTCAGCAGGATTGGAGAGAATTTCCCCATTTTATTGTGAGGAAATTAAAAGGGTAAAGTCATTTTCCTTAGGTTCCCACAGGCAATTAATTCTTTGCAAAAGAACACAAAATAAATTTGCTGGGTTTTTTTGTCTAGGCCTGGATGATGGGACTGGAGGGAGGAACCTTTTAGTGGGTGCCAAGCTTTGGGAACAAGACTACGCAACAGGGCTCTCCCTGCCTCTGTCAGCTTTGGGAAGAGGCTCTTCTGAGCCACCGGAGCCGCCTCTAATCACAGACCAGAGTTACAGGACATGGCTGTAACTGGGGCAGAAGGGGTTTGGGTTAGCCCAAAGACCCAAGCCCTGGGCAGGGCACCTGTCTCCTCCCTGTTCTTGGCCTCAGGTCATAGGAATGATGCCTCCCTGCTATTTCTTGGCAGCCTTGAATGCCCAGTGAGACACAGCAAGCTCCTTAAACATGCCCCATCGAGGCATCCCATTCCCCAGGCTGGTGCATAGTGAGTGCTCTGTATTGTTTGGTGGGCGTGGGTGAGGAGTTAGGCAAAGGGATAGGTGCAGGGTAAGGACATGGAAGTATCTCTCTGTCCTAGGAACTGTATTAGGTGTCTTTTACACATTCTTCCCTTTGGCTCTTCCACCATTCTGTGTTGTAGGTACTGCAGATCAGAGAGGTTAAGTAACTTCCCTACCTTACCCAGTGGGCATAGACCAGTACCTGGGATCAGAATCCACATCCGTGCTTTCTCTCTGCTCCTCACGTCTTCGTCAGTAACAGGAAGTCTGTTTGGACAGGTTTCTGTCCTACAGCCAGGAGTGCAGCCTGAATGAAGAATGGTATAGGTAGTGAAGGGCCTTGGAAGGCCTTAAGATAAGGAGGAAAGCCATTAATCCTTGCTTTTTCTGTCTTTATCTTTACAAGTTTCTTATTAGACTTTCTTTCTTCACATTTTCAATTAACATTTCTTTCTGGTTCTCTTATTTTTCTCCCCCATTCTGTTACAATTTTTCTTTTCCTATTTTTCTCTCCAGAATTCTGAGTAGATTCCTGTCATGGTCTCTCTAATCAGTGCACTTAATGTTTTGCCCATTTCCAGAATGTTCTTTTGGACCAGAAGTGACCTGGTCATTTCCCAGTTCAGAATCCCTGACAAGATAGAATCCACACACATTCACCTACTCCAGAAATCCCTTCAGGTTCAGGCCTGAACAGTTGCTCTGGGGCCAGTGTCCACCATCCCTGCATTCCATCAGCTCGCAGCTCTGCAGAGAACCGTGTTGTATGGTCATCGTTTCTGCATCTGCCTGCTCACCTCGTCCCAGCCACCAGTCTGGAAGGTCTTGGAGGGAGGGGCATGCTTTACTCGCCCCTTATCCCCTGGGCTGTAGCATAGCACCTTATTCGATGCTCAGTAAAGACACAGCAAAGATATGCATCAGATGCCGCCCCCACCCCCACCACAAACTCTTTTATCTCTGTCGTCTTCACCGTGATTTAGAAATTGAAATCTGAGTTCTAATATCCGCTGTCTGTTTGGGAGAGACACTAGCAGGAAGCTATTGAAGTGACACTTTCATAGCATTTTACAGATTACGAGCCATTTCACCCACATTAACTCTGTCTGGTTCTCACAATAACCTATGAGCTCAATGGTGATTTTCATTCCAATCTACAGAGGAGGATATGCTGATCAAAGAGTCTGCATGATGTGACCAGGGCCTCAGAACTAGTGAGCCATGGTGCCATGACTTGTACCCTGCATGATATCTGCTACTCTGGACCTTGTTTTCTCCCCTCCCAAAGACACTATGTCTTAATTACAATGAATGAGGGAAGGAAAAGATAGGGTAATTATTGGTGACACATTGAGCAAGTGCGAAGCTCTTGGAAGAATTGAAATGCTTTCCTTCTATACCTTCAAGGACTTCTTCATTACTCCTAATTCCTTACATTTGAGTATTTATTTAGACGTTTGCAAAGTGATTGTTTGTTTTCAATCTCAGATTCTGTTTGCCTCCAATTCAGTGGAATGGGCAGAGGCTTTAGCAAACACATATTTCTTTTGCCTTCTCTGTCCACGCACCATGCCAGGCACAAGGACATAATGGTGAGCAACCAGGCATGGTCTCTGTCACCATGGAGCTTAGAGTTGAACGGGGGGAGGTAGACAAGTGAATACATAGTTATAATAGAGTACAATGTTTATCAAGACACCTGAAGCACATAATCATGTAGCACAGAGAGCCCTAGGCAAGCAGTGGTGTCTGAAGAAGGTTTCCAGAAGGAAGCAGGGATCCAAAGAAGATGTAGTTAATTAGGCAGAGTGGTGGGAACATGTGCTAGGCAGGGAAACTGTGTGTAAATACCAGCAGGCAGAATGAAACTGGTTCAAGATTATTGTAGCACTGTTCGTAATAGCCAAGATATGGAAGCAACTTAAGTGTCCATTGATGGATGAATGGATGGAGAAAATATGATATGTACACATATATGGTGATACATATGCATATATATGCAAGGGAATATTATTCAACCTTAAAAAAAGAAGGAAATCCTGCTATCTGTGACAGCATGGGTGAAACTTGAGGGCATTAGGCTAAGTAAATAAGCCAGATACAGAAAAACCAATACTGCTTGATTCTACTTCTATGCAGTATCTAAAATAGTCAAACCACTGGAGCAGAGAGCAGAATGCTGGTGGCTGGTGGGAGAGGGTAATGAGGAGTTGTTATTTTGGGGGTATAAAGTTTCAGTTATGCAAGGGGACTACATTCTAGAGCTCTGCTGTATAATATAGTGCCTGCAGTTAATACTGCATTGTACACTTAAATTTTTGTTGAGAGGGTAGATCTTGTGTTAAGTGTTCTTAACTCAATTAAAAAAAAAAGATTGAGTAATACAAATGAGTACATTGAAAGCCATGCAGAGGATGGGACTTACCTGAGTCACCCTCTGAATTCAGGGTGGAACAGACGCCACAGCAGAGACCTGCTTCCCAGCCTTAGTCCAGCCTCCCTAGCTGCACTGTGGGTCTCCACCTTTCAGGAAGCATCTGGGTCATTGGAAGAGCCTGGGCCGCCTGGGTCCAAATCCAGGAGTGGAAGAACTAGCCCGAGCAGGCTTCAGCTGCCCAGACCTGGTGCCCCTGAGCCACATCCCTTTGCCACTAACTGGGCCTCCCGCCACTTGAAGATTAGTCACAGATGCTGCAAATACATCCACAATATTGTGTCAAAAAAAGACATGCAGCAGCATTCAGATAGGGGCTTATTAGCCTGCTATTATCCATTCACCCAAATATTCCCACTAATCAGCCTTCAGATGGGCAGGATTAATTGGTTACAATCCTAGCACTGGGCACATCTAATTGAAATGGATGCGATCGCCTTTCAGGATGGACAGCTTATCCATTGCCATTACATGGAGAGCACGCCCTGGCCCGTGGGTTTTGCTGTCCAGGGCCATTACAGTGGAGGCCACAGAAGGATGAATGGAGCCCTTTTCTCACCTCTGCTCAGGCCTGTAGCCACCTTCTTGTACCATGGTTATCTGTTTGCTGCATATCCATCTTTTCTACAGGATTATGAGCTAGTTGAGGGAAGATCTGTATTAATTAGCTTTAGATCTGACTGCATATAACAAGAAAGCCAAAATAGTGTTTTCCTGTTCTATAAAACAAGTACAACAATAAGATAGCCAGGGCTGGCATAGTGACTCCACAATGTCTCTTTAGCTGTTCCTTCCTTCTTTCCCTCCCTCTCTTCTTCCCTCCTTCCTGCCTGTCCTGCTTCCTGCATCCTTTTCTTTCCCTGCCATCCTAATGAATGGCATCCATCCTCATGGACTGAGATGGCTGCAGGAAAGTCAGCCATCATATTTGAGTCCCAAGCAGCATTAAGGGGGAAATAGGGAAAATGAGACTGACCTCCCAGTTGAAGTGGTTCCCTGTAAGGAGTCCTGGGAGGTCCCTCAAACACTTATCCTTAACACCTCTTTGACCAGGACCTAGTCACCTCAGATTTAAATAAAATCAGTGTCTTACTCAGGAAGGAAAGGAGGATGCATACTGGGTAGGCGGTTTGACATCTTCGGTAGAGTGTCTGGGCCTGACTGAGCTTCAGCATCCCTCACAAGGTCTTCCTTGCACATCACGAGAAGAGTTAAGAATTCGGGTCACGTAAACCCTGGTGTACATGCTGGCTCTGCTATTTACTAGGTGTGTAGCTTGGGTGAGCCTTGTTTCATTTTTTGAGCCCAGTTTCTTTATTATGATAATAGTCATACTGACTTAAAGGGATGGTTATGATGATTAAATGAGTGTTATTTATTCAAGTGCCTTCCAGGGCTTCTGGCACATAGTGAGGCAGCAACAGCTGATCATTTCCAGGATTATTCATGATTGTCATTATTGAAGGGACCATACAGGTGGGCATTATATCCTATTTTAAAGAATTCTGGGTTTCAAGTGAGAAGATCTGTACTTGAGTGCCTCGTAATGGCTGTGTGGTCTCTGGCAAATCATTCAACTTATCTGATACTCAGTCTCATTTCTGGAAAATAAGAATAATGATTTCTACTGTCAGTTATGAGAATCAGTTACTTTCTAACAAAAACAAATGCTATACTATTAGTAAGGTAATATTTTGCAGTGAGAAATCGATAAGCTGGGAGGGATCAGGTCAGACAACCTAATTTCATACCCCAGCTCTGCCCCTTCATAGATGTGTGACATTGGCCATATGATATGACCTTGCTGAGCCTTGGTTTCAGGAGAAGGTAATAGCAATACTTTCCCTGTACATTTCCTGTAAGACTCCAAGGGAATGACCTATGCAAATGCCAAGTCCCTAAAAAACAGAAGGCTAAATAAATGACAGTATTGTTTGTGGCCATGATGATATTGATGATAGATCAGTCAGTGTGTACAGAATGAATGAGAGAAAGAAGGAACGAGTCAACGACCAAACGAGAAGCCCAGAGTTGGTGTCCTCCCTCTGCAGAGTCACACAGAGGGGAACACACAGAACTAAATTCCCTTTGGGATTCTGAAACCAGTTTTTGCTCTGAGCAGCCCCCACCTTGCTTGGCGGGTTACACAAACCAACAGGGACCCCGTGATATGCGTTGAGGGACTCTCCTAGGGAAGTCCTTTTGTCATGTCCCTCCCTGGAAGAGCATGTTTCCCAACCGAACCTCACCTCTACTCATCCTTAGGCCTAGTTTTGAGAACAGACTCCTAGCGGCGAATGAGCCCTCATCCGTGTCTCCAGGGCACCTGTATACATGTAGCTGGGCAGGGTACCGTAAAATGTTTATTACGCAGAAGTTGAGATGATAACATTACTTACGCTTTTCTCTTCTAACAAGAGGCGATAAAACCTTAATGATACCTCCAGCCCACATATCCCTGTTCCATTTCTGTGTTATTCTTGCTTTTCCAGGCTCCTCCTGACTTTCCTCTATTAAGTACATCAAGTACTAAGAACACCGAGCTCATTTGGTACAGAGAGAAACTCAATTATATCCACCAGCAGAGTGTAAAAGGAATGGAGGTTTGAGATATATTTATAGGTTATATCCTCTGGGTGGAAACTTGCCAATTTTCAGTCTGGCGATCTATAGGAATGCTCAAGAGGATGTTGGCTAAGTCCAGAGGAACCATTCCAAATGGGAAACACTCTTTTAAGAGGATTTATAATAATGTTAATGTCAAAGTTATCTCCAAGTTAAATGAAACTAATTGGACCCTGTAGAACAGAGTTTATAAACTGGGAGCTCAAGACCACATCCAGGCCACAGATGAGTTTCATTTTACCCCCAGATGGACCACCCAGTTAAAAAAAAAATTGGTTGCCCAAAATTGGAAAATAAGGTTTCTAATGGAAATATTGTATGTGTGTGTGTGAGAGAGAAAGAGAAGGTGATTTTCATTATCTACAGTGGATCCACATTCCTGGATGGCAACAATTGGCTGGATTTCAGTAGCACATACTCTATTAGAAAGATCACATGTGCTCTAGTTTGCTACAGTCTCTACTGCACCCTATTGTCCATTCCTCTTATATCCTGCTCTGTTCCCCATTTATGTCCTCTGTAGATGTTTATGTGTGGGCCCTTTATAAAATACTTGATGTTTGGAGTGATACAAATGTCAAGATGACCTGCAGCTAGAATGAAACATTTAGAAAGCACTCCTGGCTTATAGGAGTGCAGTTGTCAAAGTTTCTTCTGGCTGAAAACATACTCAAACCAATGCATTTGAAAGAACTCATGAGTCACGCTGACTCTGAGGAGCGACTGTGTCAACTCTGAAAAGCATCAAAAGGACAAATTCACCTCAGTGGCGTTTTGTTTATTGGACTCAGTTCATGTCAGAGCTGACAGTCCCACTGGCATTGAATGGCCTTAGGCTTGGAAAGAGCAGCTGGCATAGAGAGAATTGTCCTTTTCTCCCTCTCAACTTGAGTGGCTCTTTTACATGGACAAAGGGGAAGCCCAGAAAGGCTCAGATGGAAAGGAGGATGGTAACCAGAACTCAGTCAGGGCATGAATGCTAGCCTTGTGCCCAAGCCTTGTGATGTGCAGGAAACAAGGGCTGAGAAAACACGGCGTGGAGTGCGGAAAGGTGTCCGTATGGGAGGCAGAAAGCCTGGGTTGGACCCTCAGCCAGGCCCCTGATGTGCTATAAGTGAGTTTGGTAAAACCCTTTCTTTTCTGGGCTTTAGACCTCCATTTGAAAAATGGGAATTGGACTTCGATAAGCTGTAGAAACACTTTCAGAGATCCTAGAGCAAGAACTGGCACACGTAGCTGAAGACAGACGCAGACTGAAGGTCAAGTCTGCAAGAAGGTTTATCTAAGGGCAGCTCCATGTCTGCTCTGATTTACAAAAACTGCACTGAATCATTCTCTCTGCCTGGACTCCTAGCCCTTTGCTGCTGGGCTCCATGATACATCCCCAGCCTCATCTCTTTCTCCTTTCCCTTCCTCTGTTCCAGCCATATCAACCTCAGGTTCTGGGAACATTAAAACTGTGAGCCAGGGCAGGTGTTGCTTCCACCTGGAACACTCCTTTCCTTATTCAGGCACAGTCCTGCTTTTCACGTCTCAGTTTCTCCTTGACACCTTCTCGGTCCTCTTTCACTGTCACATACACAGTCACATCTAAAGAGGACTGGCTTTGAAATTCAGATCCCAGCTCTGCCACTTATCAAGAGCATCATGGAGTTTGTGGAGGATGGCAGGGCCTGGAACCCAATGTCCCAATTCTTTCCACTGAGTCCTGGACCTCCACCTCACCGGTCATCCATTTTAGTCACCAGGGTGACCACAGACAGGTCAGTGAGTCTCAACTTTTGCATCCAGAAAAAGGGGCTGAACACAATATTTATTTCATAATGTTGAGAGGATTAACGGGGTAAGTGTGCCAACCACATGATATTATGTCTGGCACCTAATAAGCACACATCAAACATTTTAAGAGTAGAAATGGGGCTGCATTCATCTTTATACTCATAGCCCATGCCTGAACCTAGCAAATAGAATGGGCATGCATCTAAGGGTCACATAACTGTGTTTGGGCTGTGGTACTCTTTAGCTCTGTGATTTGTGGTAGGAAGCTTAACCCCTGTGAGTCTCAGTATTGCCTTTTAAGAAATTAAGGTGGTTCTGCATGGCCTTCAGACAGGGGTCCTCTGCATCCCTCACTGGGGCAATGAATGGGGTGAGTTGGGGTGGGGATGTCTCTTGAAACAGAAGAGAGCACTGCGCAAATGTGAGCTCTTTATTATCCTTCCTACTGCCAACAGCTTATTTTCTCCAGGAGCAGCCCGGAGCCACTTGCTGCCCAGGCAGCAGGAGCCCAGATGTTGCCAACATCTGTCTCACTGGGCCTTTTCCAGAGACAGGGGAACCAAGGAGCGAGGAAACACCACCCTGGAGAAACGTGTGGACGGGTTTCACTAACGCCTCCCACTTGTAATCCCCTGGGAGGAGGGACCACTTCTCCTTCTGGCTTTTTGGAGAAGCTTAGGAAAGAGTGGCTGCACTGGCCTTAGGGACTGGGGCTGCATTTTGCCTCTGGCGATGTCATCAGCTGAGGATGGCAGAGCCTCTCGGCTGCCAAGTGGAGACATGATGAGCTCGGGGCTCGGGAGCCCTGAGTCTGCTGCCGCTTCGCTATATGACCCTGGACAAGGCAGATAAACCCTCTGGGCCTCGGTTTTCACATTGATAAGTGATGCATCTAAGGTTCTACAAAAAAAATTCCCTGCCTTGATTCATCCTTGAGTATGTGGAACATCTTATAGCTTGGAAAGACTGGGAAAAGTTTGGTGTCTGCATCCTTCCTCCCCCCTCATCTTTCTTATTTTTGGGAGAGTGGTATCTTGGTGACTTAGAGAATAATAGCCAGTGTTTTTTGAGTTGCCACTGGGTGCTGGGAACTTTACTCACATTAGCTCATCTTCACAGCAGTCCTTGGAAGTGGGCCCCAGCATCCCTCCCTGTTTCTCCAATGGCTAAACTCGGAATCAGAAAAGAAAAGTCACACAGCTAGTCAGTCATCTAAAATTCCTTCCAGAGTGCTACACCACCAAGAAGTAATGAGTTTTTTGTCACTGAAGGGTGTTGAGGATGAGATTCCACCACAAGCTGGGCCCCAGCCAGAGACGCTGGCTGTAGCTTAATCAGTTCCTAGACATTCAGGCTGGGAGGCCCCTTGCAGACTGTCTGCTACCATTCCCTTTTATAGATGAAGAACTGAGGCTCTGAGAGGGGCGAGGACTTGACCACTGTCACTCATAAACCTCCCAGAGTCAGCCCACCTGGGCTTGAATTCTGTCTTGGTCACCTACATCTCAGCCATCCACCTGTCCCTTAGGGACTGCCTGCAGAGGGAGCCCAGCACCTGTTCCACAGCCAGACACACATGGTTAGGCCAAGGGACCTGGGGGCTTCTGACCAGAGCTTCCATCGGTACACCTCTGTACTGGATGAGGGAGGGAGTGTCTTCCTTTTATGGAATGGGATTGTAGTTGTAGCCCTGTGAGACGGTGGGGTTTCACTGTGCCAGCTTCCCACAGCCATGGCCAGTGGCAGCCCCCACCCCAGGCTCCTTGGGAAACACATGTGTGTGTCTCTAGGGAGATGGGCTAGCCTGTACTCACCAGGTGTTAGAGGGAGGAGGCCCCTGGTGCCTGCATCTCCTCTCTGACTGCTTCCATTCCAGATGGGTGTGTGGTCCCTCAGAGACTCAGAGTGCGGTGGGGTATGGCATGGCTGAGCGGTGGAAATTGACCCTCAGAGCTATTTGACTTTGTCGCTCAGCCCCTCTCCTAACAACCTTGAGTCAGTTACCTAATCTCTCAGAGGCTCATTGTCTTAGTCTGTGAAAAGGGGATAATAATAGAGCCTACATCACAAATTTTTAAGGCTTAAGTAAAATAATGTAGGCAAAATGGGCAAGGCAGGGACTGGTGGGTAGAAGGTGCCAGAAAAATGGTTGTCTCACTCCCTCTGTGGTTCCAGGCATTGCTATCATTCTATAGTCTGGGGCCAGTAACTGGGCTTGCACCAATGTCAGGCACAAAAAAGATACCAACCATCTATATTTTGTTTGCATTTCTGGGCTAACTTTCCTTATCGTTCCTTTGCTTAATAATAGCAACCATTTATGTAGCACTTACTAGGTGCCAGACACTGTACCCAGAGCTTGACATATATTAACTCACCCTACTCTCACAACACAGCTGTGAGGTACAATGTATTCATTTCACTGGTGAGCACAGTGAGGCAGAGAGAGGGTGCCCCTTGCATGGGGTCGGTGGAAATGCTGGAAGTCAGATGCAAGAGCCAGGGCTCACCATGTTCTACTGAATCTGTGTCTGCCCTCCTTCCATCCATATCTCAAAACCCTTAGGCATTGTCTCAGGCAATGAAGATGCATCCTACTGACTGGATAATACCCCTGCCCTCACGGACTGTGAGTCCAGGACAGAATGAGAGTCACATGGCAGGGCCCCCAGTCCCACTTCCTGACCTGAGCTCCCTCTCCTGTGCTCATGAGTTTTTTTGGACAGGTCTCCAACCTGTAATTTCTTCTACTGCTCGCCTGCTGCCAACCTGTCTCCAGCTCCCTGCAGCCCAGCACTGAAGGCTTGGGGACTCCTCAGAGTGGGAACAAGCCCAGAGCCCAGTTACCACTGCTCCAGGACAGTGGCTGTGGGCGGGCTCACTCACGCTCCCCATGTCCATGTGTTACTAGGACACGTTATAGGCATTTTCACATTTTGGTAATAATGCAAGGCAATGTGGAGTGTGGCGTCCTATCAGAATTGAGTTTATTGCTGAGCTCTACTGCTCAGTAGCTGTGGGTTCTTGGATCAACTCATTCGGCTACTCTGGGCCTCAGTTTTCTGGTGTGTGTAATGGGACTGAGCTCCACCCCCAGCCCCATCACGTCTACTGGATTCCCAGGGCTGATAGCCCCACGGTTGGACTAAGACAAGTTCAAGACCTGGAGTCAGAAGAAACTGCCTTTAGTTCCCTAGAAATGTTATTTAATGTTCGGTGACTCATTTTACTCACCTGTAAAATTGGTACAAAAATACATTTCCTCCCTATATCACAGGTCTGTGCTCTGCAGGGCCAGGGCTGGAGTAAGGATGCCAGCGCCTCACTCCCTTTGGACACAGGATTTAAAGGGTTGCCAAAAACTCAGGAACGCATTAATTTTGATTTAAAAATATATTCCTTTAGAATATTATTTATATTGGGGCCTCTTTAAATTTTGCCTCACTCCCCTCACGCTGGGCCCTCCCGAGTAATGCAGAGCTGTACCAACGAGGTGCTACTGCAGGGAAAGTCTTTCAAGTCTAAGTGCTGACACTGTTTGCTTTAGAGTATTTGCTTGTAGTTACAGTAACACACTTTTAGATGGGAGAGGATTTTTCTAGAAGACGTCCTCTCAGATTTTCTACTGAGTCTTACAGATCTGGGATTCTAAGGACGGCTCTGCTGCAGATCGGTTTTGTGACCTGGAGCAAATGGCTTTAACCTCTTTGAGTTTTCTTATCTGCAAATTGGGTATATTAACACCAACCTTCCAGATTTCCTGAGAAGATTGATTTAGTTAGATAATACATTTTTGTCAATGCCAGTGAATGTCTTGACATTCCTCTGCAAAATGAAAGGGTAATTTTTTTATAGTTCTGTTCCATCGAGCCCTAGAAATTTCAGATACCCAATTTCCACTTGAATTGGAAGAGTTGTTTATCAGAAATGGATGCCCAATTAAGATTTTTTTTAAAGGGAAGTGTTCACATGCAATGATAATCGTAAGAGTGTTGGCTAACTGTAAGATCTCTAGGTTCCTTTCTTTCATTTCTGACATCGGGAAAGCGAGCATTTAGTTTAGAAAGACGACTGTATCCACCCCCACTGGGTTTCCTTCCAGCTCCTGCTGAGCATGCATGGTATGAGCCTGCTCAGGAGGCATTAGTGGGCACCAGATCGGTGTGGAGGAGACAGAAGAGGCAAGGTCGTGGTGCAGTGGTCAGGACACCTGTCCCATCTGTATTGTCTCTACTGTGTGATTAGTCTCACCTTCCAACCCAGACACCATCTCTCCCTGCCCTAGGCTCCCTTTGCATCTAGGATGTAGCAGCTGGGCACCATGGCCGCCTCCTCTGGTTTGCAGAGAGAAAGGTTAACTCTGCCTTTTGCCCTCTGCCCAGTTACACAGCTCCCACCTTCCCCGCTAGTCTCCCTTCCTGCTGCCTAGTGCTTGTATACCATACACTGCAAAGACACCCTCTGTTACAGAGGTATGACCCATTGACATTTTTAGCAGGTTGTCCTTGGTCCAAATAAAATCTTATAGGGATCTCCAATTCATAAGACATACAAGCAGCATTTAACAACGTGGGGTCTGTTCCTGTACACATCTAATTTGCATGAATTAACCTATATGTGTATTTTGTGACAAGACATACAGAAACAGATGAATTTAGGAAGTCAGGTTGTTTTCCTTACCCTTACATTCAATGAACATCTATAATCCAGAGGGGAAATGGGATGGAAGACATGAAACTGCTGTCTTTTTTTGGTCACTCTCAGTACCCACTCCTCACAGTCAGAGCCATTCTGCCGGAGTGCAGTTCCCTTGTTTAAATACATCCTCTTCTCTGCTTTTTTAAGCATGGCTCTACATTCAAGCAATTATTTCAGGTGCAGAGTTAACTACATAGTAACAGGAACATTTCAGCTGGATCTTGAAGGATAAGCAGAAATGTGTTCAGCTTTCCGTCTTTACCTATAATGGATCGTTTTGAGAGTCTCCTTTAATTTTTTGTAGGTGCACACACACACACTCATATATAAATAGCACTCAAAAGTCTCCAAAGCCTTTTCACCCATGTCATCTCATTCTGTTCTCCCTCCTACCCTGGGAGTCAGGTGAGGTCAATCTTTGTTGCCGCTTGACTAGTGAGGGAAAGGAGGCCATAGCGGTTTGAGTGACTTGCCCAAAATCTCACGAAGAGGATTAAGTGCCAAGCTCCTGGTTTCCACTGAGGCAGATACTGGTTTAGGTCCAGTGATTTGCCATGATATTCTGCTTTTGAGTGAAGATCCAGTGCTTTAGGGTGTCTTGCCCGAGTAGCAGCCCTTCCCCAGGCCTGATTCCTTCTGGAGTTGCACTGCCATCATGCTCTGCTTCTCAGAAGGACAGGAAGCCCTGCATCCAGGGAGGCTCTATGCCTGAGACCCAGGCCAACCCCCCAGAACACTCCCTTGTTGACAGCACAGGGAGAGGGGCTCAGAAACCAGGCACAGACAATGGAAGAAAGGAAATGATGCCAGAACCCATCCTGGTGCAGAAGAAAGGAGCAAATATTGGGATTGAAAGGGTCCACCAAGTACCATGCATGATGAATGAGGAACAAAAAGAGAGAGGAAAGCCCACACCTACTTGCATTGCAGTGTAATTTCAGAAGGGTGTGGATAAAGCGCTGGGATATGTAAAAGCTTTTTTTGCAAAAGCCAAAAAAAAGAAGTTCTTTACAAAGGATAGAGACAGTGGGGTGCTGGTGAATGTGACATTACTAATAGAATGTTCTCAACAAATGGTTCTATGGGGTAGGTAGTGGGGATTAGGTTTGCAGAAGCTCCATATTTTCTACACCTGAATTCAGAAAGACTTGCAAAATTAACAAAATCAAAAAGAAGCAGATGGGGGTTAACATCTTGTCTTTATTATTCAGAAAGGTTAGTTTGGCGGGCATGGCAAAAAATGGGTACTTCCCCACCCAGGGTAAGTACTGGATGCCTGGAACCTTCCCATGTGGGAATTTGTCCCCATGAAACGGAAGGGGAAGAGGGGTAGACCAGCAGGCTGCTTCTGGAGTGCATCTGGCTCCCAAAATGAAAGGAAGAGAGGGAAGGACAGAGCTATGGAAACCTGACTCCTCATTCCCAACCCGCCAACCAGGAGAAACAGGCTACGCTGGAAGGAGGAGTCACAGAAGTGGGGCAGGAGACTGGGAGTGTTTGAGGAAATTCATCCTGATCAGAACCAAATGCCTGGGGAGAAACATTTCCTCCAAATACCATTCAGAGTGTTAAGGGCCCATCTTCTTAAAGCTTCTATAAATATGATAAGTACTATTACAGTAATAGGACTGTCAGGATGTCCATTGTATAGATGAGTAAAATGAGACCCCCTAGAGGCTCTGATAACAGACGTTTACCTTTTCCTGCTACTTTTGTAACAACACTTACCTGGATGGCTTTTGTAACTTTATTATAGTCTCAAGGAAGTGGCAGGGTGAGAATTTTACTCCAATTCTGCCTGACTCCAAAGTACTCCTAACTCCTTTTCTACGCTGTTTCCTAGAGTGGGGGGCTCTTAAAGGCAGGTGATGATAAAGGGAAGGAGTGCCACTTAGGGCCCCTCTGACATCTGGTCCCATTGGGCAGCCTTGGGGTCTGGATGGAGAAAACAGAGGAAGCTTGTGACCACAATAAAAAAGACCCCCCTGTATGTACCGGCCGAGGACTCTGGTAGAACCCCGCTGGGGTCCTTGATAAAGAGTCCCTTTGCCCTGTCTCCCTCCTCATCCTCCTCTCTCCCCTTCCCCCTTTTCCATTCTCTCTCCTCTCCACTCTCTTCTTAAATTGTTGGCTATTGGACTTCCCCAGGGACAAGGAGCTCCATTCCCCTTCCACTCCCCAAACCCCCCCCCAAAATTCACTCCACTCCCATTTGGGGTTTTAAATCAATTCAAACCCATATATTGATTATTTTATCGGCCCAACCATCTGAGGTAGATTTGTCTGTCACCCCCACTTTCTAGATATGGAATAAAGTAACATGTCCAAGGCTGCCCAGCTAGAAGAGTAGTCCTAATATTTAGATTCACATTTGGTGTCTTGAGACTCTAAGCTTTAACCAGTGCTGGGGAGGGGAAGATTCCTCCCCACAATAGAAACTCTTTTGCTTCTCGTAGCTGGTCTAATAATTAAATTGGGACAAGATAGATTAACAGGAGACAAAGAACCAGTTGAATTTCATATGTATGGGGACCCCAAAAATATGAGACCCAAGAAATGACTAAAGCAGACTGTTTATATACTTTTCGATGAAAAAACAGTAAATTTGTAAGCACTGACAAGATAGGGAAGCTTGGGTTTGGAAACTCATTAGTGCAGAAACTCAGCAAAGCTTATTTATATGGCTTCATGAGCCCTGAATTCTCCATCTCTTGGTGGTAGGGCTCTCTCTTCACCTCCTGGGCAGGCAGGGCACCTTTCACATGGGAGATTTTGTTTCCAACTTTCAGGGAGGCAGGAGGGTCCAAGTATCCATTCTGCACCAGCTGTGTCTCCACTAATGTCACCTCAACATAATATGCCAGATTGGCAAAGTTTGGGGTGGCAGCCTGCCTTGAACCTCAACACGAACAAGGTAAACTGTGACATATAAATAAGGGGGAAAAAGAGGTTAATCAGGGAAGACACGTGCCAAAGAAGGTCGTAGAGGCCATTGTGGATGACCATGCTGGGGCTCGTCATGGCTCTCTAGCACTGAGAATTTCCATTGTTTTCGTCCCTTTGCTGAGTGCACGAGCTCATGGAATCCTGAAGTAGGTGCTACATCACAGATGGGGGGAACGGGGCACGGAGAATCCAGTGAGCTGCCTGTGCTCGGGAGCTCTGAGGTGTTAGGTGGGATTTGAATACTCTTCTGCTCCACATCAACCAGTGTGTCCACCACTAGGCCAGCTCTACCAAGCCGACCTGGTGGCAAGCTCCTCTCCCCTGCAGTTGATTCTGTAGGGCTGGCTAAAGCCCAGAAACAAGGATTTTTAATGAGCATCCCCAGGGCATTCTTATGCTCAGGCAGGTTTGGGATACACACATGTCTATCTTAATCTGTTCGGACTGTTATAACAAAATAGCCTAGACTCAGAGGCTTACAAACAAGAGTTTAGTTCTCCTGGTTCTGGAGACTGGAAATTGAGATGAGGGTTCCTACATGGTCAGGTGAGGGCTCTCTTTGGGGTTGTAGACTTCTCATTGTATCCTTATGTGGTAGAAGGGTAAAGCCAGCTCTCTGCAGCCTTTTTTATATATGCATTGATACCATTCATGAGGGTTCTGACCTCATGGCTGAATCACCTCTGATAGGCCTCACTTCCTAATACTATCCACCTTAGGCATGAGGTTTGAACATATGCATTTTGGGGGAGCATGAGCATTCAGACCATAGCAGTGTTGTTGGGTCACACTAGCGGGCTGTGGGAATGGGGATGGTCATCTCTATTTGGGAGGGTCAAGAAGCAGAAACATAGGCTAAGTCCTAAAGTCTGAGTTGAGTTTGCTGTGACAGGGCTTTTTGTTGTTCTTTAGTCCAAATTATTTCCCTCTAATTTCTCCTCATTGTCCAGATGCTGCCTCCCACAGTGCTGGCTGGGTTTGTTTCCTCGGACTCATCATAGCCATGCAGGCGTAGGGAAGGAGGTCTTAATGCCACCCTTTCTTAGTCCTTTTCTTTCCTGGCTTAATTTTCTTGGTTCACCTAGCATGGGTAATCCCAGAGACTCTTGAATCTAAATAATAGCATCCTTTCCCTAGGATGGATATCCTTCCCTTCATTGGCTGGATAGTATCCGCCTGGACCTTCAATGGAACCTTACCTGGAAATAGGGTCTTTAAACCTGTATTGACTTCATCTTGAGATCCTTAGATAACCTCAGACTCAGGGTGGGATCTAAACCCAGTGACTGGGGCCCACTAAGGAAGGAAGACCCAAAGATGCACAGGGCGATGAGAAGACTGAAGCAGAGATTGGAGTGGTGCTTCCACAGGACAAGGAATTCAGGAGCTACCAGATACTGGAGGAAGCATGGAGGGATTCCTCCCCAGAGCCCTGGCAAGGGAGAGTGGCCCTGCTGACACCTGGATTTCAGACTTCCGATCTCCCAAGCTATGAACAATTAAATTTATGTTGTTTTAAGCCACCCAGTTTATGATGGGCTTGGCATTGTTATGAGACCTAGGAAATGAATTTCTTCCTTGGAGGCCCAGAATGGAGATGAGATTCAGAAACAGGCTTTCTCTGGGGCAATCCCTATCCCACTCCACCAATTTTTCTAGGACATTCTTGTTGGTTCAAAATGCACAGGGTTCCAATGGGGCCAGGAACCCAGACTGCTTGTTCTTGAGCGAGCCCAGGCCCATCACCAACATGGGAAGGAGGTGGCTCTATGACATGGGCCTTTCATCCAGCAGCTGTGGAATTAAGTTCAACTGCATCTAATTGTTCTGCAGTTTAGATAGTTCTAGGCTCTCCCAAACCTCATCCTTCCAGCCTCAGGCTCTCATAACCCCTTGGAGGGGCCGTTCTAGGAGAATTATCACTGACCCTTTTAGGCTCTCATGGGCTGGGGCTTTGGGTCCCTGTCCTCCACCCTGGACTTGAGCTAAGGACACTGTACAGTGTTATAAGTCCAGCTGGGACTGGGTCTGTGGGTGAGCCTTGGAAGGATATAGACATAGGGAGAGAAGGGAAGCAGGGCCTGGAAAGCCTCCTTGGGGCAGCCCAGATTCTGCTGGCAAGGTCCTGGAACTGATTTCAAGGTGTTGGGCCCTTATGGTGGGCGGGGGACGTTATCAATGTTGCCCTTGGGGTGTTTCCTGAAGGAGGAAAGCAAGCACTGAGGACTGTTCCCCCGGTTGCTCACCTGGTTGGCTAGGGTGGAGGACATCCCAGAGGTGAAAAGGTTTGCTAAAGTGAGGTAGTATTCGACTGGGTGGTTCTCTCTGCTAACTTGGAGTATGCAGCAAAAGAGGAATTCCATGTTTTTAAAGACTCAGGAGGCGTGGAGCAGGAAGGTGAAGAGGAAAGGGTGAATCCTCGCAGATCAGCCTGGCAGGTGCAGCCAGAACACTAAGCAGCTGTTCTTCCCACTCCTGTCATTGCACATGCCAGCCTCCAGTTGAGTCCTCTCTCTTTTCCCTTCTCTTTGCTTGGCATCTTGTGCTTAACTCCACCCTTAGGAACTAACTTTCCTGGGGTTTTCTTGATCAGGCCCAGTGGGGGAGATCCCGAGGCCATCACAACATGCTTTCAAGACAGTTGGCAGCTCGTCTCCAGTGCTAGGAAATGGCAGAACCCTGTGGTGTGATTTGTAATAGGTTTTGAAATCACTTGCTGGGTGGATGTGGAGGCACTGGGAACACTGGGAAGCGTCTGGATGGGCAGTGTGCTTTTTGGGACTTCACGCACTCTCGGCCCCAGGCACCGCTGCCGATGTTTGGTTCCTTCCCTCTCTCTCTCCAGCACTTCTTTTACTAAGGGCTGATACATATCAGTGAAATCACTTTGCACCATATAGTCCTTTCATGAACATGATTCTCAGTGGGGTCCTTGTATAACGAAGAAAAGGCACCTGTTATCTTGCTCATTTTAAAGCTGGAGAAACTGAGACTCAGAGAGGCAAAGAGGCTAGCCCGGGGCTGTACGGCTAGTTGGTGACAGCCAGGGATTTGAACCCAAGTCCAGTGTTCTTTGAGTGACATCATGATGCCCCCTTTTGTTTAAAGTCCTATTATTTCCATCCAGATATAGGAATAGGAACAGAAATAGATACAGCCATCCATCCATTTGCCTTCTGTTGCAAATTGTGCATCAACAGTTGGGTCAGACATCCTCTCACCCATTTGCTTTCTGGTTCAGTGTCTCCTGAATATATACAAGTAAATAAATGAGGAGACAAGCTTGGGATTCAGAACAACATTTCCCCTTTGCTCCAAAAGCACAGAGAAGTCGCATGACGGTTATTTCCCTCCTAATTTCCTCCCTAAACCTAGAAACCCTACCCCAGCCCCAGGAGGGGACTAACAGATTTTTTTCTTTTTTTTTTAAATTCACTAAATATCTTCTAGCTTTCTAGCCTCAGAGCAGGGCTCAAAAATGATTCAGCCCAGCGCCTGCCTTTTAGGGAATACCAGGCAATCTGGGAAGATACCTGTCTATCCACTCACTTATCCATCCATCCATCCAAAAACTACTTAGTAAGCATCAACAAAGCACCAAGGTGTTTTGTTAATGATAGAGTAATAAACACAGCAAACATCCTGCCTTATGGATATCCTATTCCATTAGAGCCAGAGCAAAGTTAACCTATGAATGATAGAATGGCAGGGAGGAGCAAATACTGTAACAGAGCAAGGAAAGGAGATAGGGATCCTGTGATGGAGACGGGGTGAGGGACCTTATCTGGGGTGCAGAGGGACATCACTGATGAGGATGTGTCTTGGTACATAACCACCCCCTCCACAAACATCCTTTCCCCACCCATGAATTGTAAGAAGCCGGCTCACTTTGGAAGTGCCCTGCTTGTCTGAAAGTTATTTTGGGTGAATGAAGTAGTAACTAGGCTTTCCATGGCCTCCAGCTTCTTGAGTCTTAGCCCCCCTTCTCACCTCACCAGGCTGAGTTGTTGGTACAGTATTAGGGATCTCTGTGTGGATCCTGCGATTCTGTAGCACAGAGAATAATGCCCTGAACAAAGAACATGGCTCTGTATGCCGCCAGCTCTTGGGGCAAACTTGAGAATCCCAGGATGACTATGGCAGCCTGCAGCAGAGAGACTCTGGACTCTGGAAGCAACGGTGCAACCTGGCTCTAATGGACTCGGCAACCTTGGGCACAGCCACATCTGGGGGCCTCGTTTTCTCATCTGTTAAACTAGGAATGACTCGCTCAATGGGCTGCTCTGGCCATCTTGCTAAAAAACAGACACGCGGACCTGTGAGCATCCTGCAAACTTCTTCAGTTTATAAGAGAGCAGGACCAGGATTGGGTTGCAAGTTTCCCCATATCTTTCTCGCTGTGTTCTTCTTCTGCTGGAATTTGTTAAGCTACCATTTATTGACCACTGGCTGTGTTCTTGACACTGTATGGGATCCTTTTTGTTCATTCATTCATTCACTCATTTAATTCCCTCAATAGCGTCATTCATTGAAGACTATTATCTTCAACTTTTCCGATGATAAAGCCAAGGTTCAGAAAAATGCAGTGACCCCACTCAAGGCTGCACATCTGGTCCCTGGTGGTGCAGGTACTCGAGCCCAGGGCCATCAGCTCCAGAGCCTGCACCCCAACCATCATGCCACTTAGCTGGTTGTCCAATCTTTCTGTCACAGTTTGGGTGCTCATAGACTTGATTGAATGAGCCAGCCCGCTTACCCACCTTTGGACTTGGCTGTAATTGGAATTGTAGGGAAATCCTTATTCCTATATCCTCTGTGTTTTGCATTTAGAAGCTATAAGAAACTCTTTACTTCTTGCTGTTTCCCTCTGGCATAGAGCTTATTGAACTGTGCATTACAGCAGTTATCTGCTTACTTATCTATTTCCCCAAACCAACAGCATATTCTTCAAGTCTGTATCTGTGTGTTCCTGAGTTCAGGCAGGAGGTTTGCACAGGGATGGGATGTAACAATAAGAACAGTGACAAGCCAATGACTCTACTGTATTCCATGTTTTCTGTAGGTAAAGGGATGTATGACATATTTTACATACATCTTCTTATCCTCACAACAACCCTTTTTGGTGAATGGGTTACTCCCATGTTAGAGTTGTGAAAACTAAATCTCACAGAGAGAATTTCCCCAAGTCATACTGCTGGTGAGTGGCACAGTAAACCTGAACTTAGGCTGGCTTTCTTGTAGGCACACCTTTAACCTGGGGAATGAATAAACCAATAAATGAGTGCAAGCCTCCTCCCTGGCCATCTGGGTTCATCTGCTTATCTTCATGACTCAAAAAGAAAATCAATCCTCTCAGAAATGTTTTCTCCCATCCTCTCTATTCATCCGTCCTGCAGAGTGGGATTTCTGACAGAACTTGAGAGGCCACCTGAGGAAATGGAGGATGATACTGATTTGTGCTAAATGGCTCATGTGAATTATCTTCAGCCCTCTCTCACACACAGATGTAGACTTGCCAAACAGATGTAGATATATTTCAGCCACCTGTCCTCAGAGAGGCATTTATCATGGATTCATTTATTAATTCTTTAACAAGTATTTGAGGATCTACTATGTACCTTGGACCATTCAACTTCATCCAGAAATAGATAAAACCGGGCACTTCCCTTCCCTGCCTCCCACTGCAGAGATGCAACAAATGCATAATGAGGACTGCTTGATGTCTTTGGTGCACAGACTTGATTAAGGATGGCCTCCAGGGCGACTCAGAGTGATGGGAGGGTATTTGGCAGACAGAAGCATGAGTCACTGAGGGGCCCAGAAGGTGGGTATTTAACTCAGCTAGAGATAGCAGGTTTCAGAAAGGCTTGTTGAGATCTCATGACCTAAGAGCTGAGGATTAAAGGACTAGACAACTTGGGGAAGGAGAAGGTATTTTCGGCAGAGTGAGCAGCATGAGCAAAGGCACAGATGCATGAGATGGTGAGAGGGATATGGGACATTTAAGTGGTGTGGTATGATGCATGCATATGTAGTTGTAATATGAGGCAGAATGGCATAAAAATATGTATGTTTCATCTGTTCAGAAATGCTTTCATGTTTGCCTTGGCCTTTCTAAGCTAGAATATTGGAATTGGAATGAATGTTAGGAACCATCCAGTTTCAGCTTTTCACCCCAGAGAAGGGAAGGGAAGAATGGTCAAGGTCACACTGCTTAGAACCTGTAGCAAAGCAGGTGTGATGGTGGAATGCAGTTGGGAAGCTGTACGGAGATTCATATTGTAATGGATGGGAATTGGTGGCTTTACCACTACCTTGGATCTATTTTTCAGGGTCCGAGGCTTTACATCAATAGGATGCAAATATTTCCTGAGACCTACTACTTGCCAGCCACTGTGCTAAATGTGTTCTGTAATGCAGTCTCACTTAATCCTCCCCAAAGCCTCTCAGGTAGATGTTAATAACTCAATTTACAGAAGAAAAAACTGAGGAAGTGCAAATGAGGTGCCCAAAGACACTCAGCTAAAAGGTAGTAGAGCCATCACTACAGTCTGTGTCTGTCTGACTCATGGGCAAGCACTGGTCTCCCAATGTTCAATAGTTTTCCCCCTGATAAATTTGCATGGGATTCAGAATGATCTCCCAGGATTTGGGCCCCATTCTGATGTGCTCTAGAGATGACTGAGAAAGGTTGAGCTGGGTGGGGAATGAATACATTCCAGAGAACTGCTACATTTTTACTGTATTTCCTTCACATTATCTTGGGAAATAAGCTAGTGTCTACATTATAAGTAGATGACATCTACATTATAAGTAGATGATTATTTTAAAAGAAAAATACTTCATTTACTATAATGGGACTTCCTTAAATAGGTCACCCTATATCTGTCTAGAGGCAAAGAGATAACTATAGATAAATGCAGCTAACTATAGACATATAAAAGTAGGTTTGAGTGTATTTTTATATGTACGAATATATACATACGTGCATATATATGCAAATCATTATCTGTTGTAAATTTATCTTTCCCTAATTATTCACGCGAGTAAACTTACGTTTTCATTTAATTATGTGCTGGGATCTTTTATAACCTCCTGGGAGCTTACCCATGAAAAAATTAGCACTAGATAGAGTCCCCTCTCATCCAATGACAGAATCCTCACCTCAATGTCATTATTGGTACCTTCCTTCTCCTCCTTTCCTGCCACTCAAACACCAAGTCTTCCCAGCCTGTGGAGTGTGTCTTATTTCTACCCCATCTGCTAAGCCACTATGGCCTAATTTCAGGTCTCATCACCTCTTTCTTAGACCAGGGCTTCCTCAGTCTTTCACTATTGCCCTTTGGGGCCAGATAATTATTTGTTATATGTGGCTGTCCCATGCATGGGGTTGTGTATAGATAGATTCCCTGGCCTCTACCCTCTAAATGCCAGTAGCACCCTCTCCCCAGTCATGACAGCCAAAAATATCTCCATTATCAAGTGTCTCTGGGGGTGGGGGTGGAGACAAAATTGCCACCAGTTGACAAATGCTGTCCTACAAGGTTGTTAACAGCTACCACAGGGTCCCTCTGTTTCCAGACTCCCCATCTCATACATCCAATGTGATCTTTCCACCTTGTTGCTTTAAAAAAAAAAGTCTCTGGATCCTTAATACCTAAAGCATGAGCATGCCTCCTGCAATATGGTTCTCACCTGTGCTATCATCTTATTTTTTCTTGAGGTCCAGTGGACAAATCCAGCACCTTAGAGAGGAAGCCTGCAATTTACTGGAAACTCTCTTGGCTTGGAGGCCTTAGCCTATATTTTGCCACCTTCTTGGGTGTTCTCAAGCAAGTTATCGTCTTAGCCTTCACTCTTTCATCTGTGCAATGGGTGTAACAATTATAAGCATCAAACTCTGATACAAGTAGAAAATGTGAGAGCTCCTTAAGTGAGGGTTAAGATGAAGCATGGTGAGAATTCAGAGGATCAAGAGGTTCCTTCTGGCTGAGCCTGGAGGGGGCATATCCCAGAGGAGTTCACCAAGGAGATTGCATTGAAGTTAACCTTGAAGTCTGGGTGGTATTTGGACATGCAGTTGTGGGGGTGAGGAATAACAGTGAGGGCAGCATTCTCGGCAGAGGAAATGGCTTGGGCAGAAATTTCAGGACCTTCCCTAGAAACATGGAAAATTTCCATGTAGTCAGACACTCATCACTGCTCCTCCTCTGCAGTAAGCGCTCGGTAGGGCTGGTTGCATGGATGGGTGAAGCATACATTTTGAGAAAGATACCTCAAAAGCATATATTTTGATTATATACGAACTATACTTCAGTAAAATATATATACACACAGAGACAGACACATATACACACATATCAACAAAAACTACACAAAAAAAAAGCATGTATTTTGAGACAAGGTTACCCACAGAGATGGGGGCCTGGCTGGCAAGAACTCAGAAGTGTTGAATCACAGGACTCTCCGGCTTGTTTCAGAGGGAGGGACTCTGTTTCCAGCTGTGCCTTGGCTGTGGTAGGGAAGATGGACTGAAAATAGAACGGGGAACAGAGCCTGGGATATCATCCAGAGTGCATGAAAATGATCCCAGTGAAAGGCACGGCGACTGGGACCTAGGGCAGCCATAGACGGAGAGAAAGGGAAGGTGGTGGGAGCTATTTTGTAGACCACACTATCAGGGTTCACATGATTTTTCAGCAGTTTTGGGGGGTACTGGCTGCATATTCTTCCTCCAGTAGTAGTTTAGGGTGTCCTGTGAATTTGGTCACATCCATTCAAGGGTCTGGACAATATTCTAGTAATCTCTGCAGCCTAAATGTAGGCTGAGGCCTGAAAGGAGAATTCCCAGAGAACTGGGAGCCCCTTCCTTACTTGCTTTGTCACTCGGCAAATGGCCAAGAGAATACCCAGTGGATGGTCAGTCTTCAGCCATTCTGGGGCTGGCTGTCGAAACCATACACAAGTGACGAGAAGAGAAGGACATTACTTGGGAGAATATGCATGTTCACAGCTCTGAGGATTAAAGGCCCATGTTCTTATCACTGCTGAACAGAGTATTATAAATCCAGTCTTAGAATACCAAATCCCCTTGCAGCTTGGCCGTTGTGAGGGAATATTAAAAAGGCCAGAGACAGAAATAATCAGTTTCCGAATGACACATTGTCAAATAAAGCATTCCTCACATTATCCCTTTCTTTCCTGTCTCTGGCTCCTTCTCCCATGCCTGGATATTTTAACATGAAAAAAAAGATTAAAACGAGGCCAGGCTGACTGGAGTTCTAAGTGTGACTTTTTAGAAAGCTTTTTCAGTGGGGTAGTTTGGGGGCATCTTTTATTTTTCATCTCTCTGTATTTTTTAGTGTTTGATATTGTATATGTAAGCAAACCAGCTGGAGGCACTCGCTTTGGCATAAAGGCAGAATAGCAAAGAGGGAATGTGTGACGTTTGATCAGGTGTTCTGTGGATGCTGGGGTCAAAGCTGATATGGGGTCTGTAAGATTTACATTCTTCCCGCATGTCCGGTCAAGATTTTAGGCTTCTACCTGTTTACTAAGCACCTTCTCTGGGCCAACTACTACATCTTAGGCTGGGTAAATGGTAAGGGTAAATGGCAGCTCAGGACCTAGAGTGGGAAAATGGTCAACCAGATGACTATATTGTAGCAGCACAGCCATGAGAGACAAAGACACTCCTTGAGGACATGCTCTCCGAATTGAGATGGCTGGGTGAGTTGAGATGAGCAGGTACGGACATGCTCTCCGAGTTGAGATGGCTGGGTGAGTTGAGATGAGCAGGTACGGAGGAGTATATTGGTTTCCCAGGGCTACAATTACAAATTACCATAAACTGGGGTTGTGGCGGGGAGGGGCCTTAAAACAAAAGAAATGTATTAGCTCACAGTTCAGGAGGCCGGAAGCCCCAGATCAACATGTCAGCAGGGTTTTTTTTCACTCTGGAGGCTCTGAGGGAGAATCTGTGCCATGTCTCCCAATAGTTTCTGATGGTTGCTGGCAATCCTGGGTACTCCTGAGCTTGCAGTGTTCCAGTCTGACTCCATCTTCACATGGTCTCTCTCTGTCTCTCTGTGTGTCTCTTTTTGTAAGGACGCCAGTCATGGGATTTAGAGCCCACCCAATCCAGTATAACCTCATCTTAACCAATGACAACTGCAAAGACCCTATTTTCAAATAAGATCACATTCTGAGGGTCCGGGGGGTCATGAGTCACACCACCACAGGGAGTGAGTAAGGCTCTGGGCTGAGGGGGCGGCTGGTGTGGAAGACCTCAGAGCATCACACTTGGGGAAATGCTAATCTCCCAGTGTTTATCCAGGACAGGGTACCAGGTAGGACTCATGGGATGCTGGGGCATGAGAAGGAAGCTGGCATCCTTGGGGGCCAGGCTGATCTGGACATTATTCTGTGGGTCCTTGGGGGTCAGAAAAGGGTCTTAAGCAAGGGGAGGAATGTGGAATTATTTGGTTTAGGAAATAGGAATAGAGAGGCTGAAGGAATGAGGCTGGCATTTGTTGACTTTTGTGGTGCCAGACCTTTATTGTCTTGTTTAATCCTTAGCATGACTTTTCACATTAGGAAAATCAGCACAATTTATAGCTGAGCCTGTTGCAGTCCAAGGAGGTAAAATATCAGCCAGCTGGTCACACGGCCAACAAGAAGCAGGCATATGGTCCAATACCCCTAGATACCCAGTTTCCACATGACGCTGCTCTGCCCTCAACATCGCCCACTCTCACCCTTGTCTGACTCCACTGGGTGATCTGAGACTCATTGTCAGTAATAGAACAAGAGGAGTGAGGTGATCCTGCTCTGGGGGGACTCCTGGTAGGGATGGTTCCACATGAGATGTGGATGCACCTTCCTCTTCCCATCTCTTTCCTACATTTTGCCTGATGGCCTAGTGAAATCCTTAAGAACAAGGTAGAACTAACCACCCCAAGACCTGTACTGCTTGCAATCTCACAAAAACCAACCCCTAACTAACACACTGGCATTTTTATTTCTGGAAATCCCTGCCACTTCTCTAATTTGTTTGTCCTGGGCTGCCCAAGGGTAAACACAGTCCAAATCCGATTTGGCATCTGGTCATCACTGAGACCAGCAGGGCCTCAGCTTACCACCCCTCTAGCCTTGGCCTCTTCATAACTTGCTTTCTAAAAGATCTCAGCCTTTCTCTATGTCCCCTTCTCCCTCCTGGGCTCCCCTCTTGCCCTGCAGTGTTCTCTCCCCGGCTTGTGATTTCTCTGGTATGTAGCCTCAGTGGCTGGATGTTCTGAGCCTGCTCACTTTTCCAGCAATATTTTCTGCCTTCCATCTGCTTGCCCTGGTGAAGGAAGCCCATAAACAAGCGTGAGTACAGCTCTGGGTGTATGGATAGTACGGAGTCCTGGGCATGCAGGTTACAGCTTCTCCTGGCCTCTGTTACTCATCTCGCTTCTTTGAGTGGAATATCCCACCAGAACAGAGGTGGCCGAAGGTTCTTTTCAGCTCCTTTGCTTGTGCACAGTACCCCTCAGTTTGTAAGGGCTATCACAGCAGAGCTCAGATTTGATTTCACAACTACCCTGGGGGTACCGTCAATCCGTTTATCACAGGTTTACCACATGCCAGGCACTGAGCACAGCACACCACATCCACGAGCTCGTGTTACCTCCTTGTGTAAGGATGTTTTTTAAGCCAATTTTATGGGGTCAGAAAATCATGATTCAGAGATTCAGTGCTTTATTCAAGATGCCCTAGCTTGTACATGGGGACATGGGATTTTGAAGAAGTCTTCCTGACCCCAATCTTTGCCCTTACATGCTGTGTGTGCCCTTCCCAGTATCTCCAAGTTCAATTAACAGATGAGTCAACTGAGGGTCCAAAGGTGAATCTGCATAATTTGAAGTGACTCAGTGAGTACACTTGAATCCAGGATCTTTTCTCCTGCATGCTCAGAGCCTGTCCCCAATTTCTTGTACTCCACTACTTTTTCAGGCTCTGGGAACATAGAGCTGGTCAGACTGATGCTTGTAACATAAATAATAAATAATGTAAATAATCCAAGCTGCTACCATGTTTTGGGTGAGGTGCCCAGAACCCGTTCAGAGCCCCACCTGGGGATATCTGTTTCAGTAGGTCAGTGGCATAGTAACCCCTTTAATACTGGAGTTCTCACTTGGCCAAGTTTTCACAATGAAATTCCAATCTATATCAGAAGCCACATGGTTGGTGTCTCAGCTGAGGCTTGTGGAACTGAGGCCAAGGCAAATGGGGAGCCTGTACCCCAATAGGAGGGCCAGAACCACCTGCCTGGGCTCATATCAGATGGCAAGGCCTGTGGCTAGAGAATCAGTGGCTCATTAAGCTAAAGGGCATCTGAAGCTCAGTCCCTGTCAGAGCAGGGCAAGGGAGTGGGTGGTGTCTCTCTGCACCACCTTCTGGAAGTTTCCTGTGCTGGGCTATCCCCTGAAATTGCCTAGGTAATGTGAGGAGGCAGACACAAGGCTAGGCAGGGGCTAATTAGGCCTTTGAGGCTGCTGTCCTCTTCCACGCCAAGCCGACCGGGCAGCCATGCTGAAGTTAGTTTGAATCCCAGGTGCCCTGCCTTGGGTAATGGACCCCTTGTCTCTCTGCCTCAGTTTCCTCACTTAACCTAGGGCAGTGATGCCTGGCATGCACAGCTGTAATGGTAAATGACAGAGCGTTTCTGAAGTGTTTGGTCCAAATTGAGCAGGATTTGGGGACTCAAGACAAGGTTTGCAGAATAGGCATTCAGGGCCAGAAGGTGAAATCATCCAGCCCTTCATTCCTTTATGAATTCGTGGAGCATTAAATATATACCTGCTGAATGCTGTTGACATTAGCAACAGATAACAACCTGAGTAGTTACCATGTGCCCCATGCTGCACTAAAGACACACACTGTATTTAGCCTCACAATGACCCAGTGAGGTAACACTGTGAATACTGCCCTTATTTAACCAATGACAAAAGCAAGGCTCTGAAAGATAAAGTGACCTATTCAAGGTCGCACAGCCTGTAAGTATTAGACCCTGGACTAAACCTGTGTCACTCTAAGCTCTTAGCTGCTAACTGCTGGAGGGCTCTGGAGGCAAAAGAGGGTCTTCCTGCCTTCCAGGAGCACCCGGTGTGGGTTTGTGAGCTGACTGAGGATGGGGTGGGGGGTGGGGGGTGGTGACCAGGGTGGGTTGTTGGGGAGGCAGGGGGGCCGGGAAGGAGGGGTGGCGGATGCACGAGAGTGCTCTAGTGAGGCTGGTCTTGGTTTGGGTGATATGACAGGTGTTCATATCGGTGTCAAACACCCATTATCAGGGTGAGAAGGGGCTGGGGACCAGGCAGGGTCTGACCCCCCACAGCGAGTGAGAGCGTGAGAAGACAGAGGGCTGGATCCAGCAGGCAGACGTCGCCAGGGTCATCAGTGGACCAAAATTAAAAGCTGCTCTGAAGAGTCCATCTCAAGTTGTGCCCACTGAAACCTGGATTTGAAAGGAACATTTTCCGTTCTCCTCCTCAGAATTCCCTCTCTCTTCATGTGCTCTCACCCTCTTTCCTATGTTTCCTCTCCTCTGTTTGCTCTGAGAAACTCTGTATCAAGTAGCCAGTGGCTGTACAATGAGCAGCTGGTTTCCAGTCTCTGCTCTGCCACATCCTTTGCACCCAGTTGGACCTAGGATCAAAACCCATGTGACTTCAAGCAGTTTATTTAATCTTGCTGAACCACCTGTTCCTCATTTCATTTACAGAACAGAACCTATGTTCTCTGTCACGTAGGGTTGCCTTGAAGATTGTAATGAAATAAAATAACATGAAGTAATGTAGTAAGGCAGGGCCTGCTATGGTTTTTATCAAGCATTAGTGCTCGCCCTGCCTGCTTTCTCTCTTCACCCGCCTTTCCTATGGTCTCTTTCCTTCTAACTCCTCCCTCCCTCCCTCTGTCTCCTTCCTTTCTGATCTCTGATGCAAGAAACCCATGTTACAGATGATTTCTAGGCACAGTGCAATCACTAATGTATGTTCTGTGGAGGGAAAAAGGGTCTGTCTTGTTTGCGTGGGGCTCCAGAGGTGATCAACTATACACACATAGCCGTGTTACACATATTTGACAGATCACACACACGTGCATACACACATAGATAAATACACATACTTAACGCTTTCTTTGGTTAGTATATTGGTCTTAAGTTCTGATATCCAAAGAAACCTTCCTGGGCATCCCTGGGTAGCTCAACACCGAGGTCACGGGAGGGCTTTCAGCCGTACCTGCGTACCTGGCCACCTCCTAGTCCACTTACCCAACCCAGCCCTGCACAGAGGTGAGAAATTCTAGCCTAGGAAGCTGAGGGCCTTGCAGAAAGAACTCAGTGGTTTCCCAATACACTCATCAGGGTAGCAGAATCATTTTGGTAAATAATGTTCTTCTTGGGCTAAACAGGTATCCTTAACAGCAGTCACCAGGATAATGTATCCATCTGTCATCTTCCTTAGATGTTATACGAGTAGTTATCAGACATCGTCCTTGCCTTGAATGAGATCATGGTCCAGGAAGAGCAATCAACCACATGGGGGTGACTGAAAGAATATAGGTGTTAGAGTTAAAGAAAAAACCAAGCAAACACAGAAAAAATAAGGCTTAGCTCTTGCTCTGCTGCTCACCATCTGACTTTCTGAGTCTCTTGATTTCTTCACCCCTCCCCCCGGTACGGTGAGGGTATCCTTCCCAACTCTAGGGGGTACACAGCAGGGACTCAACAAAGTGGCCTCCAGGCTCCCAGACATAAAAGCACAATGCGTCATGAGACAAGGTAATGCAGGGGGGCCTATCCTGGTTCATGGGAGATGTTTCTGGCACAGAGTGAATGAAGGGAGGTAAGGAGAATGCAGACCTTCCACCTCAAACCCTTGGCAGGTGCTATGGGGAGCACAGACGTATTTTACAAATACCCCTGCTCTCGTGGAACTCACAAAGCAGGGTCATTCATAATCTCATGGCTCATGTTAAGGTACGTTCACAAACATTTGAGCCTGTTGCAGTTTAAGGTATGGCTCAGTCAAATATTTACCAGCTGGATGTCCTGAAGAAAAATAAACTTCAGGTTATCTTAAACTTATGAATAAAGGAACCTTAGAAAGGTGCATATTTTCATTCATTCATTCCACAAATATTTATGAAACAACTACTTTGTCCCAGGCTCCTTTTTGAGAATCAGACATTTAAAAGCTTAATGTTTCTGACAATGAAGAAAATGTAGACTATGTAGAAATTATACTTGACTTAATAATGCTGTCTTATTTTTTCTACCAACCTGCTGCAAATATATCTCCTGATCCTGCCATGGAACTCATTCTAGAGATTAGGAAATGGGGCCAAGAGAGTGTGAGCAAATGTCCAGGGGTCACTCAGCTGGTGGGAGGCAGAGTGTGAAGCCACAGCCCTGGCTCTTCCCAACATTTAGCAGGCTGCATTGCTCAGACATGACCATTATCCATAGCATTTGCAACTCATGGCGACCTTATGAAGGAGAAAGGGCAGGGATTCTTACTCACCCTTGTAATGTGAAAAGCAAGGCTCAGAGAAGTCAAGCAGATTTCCAAAGGTCACACAGTGTGTTGGTGAGAAAGCCAGGTTTGAAAACAGCTTCTTTCTGGCCTCAAAGCCATGGCGGGTGGCCTGGAGGGTTTAGGAGGTGCACCTGGGGTCTGCACTGAGTGATGACTGGGAAGCCCCCCGTGGCCCCGAGAGCAGGGGCCCATTCGCTTGTCCTCGTCCCTCTGCTCCAGGGCGGCCTCATCGCACTGCTGCTGATGCTGTTGGGTCTCACGGTGGCGCTGTTCGCCCAGAGGCGCTGGCAGAAGCGGCGCCGCGTCCCGCAGAAGAGCGCAAGCACGGAGGCCACCCACGAGATCCACTACATCCCGTCGGTGCTGCTGGGGCCCCAGGCCCGGGAAGGCTTCCGCTCCTCGCGGCGGCAGGCCCACAGTTCCGTCATCGGCGTGCCCATCCGGGAGACCCCCATCCTGGATGACTACGACTGTGAGGAGGATGAGGAACCCCCCCGGCGCGCCAACCACGTCTCCCGCGAGGACGAGTTTGGCAGCCAGGTGACCCACGCCCTGGACAGTCTGGGCCGGCCAGGGGAAGAGAAAGGGGACTTCGAGAAGAAAGGTGAGTCCCTTTTGATGCCCGCCACCTTCTGGGAGGCATTCTGGGGAGCTGGGGGCGGGGGAGGTGCAGGACCTGGACGGTTGGGGACCCAGATGGCGTCTTCTGGGCCAAGCCAGTTCGGGTTTCGGGGTCACCTCTCTGCGGGGTTCTCAAAGTTCGCCTTCTCTGGTTCTTCAGTAGTGGTGGGAGAAACAGGAGTATCAGTCTTCTTGATTGGAGTTTCCAGGAGCATGAGAAGCTATGCAGTCCAGGATCTCTCCCGTGTCTCTTGACTGCCTCCCACGATGGCTGTCTAACTACCCAGGAGAAAGCACGTACCATTTCTAGACACTACTCTCAGGAGGCTTTTCCTTACACTCAGTTGAAATCTGTTTCCCTGGCCTTTTGTGTCCACAAAGAGAGTCAACCTGATCTTGCTTCTCAAAGGTGGCTCTTGAGAAATTTGACAACAGAAAAAAAAGTTACCTCGTACCTTCTAGAAATCAACCTAAATGAACAGTCCGTTTTCTTTCGCTAGATTTATGTGACATATTTTTCAGACATTTCACCATCGTGGCACTGTCCTTTAGATGGCTATTCTAACTTTTCATGTCCTGTAGTGTGACACCAGAACTGGCTGTCTACTTCCTCAGGTGGGAACACCCCCTTGCTGAGCAGAATTGGGACCTGACCTTACTTTACCAGCTGTTATGCTTCTGTTGATGCAGCCTAAGATCACTCTGACTTTGTGCAACTTTGCTAGCTCATACTGTACTTTTTGATTATGAAAATGGCTCACTCATTTTCATTTATTTTGTTGCAAAGACCCATTACCTTTGTTCTATCAGAGGCCAGCTGATTATTTGGACACAGCACAGGATGTGCTCATTTTGTCTTTATCAAGTGTCTGTAGCTCCACGTTGTTTGTAGATGGAATTTGGCTATTGTCCTTTAGATAAACGCTACAAAGGTACTATTCTGCTTTTTTCTCCTCATTGTCTTTGTGACACAGGCGATAATGATGGGATGGAGTTTTGGTCTGGAGATCCCAGTTTTGACACTGACTCACTCCTTTTTGTGAGCTGAGAGGAACCCTCACTGCTTAGCGCAGCCCCGGAGCTCAGGGTCTACTTTCTTCTCTTCTACTTCTGGGCCCTTCCTCTCAGACCCACCTTTCCATGATGCTCAGTGGGCAAATAGGGCTTCTTAAGGGCTTCGTTAAGGGCTTCTTAACAGAAGAAATGTTTGTCAAGCTTAGAGACCCAGGGAGGGGAGCCTATCTAGGACAGTGAGATAGCTCTTTGATGGGGTGACCCGGGCACAGCCATGAGTTTTTTCAGGAGCGGACAGGTACTTAGAGCCTGGGGAGTCCATACAAAAGTAATCCCATAACCCTTTGAAATTACAGCACTAAGGGCTGATCCAACCTGCACATTTCACACTTAGAATTGACCTATAAATTCAAACCGCTCCATCACACTTGAACTCTTGTCAGCCTCTTTTTTCAGTGTGGATCTGCAAATAGTAGAGGGGGCAATCTGGAGCGCAGAGGGAGAAAGTTTCATCACCAAGCGACAAATGCTTGGGTTCCCGGACTCCAAGATCATTGTACTGAGAAGGTCTGACATTCAGCTGATGCACTCCCATGGACCTGAACCCTCTGTTTTTGTTTTGATTTTTACTTACTGAGGAATAGTGAATATAAGATGTTAGTTTTATGCCCTTTGTCGAATACTTAACTTCTTCTGTGCCAGTTGGGAAGTAGCTTGCTGCCTGACCCCACTCAACACCCTCTGCCGCCTGACAGGCCCAGCCCCTCCTCAGGCACCCTGCTGAAGTGCCTACTGTCTAGGAACAGGTAGCTTTAGGACACTACTCCAGTGTGAAAGTTGGCATCCTGTCTTTCCTGTGAGTGCCTTAGAAGTTCTCAGGTGTTTTGAATATCACCGCTGCTACACCTCAGCAAGTTGCTGAGAATGTAGTCATGCCAACGTGTGAATGCTCCTCACCGTGTTCGGTGCATAACAGAAACTTGATACAGTTAATTCCAGTTCTCCTTGTCTATCCTAAATTTATGTTTCCCTTCCCTGAATATTATGCATGAAAGCTGAAGGAAATTAAAATGATGGATTTATCCCTTTATCCAGGGATAGAGTAGGGGATGGCAGAATGAATACTGGGTTTTCTTAATTTTGTTTTATTATTGTGAAAAAAATGCATGCTCTTTGTAATAGAAGGAAGGAAGGGAAAGAGAGAAAGAGAGGATGGCAGGCAGGCAGGCTGAGTTATATAAAGCAATAACTGAAAGTCTTACCCTTGTCTTTCTATCCTATCTAGCTGACAGGACCCAAAGACTAATCCTTGATAAGATAATAGTTTAATTTTATATTCTTCTAGCATTTTCTAACATATGCATATATGGATATATATCTTATATATGTGTTATATATTTAGGTTACATACATACATATAAATTATATGCATACACATGTACATGTATTTGGTACTCAGATTATTTATATATACATATATATATTTACACTCAGATATACACTGATAGGACCATCTCAGCTAAATATATCATTTTGCAGCACTTTAATAGTTTACTAAACATTGTATGAAAGGCATCTTTCGATGTCACCATGCACACCTATCTTATTCATTTTGAAAGCGGTATAGGATCCCATAATGTGAACCTACCAGGTACACCAACGTTTACTACCCCCTGTTGTTCACCATTATCTCAGTTTCCTGTTCATACCGGCATTTTGAGGAATCTGTAAGCATCTTGTACACACACATGCACAGACACATATTCTTGCAAAGTGTGAGGTTGTTTCCGTAAGATGGATGCCTAAAAGCAGAGGATGAGTGCATCAGAGAGTGATCACTACACATGTGTAATTTGGTAAGTGCGGCTCTATTTATTCATTTTTAAAATTTGTTTTATACTCTTAAGGGGGGCTACACATACTCCCTCATACAGATTTGCATAAACAACCACTGCCCCAGCACACTGAGGAGTCGGATATCATCATGAACCTTTCTGATATTTATGTGGTTGCCATCATTTTATATGTGCCATTTCTCTTTCTTTTTTTTTTTCCAGTTAACATTGGTTCCATTTCTTTTGTTTGTCCAAAGTCAGTCCTCACTGTTACCCTGAGAATGATTCTTTTGGTGAGGTGATGCAGAATAAAGGCTCTTTTTTTTTTTTTACATTTGTTTGTTTTGCTCTCCTACTTCAGTTCAAGGCTTAGGGTGGAAGAAGAAAAGAGAAATGGCGTCAAATGCCAGCAGTAGCCCCAGTGAGAGATGGGAAAGGGTCGTAATTGCTCCCCTATGGGGCCAGCAGGCTAAACCTGATTGTTGCTCAGGGTCAGAGACCAGAAAGTCTCAGAGTGACTGGGCCCCTTACTGAGAGGATGGGGAGGAGGACTTTGACAGAGTCCCTGTAAGAGCCCAGCTGCCATCCTGTCCATTATCCCAGGAGCCACGTGTAATTAGCCCTGAGCGGAAGGACTATGGGAGGGTTGGCTAGGAAACCAGTACGCCTGCTCCCAATGACAGTTCACCTTTACTTAGTTATAACCACTGTTCCAAGGACTTTCCATGAATTAAGTCACTTAACACCTCACAATACTCTATGAGTTGTGTACTAATATTGCCCCTACTCTGTGGAGCAGGAGACTGAAGCCAACAGTGGCTAAGTAACTTGTCCAAGGTCACACAGCTGAAACGCGGCTGAGCCAGGTTTAAACCCTAGCACAAGAGCCATCGTGGATGGGGCAGAGCTGGGGTGGGAGCCCACTGTACTCCGTGACTTTCATGATCCTTGGGCAGGCACTCATCTCTGCAGTCCCAAGGGCAACCAGCCACCGTGAGCTTGCTTCACCCACAAATCTGGTAAGAAAAATAGGAAATTAACAGCTGTTCTCCAAGGCAGGAGCTGCTACACAGTAATTTTGAGCTTCCATATTGGCAGAAGGGATTTTGCAACAGGGAAACCCCATTCTTTGGAGTGTTTTGAGTAGTTCCCAGGGGCCCAGGGAACTCAAGTTTGTTGTCAGTAGAGAACTCTAGGGTGACAGAGAACTGAGAGCCTGTTTATTAACTCACCCTTCTGACACCCCTGTGAACACCATGTAAATGTCATCCTTGTGTAGCACTTCCCAAAATTTCATAGTGCCTTTGTCCACAGGCTGGTAACCTCAGCACGGACTCCTTAATAACCTTTTTTTCTGATCTGGACAAAATTTAATGCCTTATCTTAGTGTTCAGATTTCTTCACAGAGGCTCCAGTCTATGTTTTCAGCTCCTTCATCCTTGCCCATCCATCCCCTCTTCATGCCACGTCACTCTGCCTGGCATCCCCGGAGCACCTCGTCCTCACATACCTTCCTGCTTCCATGCCCACCCTCCTCCCCATTCTCCACACAGCAGGTACTCTGCTATGGTCACTTCCGTCAAAGCCAATCCAAGCTTAAAGTTTTCCCAGAGTTCTCAGAGTTCTCACTGCTGTTGGCCCTCACCTTTTATGCTCTAGTCACAGTGCCTCCTCCTCTGTTCTTCAGACATGCAAACATTTCTACCACAGGCCCTTTGCATATGCCATGACTATCTTTGCCTAGAAAAATTCCCCTTTTTCCCTCACCTATCTGTTGTACCTGACTCCTTCTCATCATTCTGATATTAGCTTAAATCCCACTTTGTCAGACAAAATTTTTTCCTATGTGAGTTCTCCTCAACTCTGTGTCTTCTATCACCTCCCCTGTTTGTTTTTATAATAGTGCTTTTTATTATTTGGATTTATTTATTAAATATTTTAATCCTCTCACTAGGCTCAGAGTTCCAGGAGATGGTGTATCAGGTCTCTTTGGTTTGTTCTGTGCCTAATAGAGTACCAGGCATATGATAGGTATAGGATCAGTAGATGAAGGAATGGATGAATTGATGAAAGGATATACAGATGTCACAGTGCCTTTCCATAGGCTGGTAACCTTGGCATGGACTCCTTACTAACCTTTTTTCTGAACTGGACAAAACTGACTTGGTATTTTCAAAAACTTTATTTAGTATTTCAAAACTTACTTAGTATTCAAACTTAGATCTCCCTATACATCTTGAAAGAAATTATCATTATCAAAATTTAGAGATCATCTCAAAGTTATATATCTAAAAGTAGTGGAGTCAAAATTTGAACACAGCTTTGTCTGATTCCCAAACCCAAGAATGTTGTAAGGTTAACACAGCGTGCATTAATTCTGTCAATTTGTTTGAGCAAGAAAGGTAAGATATGGGAGGTAAGTCCCTTAGAGCCATGTGTATCAAAAATGTTGAATACCATTCACAGTGAGAAATATATTTTGGACTCTGGCCACATACATATGTATGGGAATGTGTGTGTGCATGTCTCCAAAATAAGTTTTGCAAAAGAATACTTATCTTTATTACAGGTGGCATGCTCTGATGTTTTCTATTCTTTTTATGTCATCTTTTTAATGCTTGTATGAACGCTGAATTGATTGCACAGTTTCTGAGTTCATCGTGACCTGAGGTTCAAAGACTTTTCAAGCCTCAGAGAGGCTGTATTGTTCTAGAAGACCCACAAGGGACAGATCCCTGATCACTGGATCTGTGATATCTTCCTGGAGGTGTTCCTTCCTAGGAGATCCGAAGGGGATAATTCAGGGGACTCAAAGTGAGGTTTTGATGGAGGTACAGGGAATGTGAGATGTCATTGCCCACATGAGGGCTTTAAGTCTAACCCATCCTGTCCTTGTGGCCACCCTGTTAGAGTCTTTCACCCAACCCTATGGCCCACTGGTCCCATCATCTCTATACTTTTTCTTCAAACTGCTCAACCTGTTCTCCCAAAGGACCCTTTGTACCTCCTCTCTCTCTTTCCTTAGGACATGATCTCTCCCGCCCCCACCTTCCCAAAAGTTCTCCTTCTGTGCTCTCTGACTGGGAAACACTACTCATTCTTTAAGCCATAACTCAATACCTCTGTTTTCCCAGCTGTCCTGGAGCCCCAGATGGTGGTTCTTAAGAGGCTGGAGAAACTCACTTTCCTAACATCAGCTCCCATTTGGCAGTGTTGTTGCGAGGGCTGTCTGGGGGCAAGAGGAAGGCAGCATGGGCAGAATAGCTTTAACCAGAGCAGGACTGTGTAGGCCCGAGGGCAGGAAGCCCCAAGATGTGCCACTTTGGCACGCAGACTATTTCAGAGCTGAAAACAGTCAACGCCTAAAAGACTAATAAACTTTGACACTCCTTGCCCCCAACTGTATAAAAAGAATTTATATATATTTAGAATATAACTTGGGGTGGTAGACAGGGAGGAATGCGACAAGATCTATTAAAATTCCTGTGTCCCGTCGTTTCTGTAAACATTTGTTTACCAAACATTTACTCTTCTATATTCCTGTGAATTGTTTCCCTTTTCCTTTGAAGTCTCAGACCCCTACGCCTTGTCCTTAAAGGTTTAGGGATGACATGTGTACCTCATTTTTCCTGGCTGTCTTTGGAATCTCATGTCTGAGAAGTCCTATAAATAGGTAATTAAACTTTGTTTTGTCTTTTCTCCTGTTAATCTGTCTCATGTAAATTTGACTCTTAGACCAGCAAGAAGAACTTCAAGAGGTAGAGGAAATTTCCTCCTCCCTAATAACTGCTTTTAACTGGTTCACACATTGGGGTTCCACGTAAGATGAGTTTTGAAAGATGGGTTGTCCAGCATAATGAGAAGCAAACTGCCCTGGCTTCATTTTACCAAACTGCCTCTCCCTTCTCCTTGTTCAAAGCCATCTTTGGAGTGTGCACTATAAAATGACCCAGAGACGGTTCGGCATGCCTTTTGTCTCCCCTGCTCCTTCATCAATGGTTTGCGGAAAAAGATGGGCTGAAACTTGAATCCTTACACCTCCTTTTTTGGTTCTCACTACTCAGTCATCTGTCTATTCACTTATTTATCAGACATTTACTGACTACCTACTGTGTGCAAGACACTGTGTTTCCTGCAGAAGATACAAAGCAAAATGGGGAATAGAGTTTCCTAGAAACTCAGTTTAGTGAGGTATAAAACAGTGATAGTTGTTCTCTTTTATATAGTCCTTTAACATTTTTAGAATGGCTTCATAAACATTATTTGATCTGTTACTGAACCTCAGATAACTTAAATCACTCACCCTCATAACAAAGTGAGTTTAGTGGTGAAGCTCTACTTCAAGCCACATCTCTTGAGTTCAAGTCCACTACTCTCTTCATTTGCCACACAGTATATATCCCTGCAGTGTCCTGAATATGCTTTGGATGTTACGACTTGTTACATTTACATTGCCTCCCCCACCTAGTCTTAAAGATCATAAATGCCTCATCCTTGGAAGTATTTAAACCAATCTAGGTAACCATTTGTCAAGAGTGGAGTTAATAGAGTTGCGGATTAGACACAATTAGAAGTGATCCCTTCTAATTCTCAGATTGTAAAAATGGAACTCAATCTGTTTTCATTCCATTTACTTCGTAGGACTTCTCAGAAAACAAAAGGGGCATATCTGTTGGAAAGGACCAGACCCTGATTGCAGCAGAGCTTGTTCTGCTTTGATTTTTAAGTCCCTCCCTTCCTGGACACTGGCCCCACGCCTACATGCCCAGGCTCCACAAGGCAGGAAGGGGCAATGCCTCTAACAGGCAGGAGCTCGGCTTCCCCAGACGGCCGTCCTCTGAGCTGTCTCCACACTCTGTAAAATAAGATACAGACAGAGATTTGTCATGGAATCACAAACAGGAATGTCACCAAAGCTGTCACCAGAGCCCCTTAAAATGTCACTTCCCAGCATTAATTGCCACGATAGCAAAACAAACGAGTGTTCTCTGAACATTTGCTCTTCCTCCTCCTCCCTCCCAATCCTCTCTCTATCTCTCCGCCTCCCCTTTCTGCCTTCTCCCTCAGAGGCCCCTTCTGTTTGTCTCAGGGACCCTGGGGCATTCTGACTTGATTAGACTGTGCCCGGGGAGGCAGCCCCAGTGCACACTGACAGATGAGGGTGAAGGAGGTTTGATAAATGTCAGGGGCTGAAGAAACTGTTCCTGATTGGTCAGAGCTGGAGCAATTTCCCAGCAGTCAGGGGACTTCATACCTCCTGTCCTAGCTTCCCTTGAAATGGCTGGAAATCACCCACTGGGGCCCTGACTGTCACAGAGATCATGTAGGCAGCTCAGCCTCACCGTCTCCCACAGAGTTCCAGCCTGCCTCTGGCTTCCATATCCTCGTCCACACTGCGGAGCGAATAAATCGCCGTCCTTACCCACAACTATCATCAATGTTTATTTTTCCTATGTTTCTTAATTATAAAAGTTATGTGTACTCCCTGTAGAAGACTTAAAAAATAAAGCATAAATTAGCAGTTTTTAAAGATCCCTCAATAAATAGCCACAGTAACTTTTCACAATGTTTTCCTGATTTTTCTTTTCCCTTTTACATATTGAAAGTTGAAAATTTATTATTTTACATCTTACATTTTACTTAAATATTATATGATAACATTTCAACACATCATTTAATCTTATGATTATCTCACAGTTACTTGATGGAAATTTCAGTTGTTACCTATTTTTTCCCCCCTACTCTTTTGTGGTTATCAGCAACAAGCATTTTGGGGCTTGTAGCTTGGGGCTAGAGGGGATTCCCAGCTCCAAGCAAGTTCACCCTGGATTTGATGAGAGCGGAATATGACAACAGAAAGTTGGTGAGGGTCAAAGGGTTTATACTAAGCTTTATTCTCATGGTGTAAGGTCACGTCTGTACCCAGCAAGTCCAGCTCCATCTCTTATCTGCTCCAGCCTCTGCCTCAACTCCAGGCTCAGCCTTCACCTCCAGCCTCTGCTCTGCCCCAAGCACTGGGCGGAGTGCTTTATATAGCAACACAGGCAATATTGGCTTATTGCCAATGTGTGTGAGCATTAGCCTAGCAGGCCAATTGCATCATCAAGTAGATTAGGGTTAGGTGAGGATCCTGGCCATAGGAACTTCCATTTTCCCTATAGGGCTAAATATAATATTAAATCATGATTATTGAAATGAAGGAGAAATAAAACAAAGAAGGGAATTAGGACCCCCAGGAAAGGCCTCACTGATGAGATGACATCTGAGGACAAATATGTAGTAGATGAGGAAGTAATCCATTCAGATATTTGAGGAAAGAATTTTTCAGGAGCTAGCACCCTGTGGCATCAGTGTGCTGGGAGTGTTCAAGGAATGAAGAAGTGTTCAAAGCATGAGGAAGAGAGCAAGAGAATAAATGAGGTCCCAGAGACATTGAAAAGAAGGCCATATAAAACCTGGGAGGTAAGGATATTGGCTTCTGCTGTGAGTGAGATGAGAAGTCAATGAAAGATGGGGAATGAATCTCTTACAAAGGTGGTAAGCAACTGGGGCCAAAATGAGGAGGAGGGACTTAAGTGGTGACATTCAGAATGCAGGATCCAGGGTTAGGTCCACAGGACACAGATTTACTCTGGAATCTCATGGATGGAATTCAGCTCTCAGATATGTTTTTGTTTTGTTAGCATAAAGAATATGTTTCACATTTTTCAATTAAGTTGTCAATGTTTACAAATGAAAACATTTAACATTCGCAGTCCACATTTGTACTTCACTTGATTAGTAGAGGTCCTGGGAACCTAGGTCTTCCAGCACGTGGCAGGAGCTGAGTGGGAGCACCACTCTTCGAAGGGCATCTCTCCCCATTTCCACATGGACAGTTCTGACCCACTTCCTTCACCTAGATCCTTCCAGGCCCCTGAAGACTCTTGAACTCAAGTGTTCTTAAGAGGAAGGATAAATTGAGTCTTACAGGCTGAGCTATGGGAACAGGGAAGCCCACAGGAGTGAGAAATTTGCCTCCTATTTTGTATCAAGTTGGGAGGGCATTAGGATCTCTCGGACCTTCTAGAAGACATGCATGCCCACTCCCCATTAGTACAAGGAGAAGAGATGCCCAGTTTGGTGGTAGGTCAGGACTCCATTCTCTCTTCTTTCCAACTCCTTGAGTTTTATGTTTCCAGCTGGACAGAGGCTAGCAGCAGATCAGAGACCAAGAGACCTTTGAGAATTTCAATGGCAGAATATAAAGTTAAGAAGCCCAGCTTTCAAACCAGACACTCCTACAATTCACCAAGTGAGAAAACAAGCATGTCACTCACACTGCTGGGACTCAGTCTTCTCACTTCTAAAATGGGATTGCTTTTGGCCAGATTCCTGGAGAATTAAAGGAGAATCTTTATGTAAAATCCTCAGCACAGCACTCTGAGTTCAGTTAACAGAAACCGTTACTGTTTTGTCTGAAATGCCCGTTGTACTCAGCAAACAGGCACAGAGAGGAGAAGGGGGCTATCTGAGTTTGCAAAGCAAGTTAGTCCAGAGTATGTGTGTGGTGTGTGGGGGGTTGGGGGGGCTCTAATACAGACAGTCTAACTTTCCAGCCAATGTCATTTTAATGTTTCTACCACTTCATTTCTGAAGGGGTGGGTTTTTTTTTTTTCTATCTAAATCCCAAATGTGGACCTTGGTCCTGACATGTTGTATGAGATTACTGTGTGTGTATAAAATGAATGAATGAATCCCTGATGAGAAGGTTCTCTTTGCTCCCAAGAGGAGAGCTGGATGGGCAGCAGCTGGGCTGAACCTGTCTGCCCACTACATCCCCAACACACCATCGAGCAGTTGCTTCCTTTCCTTATGCCCAGGGCCCTCTTTTTTTGTTTCCTCTGTAAGGCATTGCTCAGGAGGTGGTCTCCTGTCTGAGAGAAGTAGGATGTCTGGACCTTTGTCCCCACTGTCTCAGGTGCAGGATGGCAGAGACACCAGGATTATGAAAGCAAGAGTGAGCCTTGAGGGCCATTGCTGAGGCTCCAGGCTCCTGGGGGATCGGCACCCACAGACACTCAGGGGCTCAGCGTACCCACTGAGCATGGAGAGAGAGGCCCCTGACCCGCATGTGAACAGATAATCCCCACCAGGTATCTGGATCCTCTGTGATCCTTAATGTGTGGCCGCCCTTACAGTCAGTAGCCCATGGAGTCACTGCTCCTTGGCATTAACAAGTCAGACAGTTATTGTGTGACCTTTCTTCTCTGCATTTTAAAGGGATGGTACATTAGGCAGGTTGTTTACTCTCTTCCGTGCATGTTTCCTATCTTGGAATGAATACTGAACACAAAGGCACCCCCGTAACTTGGCCAGGAGTCATTCTGTTGTGGGTGGTTCACATCCCTGGCAGGGGAAGATTCTAGTTTCGAAAGGGTTCTTGGCCACTAAGTTGCTGGAAATTCAGCGGCGACACGACAATGGGAGCTGGGCATCTTCCTCCCTTGACTTGGCTGTTCCATCCTGGAGTAGAGACCAGTGATCAACAAAATGGAGATGACGGCCCCGCCGTTCCTCTCCACCACATGCTTCCCCAATGCTCTGCCCCCCATTTGCTACATGGCACCCCATCAGGCTGACTTTGGAAAAGTGCATGCTTTGGAAAGGGTGATGGTCTTAACCTCTCCTCACTAGGAGATCTGGGTTAATTCATTCTAACCTTCTCTGCTCACTAATTTTGAGATCTTGAACTTCATTTCTCTAAGCTAGTAGTTCTCAACCAGGGGTGACTTTGTCACCTTCACCCCCTTACCAAGCACATTTGACAATGTCTGGAGACATTTTTATTTGTCATGAGTGGGAAAAAGGTCCAGAATGCTACTGGTATCTCGTGGGTGGATGGTAGACACCTCACAATGCCTAGGCCAGCTCCTCACAGTAAAGAATTACCCAGTTCAAAATGTCAATACTCCCAAGGTTGAGAAACCCTGCTCCAAGCTTTAGTTGTCAAAGGGTAAAATGGGGATATCCATTTCACAAGACTGGGGGGGGGAACCCAATAATTATGGAGGTGACTGCTTTTTGCAAACTAATGCACTATACAACATGGGATGTAATGTTATTGTTACATTATTATTTCTTTAATCATCATCTACATATATCTGTTTGTAGGGAGCTGCCTCAGAACCAGATGCATCACTGGTATTTTTCCCTGAACAGTTCTTTGTCCTGGTATCTGCTTTTCTTATTCCTTCAGTCATCCCAGGTCTTTCCTCCAATGTCACATTGTCATCTAGGTCAACCCTGACCACCCCGTATAAAATAGGACAATGTGCATGATCATGTGCACACACACAGCATGCTCTCTGCTCTCCTTTACTCCCTTTTTCTTCATAGCCTCTGTCACAATTTGACCCATTGTACATATTTGTGTATCTGTTGTCTGTCTCCCCCACCCCCAGGTGTTATGTCTGTTCAATGTTGTATGCTTGCTGCTTAGAACGTTGATTGGCATAGAGCAAACAACAAACAAATAACTTCTTGAATGAATGGACACCTTGAATGAGTAAATAAATCCGTGGATGACTGACAGTGAGTGTTTTCATTCAGCCTGTTCAGGTTTCAAAGAACCGGCTGTTTGGTTTAACTGATGAAGTTTATTTTTAGTTGCAGTAGGAGAAATATTAGCATGTACAGACTAAGCTCCATGATCAGCCCTCAGTAAGGATTTACACATTTAATCCTCAAAAGCAAGGGTCGCTGTGGGCAGTGCCAGTGATTGCCCCCTTTTTCAGAGGAGGCAGCCATTGCCAGGAGAGCTCAGGTAACTTGCCTGTTCTGTGCACCTGCTTTATACTAAAGCCAGGATTTGTATCTGGTCTGTGTGAGCCTTAAATGCTTGTGTCAGCAATACCCTGCTGCATTTACTGTTGGTGAACACAGGGACCAGGGAGGATCAGAAAACAGTCGAAGGCCATTGTTGTGACAGAACAGGAACTGGCACATTGCGTCTGCCTCACATAGCTCTGGTAAACTCAGGAATCCGTTCTGTTTCTTTGCTCCTCCTCTGCCTCCAGCTGGAACTGACCTCTCTTTATCTCCCAACCTGTGCATGCCTGTGGCTTCTACTGCTTCAGAGCTTCTGCTTCTGGCTACTCTCCAGTCCTCATAAAAGATGCTCTTTCTGTCTCTATCTTCTTGTATTTCCTATTCAGACACCCCAGGAGAGAATTTGTCATATCCAATATTGAATGTCCTAATGGGCAGATCCTCACTCTAGGCCATGTCACCATCCACAAACTAATCGGAGGCTCTCTGCTTCTGCTCAAATATGGAGCTCTGATCCCATCAGCTTGGCCAGGTTGGTGGAGTCTCAAAACACCCTGTGGGTTCTGAAGCACTTGCAGCTCCTTTTCACTAACACAGGCATCTGTGGGTATGGCAGACCCTCAAAGCAGCATATCCTGCCCAGAACAATGGGGAATCCATCTGCTCAGAGAGGGCTGGTGTGTCTTACTTCCAAAGAACTTGGTTTGTGAATAGCTTAACTTAGCAAAGAGATAAATCAGAGAGTGATGGATTATTTTCCTAAATGGTTCTTTATTTTACTAAAGCACACGCCACAGGACTCTTTTCACTATCTTGCACCCCACTCAGTGCATGCAACAGAGGGTGAGATTTAACCAACTTTTAAGTTAGCAAAAGGCTCCAAGACACACTAGTTTGTAAACCATGGTGACACTGTAATGGGAGGGCTTTCTGACAAATGGCCAGCAATAGATGATGGGTTTGGAATGGGGCATTTGTGGATATGAATCCTGTCCCCACATGGCACTGTGAAAAAGGTTTAATAATCATGTTGGACTCCTAAAGTTTTCTTGAGAATGAAATACAGTAGTATATAAATAGCCTAGTGCAGAGGCCTTCCGCCATACACATCAGTGGCCCTGGGACAGCCATTTCCCCTTCCTGATTCTCAGTCTTCCCATCTGTCTCATGAGCAGTTTGGACCCCTGCAAGTCTAAACTACATTTTTCCGTTTCTGCCCATGTTATGAGAATTCCAGGGCTGTGGATATGGAGCTGACCCTTGAACAACATGGGAGTTAGGGACACTGACCCCCTGCATAGTTGAAAATACACATATAACTTTTGACTCCCCCAAAACTTAACTATTAATAAGCCTATTGTTGACTGGAAACCTTACTGACAATATAAACAGCCAATATTCTTATAATAAAGCTAGAGAAAAGAATTTTTTTTTAATTGTCACAAATCTCCAAAAAAAATTCGAATATATTTACTTTAAAAAATCTGCATATAAATCATCAGGGAAATGCAAATTAAAACCGCAATGACATATCACCTCACACCAATAAGGATGACCACCATCCAAAAGACTAAGAACAACAAATGCTGGTGAGGATGCGGAGAAAGGGGAACCCTCCTACACTGCTGGTGGAAATGTAAGCTAGTTCAACCATTGTGGAAAGCAATATGGAGGTTCCTCAAAAAACTAAAAATACAAATACCATTTGACCCGGGAATCCCACTCCTTGGAATTTACCCAAAGAATACAACTTCTCAGATTCAAAAAGACATATGCACCCCTATGTTTATCACAGCACTTTTTACAATAGCCAAGATATGGAAGCAACCTAAGTGTCCATCAGTAGATGAATGGATAAAGAAGAGGTGGTACATATACACAATGGAATACTATTCAGCCATAAGAAGGAAACAAATCCTGCCATTTGCAACAATATGGATGGAGCTGGAGGATACTATGCTCAGTGAAATAAGCCAGACGGAGAAAGACAAGTGCCGAATGATTTCCCTCATTTGTGGAGTATAAAAACGAAGCAAAACTGAAGGAACAAAATAGTAGCAGACTCATAGACTCCAAGAAGGAACTAGTGGTTACCAAAGGGGAGGGGTGTGAGGGTGGGAGAAGGGGATTGTGGGGTATTATGTTTAGTACACATGGTGTGGGGGTCACAGGGAAAACAGTGTAGCACAGAGAAGGCAAACAGTGAATCTGTGTCATCTTACTACACTGAAGGACTGACTGAATTGGGGTATAAGTGGGGACTTGATAATATGGGTAAATGTAGTAACCACATTGCTTTTTCATGTGAAACCTTCATAAGAGTGTATATCAATAATACCTTAATTTTAAAAATCTGCATATAAGTGGGCCCACGCAGTTCAAACCTGTGTTGTTCCGGGGTCAACTGTACCTACGGCATGGGGCCAGTGGAAGTTGGTCCAGAACCCAGTGCTATATACCTAGCAGGCATGACTAATGGTATGTGTGTAGTGGAGGAGAGGCTTTTAGAAAAATAAGACCGGGAAGACTTTCTCTCATGCAAACCCTTATCTCCTCATGCCTCCTTGTGCAGAAGTGACGCGGAAGGGAAAGAAGGCGCCAGCCACTGGCATTCGAACTGGGCTAATAGGTAGCAGAGCCAGTGTCAGACCTCTCTTGACAGTCTCCTGGCTCCAGGACTGTTTTGTAAGTATCCCAAGGAGGTCGGCAAAGAGAAGCATCACTTCCTCATCATCTCCCTAGCGAATGAAGCCTTCAGAGACCAGATGCGTCCACTTCATTATAATTACGTTAAGTGCCGCCTGATTGGCGCTGTTCCTCACGCCAGGAAGCAGCCTTGCCCGGTGGACAGACAGGCTGCCTGCTCTGGCTCAGCCCAGCTCCGTCTCATCCAGCTGTATCCTTGGCAGTGGCTGCCTGTTGTACCTGTGATTCTCCTTTGGAGAAGAGAAAGCAGCGGGGGACAGTGGGGAGGGCACTGAAATGGCTCTGTCTTCAGCAGCTTGAGTCTGCCTCCTCTCGAGGCCTCATTTCGACTGTGCACGGTCAGGTGCACTGTGAGAGCTCTACACCCGTAATCAGCTCTCAGCTTGTCGGGGTCTCAGGAGGAAGGTGACACCGATGTTCTAGGTGGGGAGGGTACTCCTGGGTGTTGGTCTGGCCAGCTGTCCTGCAGGACCCTGGAGGAGAAAGCAATTTCTGCACTGTAGGAAAATTCCCCTGTAAAAGCAGGAATCTTTGCTTAGGTTGTGAGCAAATGAGGCTTACCCCTCTCCTGTAGAGGGCCAGTGGGTGCTAAAAACTATTCTGATCTCAAGGGCTGCATTTTGTAACCCCAGTTGTCTATGCATGGGTTTGGGGAGAGATGTGGGCTTCCAGAAGCAAGAGAGCAGGGCTGGCGAGTCAGGCAAGACTTCATAGAAGAGAAAGCCTTCAAGCAGGGCATTTAAGGCTGAGGAGGATACAAGAGGGAAGGTGCAGGGATGGAACTAAGCATAATAGTTGGGCAGGTGGGCTGTGGAGGCAGGCTGTCTCCTGATATTTTCTGACACCTGATACTTACTAGTTGTGTATAACCTTGGACAAATGAGCGAATGCCCATCTCTCACTGTCCTCATCTCTGAATTGGGCAGACTCAGTGTGTGTGTTCCCTAGTTGTTGTCCGCCTAAATGAGTTAAGACATGTCACAGGGCATAGGGAAGTATTTTTTTGTAAGGAAAATGCTCTAATGTTTCATATTGTGGTGACAATCCTGTGCAAATAGATAAGGTGATTTATATGCCACTTCATTTAATTCTCACGACTCCTCTGCAATCGATTCATGCACTCATTTCCCAAGTGCTTACTAGAACAGAGCAGTGGAAGTACCCCCGAGGACCCCTGCCCTCAGGCACGTTAGCCCCTCACGGGAAGGCACCCTTGCCACCGGAACCAAGCTACCGCGTAATTAGGGATTTAACACACAGCTGCTGGGAAGGAAACGTCCTGAGTTCTCTGAGGGAGGGGAGAGGTACTTGACTTCAGTTTGGCTGTTCACGAAGGCCTTTCTGAGGAAGGAAGATTTAAGCTCAAGTCAGAAGGATGCATAGTATTTAACCAAATATAGGGCTGAAGAACAGAAAGTGACTTTTGCAAAGAAAGAGCTTCGCCTCTTCAGTGACCCAGAGGCCAATGTGATTAAAACACAGTGAAGGGGGCTGGGCCAGTGTGTTCTGTTCTACATAGATGGGGAGCCTGAGGGATGGCAAAACAAAGTGGCTTTCCAGCGGCATGTATCTGGAATGAAGGGTTGGGGTTTGCCTGAGATGAAAGCTTTTCCAGCCCCACTAGGGAGACTACCATGGAAGCTGATCCTGGTTTCTTTCACAGGGAATAGATGGCATCTCTGTCTGAACTGACAGATGGTATGGATGGAGGGCAGTAACATAGAAGGTGGTAGGGCAGGTCTCGTGTGCATATGCACAACATACAAACCCAGCTGAGTTTGGACGTTATCCTTTCTAATTCCCCTAGGGATATGGGATAGAACTGGATTAATTTCAGAAGAGCCCTATCCATGCTCCAGGGTTTAATATCTCCTGTGTCCTCTAGGTCATCCTTGGCATCAGAACGCTTTGCTCAGATCAGCAGTATAGAGTGTTTTCAGTTTTTCACAGTGTGTATGTGTGTATGTGTATGTGTGTGTGGTTTTCTTCCCCAAAGCATACTGACCTCACAAAGGGAAATGCACGGGACTTGGGTGAAATCTTATTTATTTTTTGGAAGGCATGCCGTACAAAATCACTTCTCTCCCTGAATAAATATGCATGAGGCTGGTCTACTCTCTGCTCCCCAGGAAGCATGTGCTGGTGGGGAGAGAGCCCAATGTGACTGGTGTCACAGCCCTGCCCATGGCTGCTGGCACCCCATTAATCAGGGGGGAACAGCAGCCTCATGAACTGTGAAATCGGCAGCCCCCTGACGGCTCCAGGGCCCAGTAGAGCAGGGACTCTATTTCACAGCTGGAAGGTGGCAGTGTGGAGTAGGGAAGGAAGTCGCTGAGCTTAGTGGGCCAGAGCAGCTGTGCCCCCCTCCCAGCCTTCACAGACCCCAAATGAGTCTTGCTGAGAGGGCATGCTTCTTGATTAAGGGGAGAGATGGGGGAGAGGGAGAGAGAGGAACCAGCAAGAGAAGGAATACACTGAATGATAATGGCCACCGTAACAAATTCCTATTGAGTGCCTGCTGTCTACTGAGTTCCAGGTGCTATGCTGTGCACTTTTTATGCATTTATTCAGTCCTCATGATCATACTACATGGTATCATCATCAGCCCCATTTTACAGACCAGGAGTAATGGGACTCAGAGGTTAACTGTTTCAGTCTGTACACTGTGATAGAGCTGGGAACGGGACCTGTGTCTCTCTGTCTGCCTTGCCCCAGAGTCTGTGTTTACTAGCCACTGCATATCCTGCTATCTAGCATGCTATGAAAACAAAAACAGCAAGGGAAAAGTGTCTCATTCTTTCAGTGGCCATCTACAAAGTGCACACTCCATGCAGAGACTCGCGTCACCGTGTCAAGTGCTGGGGTACTGGGGAGATTAACATCTTGGACTAGTTTGCAGTACGTGAGAGTAAACAGGTGATCACAGCAGTATGACGTATACTGGAGAGCATGGCCAGTGTACAGTCTTAGCCTGACGTGTACCAGCTCTTTAAACTGGGGTAAGTTATTCAACTTCTCCCTGCCTCAATTTCCCTGTCTCTGAAATAGATATATGAGCATACTCAGATTGAAAATCACTGTGAAGATTAAATGAGATATTCCATATAAATTATTGAAACAGTGCTTGGTGCATAGCGAGCAGTCCATAAATTATTGCTGGGAAGGTGCTGAGATAATGGGTATGAACAGGCTTTTCTAGGAGCACATAGGCAATAGCATTTAATTTTGCTGAGGATCCTGGGCAAGGCTTCCTTCAGGGGGCGATTTTGAAGATAAGAAGTTTGTTAGTTAACCCAAGTGGGGGGAGGGAATGTGCAAAGGCCCTGAGGCTTGTGACAGAGAATGGCACGTCCTAGGAAATGCAAGAGGTCCAGAATGGCTGGGGCGAGGGGACATGCACAGGAACAGCAGACTGGAGGTGCAGACAGGCCAGATCATCTCTTTCCTATCACTGCAAACAGTGGGGTCTCTTATTAGGGTGACATCTCATACTATTAGGCCACTTTACCTCTCAGAGATTCTCTTTCATCATATGGGAGATGGAAATGGTAATATGCTGGCTCATTTATCTCCAGCTAATTATACATATTTAGTATAATCAGTATAAATTAAAATGTAAATACCTATAAATTTTATAGATATAAAATATATTTTCACACACACACATATATGTATGTTTATGCACATGTACTGTTGCCCAACCTAAAATAGAAAATAAGTTCTAAGAGAATTTGAAATCTGTTCAAACGTCCCGTGTCCCCAGCACTTACAATATTTCCTGGCCTAATAGTAAGTCTTCAATACATATTGGTGGAATAAACAAGAGAAATGAGTTACTGGTGTAGAATGTAGACTGTAAAGGGTTATGCACCTGTAGATTATCTGTTACCACTTTTTCTGGGGTATATCTATCTTGTCTACCACATTTACAAAAGAATAAAGGAGGATGGAGGTAAGGGAGGACCCCGAGAGGACTGGTGGCAGCTCTGTCTTTCCTAGAGCATCAGCCCCCACAAAGCCAACCATGTCTGTGGGTGGCAGGTCCAGGAGCAGCCCACCGTGGCATGTATGTCTAATAACTTAATTAGGGCCAGTGCCACCCCATGCAGCCCAGCTGGGTCCAGCCATCTCCCACTACAGATGTTGTTTGCCTGTTCTTGGTGCTTTGATTTCCCTGCCTGCTCCTTCTCTGGGGCCTTGTTAATTAGATCTGAGTGTGAAGGGTCTGGTGCCAGGCTGGGCGGGCCCTCGGATCCCCCTCTTGTCCTGCAGCAGGCACCCCAGAACCTTGCCCTGATGGATTTCATGCCTTCCAGGACATAAGTGTCATCACTTCTCTGCCTCCTCAGCAGTTACTGAGAAGCACTGGGGAAATTGCTGCTGCTTGTTTTCTGTGATGTCCCCTGGTATTGAACCCACCTGTTTTCTTGTCCTTAAGTGCGGGGAATGAAGCCAGTTTACCCCATGACGCTATCAAGGTTGGGCACTTGGGCATGTCTAAGACACTGTCCAGGAGTCATCATCATAAAAACCAACTAACTTCCTCCCTCCTTCCCTCTGTTCACTGACACTCATTGAACACCTACTATGTACCAGGGACATTTCAGATGGTGGGGACAGAGCAATGATCAAAATAGGCAAGTCCTTGTCCTCATGGAGCTGACAGTCTAATGGGGCAGTAGACGGAAAAAGACATTGACATTAATCACAGGAACCCATTCCTAGAAACTTCGGTGCTGGGCAGTGATAAGTGGATAATGGATGGGGGAGTAAGGAGAGAAGAGATGGGGTGCCTCAAGAAGATGGCCAGTCAGAAAGCATGACTCTCAAGTCTCTGAGATGGGTTCCAACCGGGGCACAGTAGGGATGGAACAGAATGAGAAAAGGGGAGAGCTATAGGCAATGAGATTGGAAACCTAATGTGGTGCCAGATCACACCTGGCCTTAGATGTCAGGAGCAAGAGCTGGGTTATGTTCTAGGTCTGATTTGCCGCCATCGGAGGGTGTGGTGCAAGGCGGTGAGCACAGATGCATATTGCTAAGGGTAGGACAGAGAACAAGCATGGAAGCTGGCAGAGCAGTTAGGAGATTGCTGCATAAAACGGTTGGTTAACAGTCATCTCCACTATAAACATACTTGGTATGTACTATGTGCTCTGTGTTAATTCCATGTGCAATCCTCCCAAATCAAGGATACCCAGGGGTGAGAATTTATATCCATGGTTCAGTGACAGAGAATATACAGTGTGTTTATTCCTCTCTAGAGTAGGGAGTTTTTAATGTAGGGCTCAGACATTTGAGTTTTCCCCCAAAATCATTTGCAAAATTGGGGGTATCTTCCATTTCTTGGTGAGAGGATCTGTCACCTTGCCACTGGATCAGAAAGTCCCAGATGTAAGCAAGAGTAGGAAGCACTGCTTAAGCTGCTCCAAAAACATCACTGCTGGAAAAGGCAGACATTCAGACGCCCGCACGCCCAGACCACTTTACTTTGAGGTCATGAGACTACTTTTATGTAACTGGTTTGCTATAGTAACATTCATACAGGCTAATGGAGAGCCAGACCAAGTTCTATTCCAGGCTTTTCTCTGTCATAGCTGTAGAACTGAAATAAGCTATTAACCTCCTTTCCTCTCAATTTGTTTATGCATGAAATGGCAGTAATAAAATAAAGCTAGTTGGAGGTAGTAAATAAGTTATAAAGGTCACACTGTTTAGAACAGTTCCTTGGCCTACATAGGTACGGTTTTTATCATTAGACCTTGATGCAGTTCTCTCCAGTTTCTGAGAAGGGCTGGTTGAGGATATCGTTTAATTACTAATTACAAAATCCAAACATCACCCTCAGGAACCAGAACCTAGATTGCTGTGTCCTCTGGTGAGATGGCTATTTTAATTTTATGGACATCTGACTCTTATATCCAGTTTTCCCTCTGTGTGCTGTCTGCTGGGATGCTTAGAGTATATTTTGAAGCTGAAACTTGGACATATACTGGACTTCGTGTGTTGATTTCGAATCCTGTTTTTTTCCTTGGCTTCATTTTATAGCTGTGTATCTGTTGTTCTTTCTCTTGAATTGCATCCTTTTTAAATCTCCTCCTAAAATGTATTTTAAATTACAAATGACTTCAACTATACAATAAAGTAAATGTAGTAATATGTATGTATATGTGTGTATGTATATTTTTTCTTACTATTGAATTAGAACAAATAGAAATCTTTTGTGGTTTACATCAGATTAAAAAAATATATATTAAATTACACAGCTATCTCCCCCGCCCGTTTCATTCCTCATTACCCTGAAGTTTGTGTTTGCCTCCTATTTGAATGTTTATACTTCCGCTTTATAGTATTCATCATCATATCTAGGACTGTCCTCCATGCTTTTAAGTTTTATATTTCATCACACTCCTACCAGCATTGTATAAAAATTACCACTTTCCAAAATTCTCAGTAACACTCATCATCAAGCAATTTACATTTTGCCCATCTGTAGGATTTAAAATTTTAACTTCAATGCTAATTTAATTTGCATGTCAGGGATTACTAATGAGGTTAAACATCTTTTCTTATATTAATTTTTCTTCTGTCAACTTCATGATTACCTCCATTGCACATTTTTCTAACAGGTTGTTTTTCTTTTGCTGATTGCTAGAAGTGCTTTATACATATTGATCCTAATCAGATTTTGAAAATAAGTAGCCCTTTGTCATTGAAAATACCTTCTTTCAATCTATGACTAATATTTTAATTTTGTTAATAGAGTCATTTCCTCATTTCAAAGATTTTAATTTTAATGCTGCAAAACTTTTTTTTCATGTCTAGTTTATACTTCCTGTGAATCATGGAAGAAGTATTTCACTAACCTCATGTCTTAATGCTGCTCCTGTATTTCCTTCTAAATTCTTAAGATTTGGCTTGTCACATTTAGATCTTTAGCCATGAATTTGTTTATGATATGATTTACAGATCTAATTAGCTTTATGATTTCACATGGATAGCCAGTTCTGTCCTTTCTCTGAAGAGTCTGTCTTCAGTGCACTGATGTATGACACTACTGTCACATAACAAGTCCCTCTGTGAGTGGAGGTCAGTTTCTGAGTTCTTCCCTACCCCACTGGTCTATATATTGATTTCCATTCTAGTAACTTGATGCTTTTAATTATTATGGTTTTATAACGTCTTGGTATCAGGCAGGGCAGAATTCTTCATTGTTCTTATTTAAATGTCTTAGCTATTATTTTTACTCTTCCTTGTGAATTTTAAGATGAATTCCTCCTCTTTCAGGAAGAGCCCTGCTGTGATTGGGATTGGGATTGCATTGAATTTACAAATTAATTTGCAAAATTCATGAAACTCAGACTTCCTACCCATGAAATAATGTATCTCTTTATTTAGGCCTTATTTTATGTCTTTGAATAGGGCTTAAATTTTTCATCTGTATACATATCACACCCTTTTTATTATATCTAACATCTTGGAGAATCACCACTTCTGTAACCATTGCAATTTTTTTTCATTTTTATTACATTTCTTAATTTTTTTGTATGTGTAGAAATACTAGTTTTCATTGATCTTGAATCCAGAAAATAGTCATTATATTACTTTTTGCGTCTAGATTCTCCTTAGTTTCCATGTGAAAAAACATATAACTTGTCATTAATAGTCATTTTGCAAGTTTGTATATCTTTTTTTTTTTTTTTTTTTTTTTTTTGTCTCTTGTCCTATCACACATATAGGCTGGGCCTTCCATTCGGTGATGTATAAAAATGATGACAGACTATATCATTTTTTATTCCTGATTTTAAAGGGAAGAATCCTAAAACTTTACCATTATGTGTTATGTTTCTGTAGGTTTTCTATAAATAGCCAAAAAGTAAAAGTTGGAAAGCTTTTGATAGTAAAGAAATTTCTATTCCTACTATATTAAGAATTTTTAAAATCATGATTGGGGGTGACATTTTATTAAATACTTTCTGGATCAAGTGAGATGATCATGTTTTCTCCTATGAACTGATAGTGTTAGGAAAACATCCTTACATTTTCTAACGTCTTTGACAAGTTTCAGTATAAACATTATCCTAGCTCCATAAAACATGAGGCTAAACAGCCTTTTCTGTTATACTGTCATGCTGTTATGTATAACTATTTGTATGTATAGTTACTGTGTGAGATGGAGGGAGTATCTCATAACATTTGTTAGAATTTATGCTTAAATCTATTGGGCTGGTATTTTTGTTTGTTTGTTAGATGGTAAATTCTGTCTACTGACTGAGTTATTTATATGTCTATTTCAGTTGTCTGTTTCTTCTTAAATCAGTTTTGGTATTGGATACATTTCCTTAGAATCACTGATTCCTGTCTAAGCTGTCCCATTTAAGGACATAATGTTTTGTTTTCAGTATTGTATGTTAAATATTTAGCAAATAGTATTATATATACATTTGTGTGTTTGTATATATATTTGTGCTGAGTTTGCATTATTTGTATGAGTATGTGTGCATGTGTGTGTATATGTGTATCCCAACCTCTACCATATCTATAATCATATCCTCATTTTAATTCCAGATATGGGTTTATTTGGGCCTCGTCTATCAATCTTGCTGGTGTTGTATCTATTTTATTAGTATTTTTTAAATTAGGTCATGGTTTATTGGTACTCTGTGGTCTTTCTTTTCTATATCACTAATTTCTGCTATCTTATTTCCTTCTCTCTTCATCCTTTATTATTATTACTATTATTCTTTTTCAAAATCCTTGAATTGAAAGTCTAGCTCATTAATTTTCAGCCTTTCTCCTTAAGTAATATTTTCATTAAGTGCTTACTGTCTTCCAAGTATTACTTTACCTCTAGATAACGTGTTCTAATATAGTGTTGCATGTTGTCATTTAATTCTAAATATTTCCCAAATTTCTTCTTCTTTGAACAATTATATTAAACATTTTTACTTAAAGTTCTAAATATACATTTTTAAGGTTTTTTGTTATTGACACTAATTTTATTGTACTTTACCATAGAGTATGATCTGGTTACCATTCTTAGTTATTTGCTGAGGCTTGCTTTGTGCCCTGGACTGTGGCTACTTTTTGCAGATTATTCCTGTGTGTTTGAGAAACCTCATGTATTTTCTAATTATCAGACAAAATATTTCATGTGTAGCCATTAGATCCTACCTGTTAAGTTTTATTTTGACCAAAATTTCTATGTCTAGATTTTTCTGCTTGATTTTTTTGGTTGTTGTTATTTCTGAAGTGGAGGTGCTAAAAATCTTCCATTCAAAATCTAGACTGGTCAACTTGACTTATTTCTGGCATTTTTTGTTTTTTATGTTTTAGGACTACATTGCTAAGTGAATAAAATTTTGGATCATTAATTTTTTCAGGTAGAGAATTGATTTTACTATTAAGTAGTGAATATCTTTATTACTAATAATGCCTTTTGCCTTTTTGTTAGCTGGTATTTTTTTAATAGATGTTCTTTCACACCTTATTTTATAAATGAAAGAGCTAGGACTCAGGAAAACAAGTAGGCTAGCCAGCTCAGAAAAGAGTCAGGATTCAAATTTAGGATTACCTGACAGAAAAATAGATACCTGATGGAACTTAGTTGAATCTGATTTCATACAAGTTACTTCAGGTAAGGGACTCTGTATGGTGACCAGAAGTGAGGCAGTCATGATAGATGGATCTTTACCCCACTTTGTCCACTGCTCCATTTCAAGCATCTAGAACACTGCCTGACACTTAGCAGGTGGTCACAAAATATGAATTGAATGACTGAACTGTTGAATTTGGTCATTTTATGATCCTTTTTCCCATTTGTGAGAAGAGGCTTGGATGGACTTGCCGTCTACCATGTCATTTACAAGCTGTGTGTGACCGCTCACAAATCATGACCATTTCTCTGAGCCTTAGTTTAGCCATTACAGAAATGGACACAATAGAGACTGTCCTTTCTACATTGTCTCCAGTTTGGGAGGAACATATTAGATAAAGTATGTAAAGTGGTAATCCTAGCTAATTTTTGAAAGATAACATGTATATACTAAAGTCTTTAAATAGCACAAATTTTAAGTATATACCCTTGATATATTTTTTAATGTATGCAAATGCTAATGTTACCATCATCTAGGCTGAAGTTTAGATCTGTCTCGCCATACAGTGGCCACTAGCCACAAGTGGCTATTTAAATGTAAATCAGTTAAACTTAAACATCCAGTCCCTGGTCACACAAGCCACATTTTAAATGCTCAGTAGTCATATGTGGGTTTTTGTGTATTTGCAGTGCCTCATGTATTCTATAACGCAGAATATGAGCAACTCTATCATCACAACAACTTTTAGTGGGCTGCCTTATGATGGAATGCTTCCAGCACCCCTGAATTTTCCTTCTTACACCTTCCAAGACAATACCCCCCTCTCAAAAGTGAACAGTATTTGGACTTTTGCCACCTGTTGGTTGCTCCTGTTGTTTGTGTATGTGGGATCCTACAAAGTGTTTTCTTTCTTTTTATTTATTTATTTATTTTTATTTTTATTTTTTAATTAATTAATTTTTTATTTGGGTATCATTAAGGTACAATTACTTGAACAATATTATGGTTACTAGACCCCCTATTATCAAGTCCCCCCCCACATACCCCATTACAGTCACTGTCCATCAGCGTAGTAAGATGCTATAGAGTCATTACTTGTCTGTGTTATACTGGCTTGCCCATCCCCCCCCCACCACTACATTATGTGTGCTAATCATAATGCCCCTGTTTCCCCCTTATCCTTCCCTCCCCACACATCCTCCCCAGTCCCTTTCCCTTTTGTAACTATTAGTCCGTTCTTGGGTTCTGTGAGTCTGCTACTGTTTTGTTCCTTCAGTTTTTGCTTTGTTCTTATATTCCACAGATGAGTAAAATCATTTGATACTTGTCTTTCTCCGCCTGACTTATTTCGCTGAGCATAATACCCTCTAGGTCCATCCATGTTGCAAATGGTAGGATTTGTTTTCTTCTTATGGCTGAATAATATTCCATTGTGTATATGTACCACATCTTCTTTATCCATTCATCTACTGATGGACACTTAGGTTGCTTCCATTTCTTGGCTATTGTAAATAGTGCTGCGATAAACATAGGGGTGCATATGTCTTTTTCAAACTGGGCTGCTGCATTCTTAGGGTAAATTCCTAGGAGTGGGATTCCTGGGTCAAATGGTATTTCTGTTTTGAGTTTTTTGAAGAATGTCCATACTGCTTTCCACAATGGTTGAACTAGTTTACATTCCCACAAGCAATGTAGGAGGGTTCCCCTTCCTCCACATCCTCACCAACATTTGTTGTTATTTGTCTTTTGGATGGCAGCCATCCTAACTGTTGTGAGGTGATAGCTCATTGTGGTTTTAATTTGCATTTCTCTGATGATGAGCGATGTGGAGCATCTTTTCATGTGCCTGTTGGCCATCTGAATTTCTTCTCCGGAGAAGTTCAGCTCCTCTGCCCATTTTTTAATTGGCTTATTTGCTTTTTGTTTGTTGAGGTGCGTAAGCTCTTCATATTATTCGGATGTCAACCCCTAATGGGATATGTCATTTATGAATATATTCTCCCATACTGTAGGATGTCTTTTTGTTCTACTGATGGTGTCCTTTGCTGTACAGAAGCTTTTTAGTTTGATATAGTCCCACTTGTTCATTTTTGCTTTTATTTCCCTTGACCAGGGAGATATGTTGATGAAGAAGTTGCACATGTTTATGTCCAAGAGATTTTTGCCTTTATTTTGCCTAAGAGATTTATGGTTTCATGACTTGCATTCAGGACTTTGATCCATTTTGAGTTTGCTTTTGTGTATGGGGTTAGACAATAATCCAATTTCATTCTCTTACATGTAGCTGTCCAGTTTTGCCAATACCAGCTGTTGAAGAGGCTGTCATTTCCCCATTGTATATCCCTGGCTCCTTTATCATATATTAATTGACCTTATATGCTTGGGTTTATATCTGGGCTCTCTATTCTGTTCCACTTGTCTATGGGTCTGTTCTTGTGCCAGTACCAAATTGTCTTGATTACTGTGGTTTTGAAGTAGAGCTTGAAGTCAGGGAGCATAATTCCCCCTGATTTATTTTTCCTTCTCAGGATTGCTTTGGCTGTTCGGGGTCTTTTGTGGTTCCATATGAATTTTAGAACTGTTTGCTGTAGTTCATTGAAGAATGCTGTTGGTAATTTGATAGGGATTGCCTTGAATCTATAGATTGCTTTAGGCAGGATGGCCATTTTGACAATATTAATTCTTCCTACAAGAGCATGGGATGAATTTCCATTTATTAGTGTCCTCTTTAATTTCTCTTAAAAGTGTCTTGTAGTTTTCAGGGTGTAGGTCTTTTACTTCCTTGGTTAGGTTTATTCTTGGTATTTTATTCTTTGTGATGCAACTGTGAATGAAATTGTTTTCCTGATTTCCTGCTAGTTCTTCATTACTGTATAGGAATGCAACAGCTTTCTGTGTATTAATATTGTATCCCACAACTTTGCTGAATTCAAATATTAGATCTAGTAGTTTTGGAGTGGATTCTTTAGGGTTGTTTATGTACAATATCATGTCATCTGCAAAAGGGACAGTTGAGTTCTTCCTTGCCAATCTGGATGACTTTTATTTCTTTGTGTTGTCTGATTGCCGTGGCTAGGACCTCCAGAACTGTATTGAATAAAAGTGGGGAGAATGGACATCCTTGTCTTGTTCCCAATCTTTAAAGGAAAACTTTCAGCTTCTCACTGTTAAGTATAATGTTGGCTGTGGGTTTGTCATATATGACCTTTATTATGTTGAGTTACTTGCCCTCTATACCCATTTTGTAGAGAGTTTTTATCCTGAATGCATGTTGAATTTTGTCAAATGCTTTTTCAGCATCTATAGAGATGATCATCTGGTTTTTGTTCTTTTTTCTGTTGATGTAGTAGATGATGTTGATGGATTTTCGAATGTTGTACCATCCTTACAAACATGGGATGAATTCCAATTTACCATGATGGATGATCTTTTTGATACATTTTTTAATTCGGATTGCTAATATTTTGCTGAGTATTTTTGCATCTATGTTCATCAGGGATATTGGTCTGTAATTTTCTTTGTGGTGTCTTTGCCTGGTTTTGGTATTAGAGTGATGTTGGTTTCGTAGAATGAGTTTGGGAGTATTCCCTCCTCTTCTACTTTTTGGAAAACTTTAATGAGGATGGGTATTATGTCTTCACTAAATGTTTGATAAAATTCAGCAGTTAAACCGTCTGGTCCAGGTATTTTGTTCTTAGGTAGGGTTTTGATTACCAATTCAATTTATTTGCTGGTAATTGTTCTATTCAGATTTTCTGTTTCTTCCTGGGTCAGCCTGGGACAACCTTTTTCTAGAAAGTTGTCCATTTCTTCTAGGTTATCCAGTTTGTTAACATATAATTTTTCATAGTATTCTCTCATAATTCTCTGTATTTCTGTGGTGTCCATAGTGATTTTTCCTTTCTCATTTCTGATTTTATTTATGTGTGTAGACTGTCTTTTTTTCTTGATAAGTCTGGCTTGGTGTTTATCTATTTTGTTTATTTTCTCAAAGAACCAGCTCTTGTTTTCATTGATTCTTTCTATTGTTTTATTCTTCTAGATTTTATTTATTTCTGCTTTAATCTTTATTATGTCCTTCCTTCTACTGACATTGGGCCTCATTTCTTCTTCCTTTTCTAGTTTCATTAATTGTGAATTTAGACTGTTCATTTGGGATTGTTCTTCTTTCCTGAGGTAGGCCTGTATTGCAATATATTTCCCTCTTAGCATGGCCTTTGCTGCATCCTACAGATTTAGTGGTGTTGAATTATTGTTGTTATTTGTCTCCATATATTGCTTGATCTCTGTTTCTATTTGGTCATTGATCCATTGATTATTTAGGAGCAAGTTGTGAAGCCTCTATGTGTTGTGGGCTTTTTTGTTTTCTTTGTTTAATTTATTTCTAATTTCATACCTTTGTGGTCTAAGAAACTGGTTGGTACAATTTCAATCTTTTTGAATTTACTGCAGTTCTTTTGTGGCCTAGTGTATGATCTATTCCTGAAAAAGTTCCATGTGCCCTTGAGAAGAATGTGTATCCTGTTGCTTTTGGATGGAGTGTTCTGTAGATGCCTGTTAGGTCCATCTGTTCTAATACATTGTTGAGTGCTTCTGTCTCTATTTTCTGGTTGATCTGTCCTTTGGAGTGAGTGGTGTGTTGAAGTCTCCTAAAATGAATGCATTGCATTCTAATTCCCTCTTTAATTCTGTTAGTATTTGTTTCACATATGTAGGTGATCCTGTGTTGGGTGCATAGATGTTTATAATAGTTATATCCTCTTGTTCATTATGTAATGTCCTTCTTTGTCTCTTGTGACTTTCTTGGTTTTGAAGTCTATTTTATCTGATACAAGTACTGCAATTCCTGTTTTTTTCTTCCTATTAGTTGCATGTAATATCTTTTTCCATCCCTTCACTTTTAGTTTGTGTATGTCCTTGGGTTTAAAGTGAGTCTCTTGCAGGCAGCACATAGATGGGTCTTGCTTTTTTATCCATTCAGTTACTCTATGTCTTTTGATATTCTGTCCTTATCCTTGATCTTTGCTGTTTTAATTACTATATGTCTTGGTGTTGTCTTCCTTGGGTCCCTTGTGCTGGTAGGTCTGTGCATCTTGTTGGTGTGAGAGACTGTCTCCTTCCCCAGACTGTGAAAGTTTTCAGCAATTACCACCTCAATGACACTTTCTATCCCTTTCTCTTTCTTCTTCTTCTGGTACCCCTATTATGCAAATATTGTTCTGTTTGGATTGGTCACACAGTTCTCTCAATGTCCTTTCATTCTTAGAGATTCTTTTTTCTCTCTGTGCCTCAGCTTCTTTGTATTCCTCTTCTCTAATTTCTATTCCATTTACTATCTCTTCTAGTACATCTAATCTGCTTTTAAATCCCTGCATTGTATGTTGCATTTCAGATATGGAATTTCTTTAATGATTGAATCTCCAACTTAAATTCAGTCCTGAGTTCTTGAATATTTTTCTGTCCCTCCTGAAGTATGTTTATAATTTTTATTTTGAACTCTCTTTCAGGAAGATTGGTGACTTCAGTTTCCTTTGGCCCTTTTTCTGGGGTTTGTGATATTTTGGTCTGAACCATGTTCTTTTTACATTTTCTATTTCTGTGTGGTGTCCGCCAGTGTGCAGAAGCTCCATTCTCTGGAGCTTCTCTGCCCCTAGAGTGAGATTGGTGGTTGTAGGGGAGCAGAGCTGGTGCCCGGGGGGAGGAAAGATCTGTTTCCTGATTCCCGTCTGGGGTGCCTGTCTCCATTGTCAGAGCCAGTGGGCCAAGCACACACATGTAAGCCTCAGTGCTTTGCATCTGTAGCTGTTGTAGGTGGGGCCTCCCTCTGGCTGGCCTGATGCCACCACAGTGACTGCCAGTTTGCTGACTGGTGCCGGCAAGGTAGGAGGAAGGTGCAACAGGCTGCGTGTCACGTTGGGGGCCTCGGAGCTGAGTAGGTATCCAGCGGGATGGAGCACCTGATGCTCCTCAAAGTTCCCAACCAGCTGGGCAGAGCATGCCCAGACAACCTTGTCCAGCTCTCCCTTCTCCCGTGCAGCAAGCTCCGTGGAAACCCCGCCCGTTCAGCAGCCCTCTCGCTGCTTGGAAGCCTCTCAGACTGCCTGCCTTTTCTCTGACACAGAGGGCCGGGTGTGGATCCCCTCCTCCACAAACGGCTGGAATGTCAATTTCTCAAGCACTCCGCCTGTGCAAGCTCCCCAACATCCGGAGCACCACACACTATAGGATTCTGCTCACAAAGCATGTCCCGACCCGCGGGACAGCAACGTGGACCTGGAGAGAGGGAGTGGGAATTTGGAAGGAAACAAGAGACGCGAAGAATGGAGACAAGACAAATTCTTGATCTAGTCTTGTTTATTTGTGGAAGCAGCAGAGTGTATATAACATTCATGGGCCAATCAGCATAAAGGTCAAGCAGTCACAAGCTCTCCACGCAGGGAGGCACACAATGCAAGTAAACGGTGTCCACGAGCTGATCACATTCACGGAAGACTTACACTGCCAATAGGGAGATACCCGGAACACAAGTAGCAAACTTGTTTCATTTTGAAAGCATGCTCAGGCGCCGCCCCACGCTTATCTGGTGAGTGCCGTCTTGGCAAAACAGTTTGTACTGGGAAACAGGAACACAGAAAGAACCCCTAACCGCAAAGATCAAACTGCTGATATCTGGGCGCATAATCCTAAATTGGCCAATGGCTCCCCACAAAAGCAGATCTCCAGGGCTAGGTGTTCAGCAGTCCCAGGCTTCTACCCCCTCCCCAACTCCGTTTCTCTTCCTCCCGCCAGGTAGAAGGGCTTGGGTCCCACCGGGTTAAGGCTTTCATATGTTACCCCTGTTTCGTGAGGTCTGCTCTGTTCGTGAGGTCTGTGTGCAGACTGGTTCAGCCTTCTGTTTTAGGGTTAGTTGTATTAATTAACAATATTTTTGTACTATTTGTGGTTTGGGGAGGAGTTCTCTATCTCACCTCTCATGCCGCCATTTTGAATCTCCCAAAGTGTTTTCTTTTGTTTGTGACCTCTTTTTACTCTAGATACCATCGAGATTCATCTTTGTTGTTACAGATACCTGTAATCCATTCTTTTTTATTACTGTATAGTGTTCCATTATATGAATTAACTACAGTGTGTTTATCCATTCTACAAAACTTTTATTGTCATTTATTTTGCCCTAACATAAGTCCTTTGAGATAAGTGCTATTATTATTCCCATATTACAGATGGAGAAATTTGTGCACAGAGAGGTTAAGCAACCTTTCCCAAGAAACACAGCTAGACCAGGAACCCAGGCATGCAGGTTTCCCCCAGAGCCTTTACTCTTTGTATGTGACATTCACCCTCTCACTTGTACTCTGGTGAATATTGCATACTTGTGAGCATTTCTATCAGTTGGCTAAAATGACTATTTCTCTTCCCCATTTCTTCTTTCTCTTTTTATGCTTTTGTTTCTGGTTTTGCTTTGAGCTCCCCTGTAGGACTCTGACACTGTCAGAGATTATTCCGAAGTCTTTCCTTGGACGGTGCTGAGAGCTGAGGCCCTTACGGAGTCCAGGGCCTGAGAATGGTGACACTGCTCTCGCTGACCTCTCCGAGCCAGATGCAGTGTCACCCTCCTTACTCACATGGAACTAGGGGTAGAACATTCGGCCAGGCTTCTGCCTCGTTGTAAATGTGTGGAATCTAACACAGGTACTGATAAACGTTACCTGGTATGGTATGGATTACCTCTATTAGTGTGTGAGATAAGCAGAGCTGTTTCTCATAATCCAATCACTCCATTGCCTCCTTCCCTCCAGAATGCCAAAGTGAGAGGTGGTCTGAGGCCAAGCAGGCTCTCAGCTCAAGGCATTTCATTTTGCCTGCTGTTCCTCTGCTGGGATTCTCTCCCCTTACACACCCACCTGGCTGCATAGTGGCTGCCTCAGGTTTCTGTGCAAATGTTCCTTTCTCCCCGCACCTCCCCCAAGGCCTCCTGGTTTGAAATGGCAGCCCCTTTTCCCCAGCAATTCCTATCCCTCTTCCTGGCCTTTCTCTTTTGTGTTAGTGACATCTGAACCCAGCCTCTGTTTTCCTTCTTGTGTCTTTCCCCTGTGGGAAGAATCATGAAAGTATTTTGTCTTTCTTCTTCTTTGAATCCCAAGTGCTTGCCCCAGTGTTGCCACATAGCAGGTGCTCAATCACTGTTAGTCAATATCAAGTGCTCAGTAAATAAATGAATGGCTGAATTGTGAAGCAGACAGAGTGCGGTGTCAGGTAAAGAGGATATACTGTCAAGGGAATATACCCATTATCTGCAAGCATTTTGCAGTTGGAGTGGCTGGGAGGTGGGTGCAGCTTGGAATAAAATTAATACTCTGAAGCAAATGAAGGGAAGAGGGAAGTATTATTTATTTCGTACCTACTATGTGCTAAATATGTGCACATATCATTACTATTAAATATTTACTATTGAATGTTTACAGTATGTCTAGCAGTTCTCACAATGACCTTTGCCTGTGAGGTATTATCATGCCTGTTGCAAATGGGATGACTGTGACATACCCATGATCACAGAACCAGAGTGCCCTGGAGCAGGATTGGACCCTGATGTGGCCTGATCCCAAAGTTTTCTTACCCTAGCCCAGGATTCTAAGGGGGATTCCTTCTGTTTTGCCATTCCCAACACACTTTGTGCAGAGCCCCACGCCCCTTCTCTGGTAGTTTGGTGTTTCTGATCCTCCCCACTCCTTGGCTTGGAGCTCCCTCTCTTCCCTGGGAGATGAATTAGGAACTGTCTAATTGACCTGTGCATACCCACCCCTCCAACGGCTGGCGCCGCTCCAAAGTGGCACACAGTAGGTGCCCACAGAATGTCTGTTGAAATGAGTTTGCCAAGGGTTGGCTGTGTGGGACAGCACATGCTGGCAGTTCTGTGCCCTCCTTTCTGGTGGCTCCCTTCCTCTGCGCCATCCTGTCATTGTTTGGAAAAACAGCATGGGCTGTTTTTTCTGGTCTGTGTTTTAATAATTCATACCTTCTGCTTGGAAGCGAAGTTCATCCAAGAACAATCACTCACAAGCAAATGAAAGCTAAGCTGTGAAATTGTGGGAAGGGGAGACAAGGAGTCACTATAAATAAACCCCAAGCTCACGTGCCTTTTTTCTTTTTTGACTCACATCACTATAAATGTTTTATGAAACATTTTACTTATTTATATATCCTGTCAGAACAAACAGAGGCATTTGGACCTAGTTCCCCTCCCCACAGCAAATATAGCTACATTTAGAAGACAGAAAGACCCCCTCCCCCACCCCACTCTGGGTAGAAAATGAATGAGTTTTTTTTTCCTTTTTTTCCCCCCCTCAGGCAAGAGAGATTTAGCTGTGCTCTCATTCCCCCATCAGTAGCCTCTATTTATAATCACTACCATTTATTGAATACCTGTTCTGTGCCAGGAAGTCTGTGTAGTGATTTCCTACCGTATTACTTAATTCTCTCAACTCTTAAAGCAGGTGTTATTGTCCCCATTTCACAGCTGGGGAAATTGAGGCTCAGAGAAGGTGTGTATTGGCCAAGGTCAAACCATCAATTAATGGACCAGCAGAATTCCAAAGTATCCCTGTCATTCTTTAATCAGTGCTTTTCAAGCTGCAAGTTAGGTTCAATTTGTTGAGTCATAGCATTAAAAAAAAACTGTAATAAAATAGAAAACAGTAGAGTAAGAGAGAATAGCAAACATTATAGTATATCACGTTACTGTTGCTTCATGCAATATTTGTTCAGGGGGTAGCAACATAAATGCATATTTTATTATGGGTTCTGTTCTGACAAGTTAGGAAAGTCCTCCCTGTGATGGTCAAATGCTTCTTCTAGTCCCAAAGTTCCTAGACTGACGTCTGTGGATGGACTTCATGGTGGGTGTGCCTGGAAACCAGTGGGAATTGAAGACAATTGTCTTGCACTAAGCATTTTTCTAAGGGAAGGACTCTTCCATTAAATTCTCAAGGATGTTGAACCCTCATCTCCACGTGTAAGTTAAGGACCTCTATACTTCTGCAGGGTGGCCTTGAGGGACTGTGAGCATAAGCCATCACACTGTCCACTTGCTTATGGAAATGACGATACTGATAAAGCAGATTTCTTCCTGTTACTCTAACATGCACAGCATTTTTAGGTGGTGAAGTGTTTGCACACCCAGCATTTTCAGAGCTCCCTTATCGTTCCTAGAGCTCCTCTCACTATCCTTTTAGCTCCTCCCACCATTTTGTTAGCCGCCCCCGCCCCACTGCGCTCTTATCTCCTCCCACCATCCTGTTAGCCGCCCCCACCCCACTGCCCTTTTATCTCCTCCCACCATCCTGTTAGCTGCCCCCGCCCCACTGCCCTCTTAGCTCCTCCCACCATCTTGTTAGCTGCCCCACTCCTCTGCCCTCCTAGCCCCTCCCACCATCCTGTTAGCTGCCCCCGCCCCACTGCCCTCTTAGCTCCTCCCACCATCTTGTTAGCTGCCCCACTCGCCTCCTAGCCCCTCCCACCATCCTGTTAGTTACCCCGCCCCACTGCCCTCTTAGCTCCTCCCACCACCTTGTTAGCTGCTACCCTGCCCCACTGCCCTCTTAGCTCCTCCCACCATCCTGTTAGCCACCCCACCCCCCGCCCCACTGCCCTCTTAGCTCCTTCCAGCATCTTTGCAACAGAAGTAGAAGGATTGGACCTCTATTTCAGTGGTGATGGAACCAAGTCTCGAAGACGAGTTGGTTCGAGGTCACTGTTTTTGGTCTCCCCCCCCACCATAATGCCTACCACCTAAGATCCTTTCTCCTCAGAGGCACTTAGATAATATTTCTAAAATGTAGGTAAGTTCTTATCCCTTTCACGTCTAAGCACCATTGTTTTTAGGTTACAAGCAGAGTCAGATGCCAGCCCAAATATTCTTTCCTCAGGAGAAAGTTTGCTGACCTCCCAGATAGCATCTGATTTCCCTGTTACTTGCCTACAGAGCCTCCTGTGCAGCACATGCCATTCATGAAGTTATCTGAGTCAATGTCTATGTCTTTTTTGAGAGTATAAATCTCATAAGTATAGGTCAGTGATTTATTTACATGTATATACTAGGTGCTTAATATTACTGAATGGAAGATTTTCTTTTTCTGACTCACAGCCTGTTTTATCCACCACATACAGGTTCAAAGAGAGACAGTAGTATTTTCAGCCAAATTTTCAAACTCCCAGGAAGTCATTTCTTGGTTTATGAATTCATGCCTCCACATTATTTTCAGAATCTACTCAAATCTGATTTGGGGCCTTGGTCCTTTCCTTAGCATGGCATTGTATTTGGGAAGGTGGTTAAAATGAAGGAAGAAGAACATGGTGGTTTTGGGGATTTTATTTAAGTCACTCTAAAATCTCATGGACATTAAAATGTAATTGCTAAATATTGTTTTAATGGTTTAATTTTAGATGACTCAGAACTGTGTGGATTTCATTTCTCAAACTCACAGGAATTTAGCAATTAAGAGGGTCTCAGATTAAAAAAAAACCTGATGGACACAATATAGATAGATAGATATATAGATGCATGGATTCATGGATACATAGATAGATAGAGGAATAGATATAGTAGTATGTTGTCATGAAATTTTTGGATTTTTAAGACACAACTGATGGTACCTTTCTCTATTTGTCAAGCTTACCTCTTAAAATACCCAGTTATATTTTGCTTCATTTTAGTTTCACCTTTTTCGGTCATCTTTCCTAGTTAAAAAAAATAGTAATAACTATGAAAATATGTACTATGCAGACCGTTAACTAGAAGTGTTAGCATCCCTCTCTTGTATGTGTCCTTTTATCTTCCCACCAACCCAGTGGCAGGAAGAATACATGTTTTCAACATCATTTGGCCTTTGAGAAAACAGGCAGAGAGAAAGAAAGAGTCAAACATCCTATTCTGTGCCGGGAAGCAGTCTGGGCTCTTAGACATGGTCTACCTTCTTTGATTCTAGGGGATTTTGCAATCTGTGGCAAAAAAGCAAGTGAATAAAAAGCATGGATTAAGAGAGGAGAATGAAGTGGGGGTGTGGGCCATTTAACAGGGAGACCCACCTAGTCCAGAGGGTCGGTGAGGTTTTTTTCTGAGTGGCCGGGAGCTGATTTGAGATCTCCAGGACAGTGACCCTTAGCTGGGGGGGAGGTTGGAGATGGGAAGATGCTGCGAGAAGTTTGGTTTGGCTGGGTGTGGATCACAAAGGAATGGATGGTAGCAAGTGGTGAGGCAGCTGTGAAGGACCAGGCCATAAAGGGCTTTCCTTATGCTCCATATGCCAGCATTTGACTTTGTCCCAAGGGCAGTGGCCTAAGAAAGCCATTAACGTTTTTTGAACTGGTGAATCAAAGGATACAATTTGCGTTTTTGTCAAATCAGATTGATTGTAATGGGGAGGATGACTGGAGGGGAAAGAGACAGTGGAGCTAAGATGGCAGATTTGCTGGGTAATAGAAAGAGCTCTATATCGTTCTTGGCTCTGCCTTGTGACTTGACCCTTCAGATTCTGTATCTGCATCTTTGTTTTTGTCTCTTTCTGTTCCACTGTTATTAAATGAACACATTCTAAAGCTATAGAGTGGTAGGTACATATTTGACATTAGCACCATATTTTATTGATCAGACCCAATGGTATTGGGTAACCATTTAGTTAAGCAAGTTACAGACTGTTGTTATAAGTGCTAAAGAGATATATTTTACTCATGATTATATTACAGAGGTTTACAAATCTTAGATAATAAAGGTATTGCTTCAACTATGGATATTCCTCTGATAATAGATTCTGTTTTTTTATTACTGAAAACTTACTTTGTGTTAGGCTTTATACTAGATATTTTATATCTAGTTTCTCATTTCAACTTCGAACCAGTTTTATGGGGAGGTGGCATTATCATTTTGATGGAGAGTAAAGTTTAAGAAGCATGAAGTGACTTGTTCAACAACTCGCAACGGAATTTAGTATTGAGAAAAGGGATAATATCTTATCCTTGCCTCTTGAATTTCAAATATCTGTAGTGAGCGGGGTACTGTGCTCAGAGTTCATGGGGAATAAAGAGCGGACATATGTGGCCCTTTCAGGAATCCACAATCTCATGGCACAAGTGGTTTATTAATAGGAGTAACTATCAAACATTCATGCTATGTAGTTCCGCATTCAGTGAGAGAGGAACATGGAAAGAGGAGTAGCAGTTGAGAGGTGAGGGAATCTCTGAACTGGGACAGCCAGGCAGAGCTATACTGGGCCACTCAGAAAGGAGCACAGGTCTTCCATTCAGATTCTTAGCTTTTCCTCCTTCTGGTGAAGCTAAGCCTCCGTTTGCTCCTCTCTGAGGCAGGAGTAACAATACTAGATGTGCAGAGGCTGAAGCAAAGTGTTGTGTGTAATATACTAAATCATAAAAGATGTGTGGTAAGTGTTCAGCAAATTACATACACCCTCTTCGTGAGTGTGATTGCAGATGGTGGGAGAGCTGTGGCATGGACCGGGCAGCATGAGGGAGCATTTGGAGAAGGAGGCCATGGTTTCCTCAACCTATTGTGTGACTGCCAGGTGAGTCGTGGAGCTGTGAAGCTTAGTGATTGTCAGCACGGCTTCTGATGTCAGACTGTGACCTCCAACACTTCCTCTACTCTGTGCTAGCCCTATGACCTTAGTTAACTTTCCTGGACAGCAGTTTGTTCATCGGTAAAATGCCCATAAGAAGAAGTTATTTAATTCATGGATGATTGTAGGAATGCACAGAGTCAACCTTGGCCTGATCACCATTCATCTTCTGGCATGCCTGCTAATAATCAGATGTCCAGTGGAAGAAGGGAGAGACTCTCATCAGAAGTAATGCAAGTGCCAGGGAAAGTAAGACATGTGCCAGGGAAATTTCACTAAAGCCCGACACCCTATGGTGAAGTCAGGGACCCATATCTTATGCTTGAAGGCCCCTGCCTGCTTCAGCTCAGACCCATGCCTCATAAAGGGGTTTCCCTAACAGCCTCTGATCCAGCCATGAATAACACACTTCAGGCCCCACTGGCTGCTTAGAGGCAGTTGGTGCAGGGGTCTAAGGAGACCAGGAGGCTGAAGATCTGTTTTGTCTTGATGGTTATTGATCTTTCCCCAGAGTTCACGCAACATTAGGTTGGGATTCTGCCATATGTTTGTTAATGCCAGAGTGTAGGCTTCCTCCAGGCTTCTGTTCACTTTTCATTTACACCCAGTGACAGTCTCCCCAGGTGACATCCTGGAGTGTTAATCCATAGAAACAGGCAGTTATGCAGAGTCAAAGGGTTCTTCAGCCAGCTAGGTGCAGCAGAAAGAGCCCTGGACTAAGACGTCGACTCCAATGGCATCCCCACTCTCTGGGGCTCAGGATTGCCACATGTAAATGATTGTTTGGAATGTTTCATGTACTTCTAAAAGGCAGTGCTTCTAAAACTGATTTTATAAACTAATGGAAGTAATAGTTTAGTTGAGAATATATTTTTTAGGCAGACTTTGTGTATTAAACCAGTTGTTTGCAAATCAAAAAAAATCACTTAAACCCGCAAAGGTCATTGCTTTGAAACTCAGTGAGAGATGAGTCCCTGTTAATTAACCATCAATTTATTCATATACCTGACATATACTGTGCCAGGCACCATACAATGGAGAAATACTAGAGAAATAGAAGAGAATTATGCAAATATGGTCTTTGCCAATGTGGAACTTATTTTCAGTTTAGGGAAGGTAGAGATAATACATTATTGCAAGTGTAAGTGTCACAAGAGCAAGAAGCCCTAATAGTAAGATGGGAACATACAGAAAAAGCACCTCATCCCATGGGAAAAAGACTTAGTGGTCAATTCAAGTATGAGCTAAAGGAAAAAAAATGTATTATTTAGAACCATAAATTGTATGTTTTGATTGAATCATGGTATGGAGACTGGCTCATGATTTGGGAGATAAGAGACTGAAGTCAAATTCTGTCACTCCCTACTAAGTAATTTTTATCTGGATATGTTGTGATGATTCTATTAAATCAGAACAAAAGAAAGCCCTAGTTGGAATGGGAGAAGTTGTATTAATGTAATACAATAGTAAAAGTAACAAAAAAGCAATATCAGAAAGTTGTAACCTAGTATGTTGTCTAAGAATGGCCCAAAGGATACAGTCACAAAGCATCTTTAAGTCTGTGTCCTATTTCCTCTTTATGTTTGTTGATTAATGTTAATTTCTCCTCTGCTCCTGTATTAAAAAGAATGACTTTTCTGATGAGCTTTGGATAATGCAAAATCTGACATTTACTTAATGTAGCAAAACACAGTCTCAATTCAGAGATGCCCAATGTCATACAATAACCAACCCTTTCATCTCAATTAAAAGGTGAGCCTCCCTTCTGACCCAGCTAGGGCTCTAGTTATCTTGGAAGCCGAGGGAGGTGGGTGAAACTTGCTTGCTCTCTCTTTCTCACCTCCCTCCTACTTTTCAGCTATTGTTTCTATTTCTTTTGAGGGAGGGAACATAAGAGAATCAGGAAAGGTCCAACTTGATTGGCATTGTCATAACTTGACTTCAACTGCGGTGGGCCTAGTAGAATTCTGGCAGGTTCTTTGTCTGAAGGCATTTCATGATCTCAGATACCAACCCCCATCCTAAAGATACTTCCTCTGAGGTCCTTTAATGAGGTTGGATATATCCCCATTTCCCTATCTATTCACTCATTCTGTGACTGGAGAAATTTCTCCAGCTTACCCCTGGTGAGGTCTGTTTACCCCTCTGGGCAGCCCTATTCCTCAGAGCTTAATATAATTGTGGTGGCCAACACTTGTGTGGCACTTACAATATGCTACATGTCTTCCCTGTATTTACTCATTCAGTCATCATAATGCCCTGTTTTAGAACGATTATCTCTATTTTACAGATAAAGAAACTGAGCCTTAGACAGCTAAAGCAACTTGCCCAGAATCTCACAGCTAGAATGTGGATGGGCCAGGATTTAAGCCCACACTTAAATGGACTATTCTGTACTTCGACCCCATACTGGTTTTCTCTGGTCCATCATCCTGCCTGGACCGTGAACACTCTGAAGGTGCAGGCTGATCTCCACACAGGCGTCTCTGCTGTGCTCTTACCAGAGCAGCTAGCCAGCCCATCTCTTCCCCTTCCATTTCCCTGGTGGGAGCTGGATGCCACCTCACTGGCAGGGACCACACACGCAGCTCTCTGAATAGTCTTGTGAAAGCCCTTCTCACTAGGCCTGCTGAGGGCCTTCTGACACCATCATTCCCTTCCCCAGAAAGGCGGAGGTGGGGCTCCCAGTAAGGTTATTTCCCAAGAAATCCCCTGTGTATGTATCCTTTCTTCAAAAGTCATTCGTCATTTGCCAAATGGGACTGAAGATTTTAATAGTTCACTAAAAGTTCTACCCACTTCTCATAGGATCTACTGGGTGATCTATCTTATCCAAACTCATTTTGATGTCTGATATGTGTCAGTTTGGGGTCTCAGGTACAAGTTCCATTTCCCATCCGGTTGCAGAGTTAAATTATGCTTTGTCTTTTGAGCTTCTGATTCTTAGATAAACCAAAAAATTATAAAAGAAGTGTGAAGCTTGTTTGGACAGTGGTAACTCTTACCTATGCCTTTTTTTTTCCTTCTGTAAATTTTCTTGTTTTGTTTGTCCTTTTTGGGATTTTGATCTCCCATCTCCCCATATATAAGTCTTGCATGGTCCTTAAGGGTCAGTTCAAAAGACCTTTTTGCTCCATGAAGCTTTCTGCAACTTTTAACCCCCAGCTTTTTGCTGTACCTGTTGAGGTTTAATTCTGCCTGCTTTTACAAGAGCTATTTTTATATACCTTTTCCCGAGAAAAACTACATGCTAAGAGAACACTCACCACCATCAGCAGCAGCATCGTGTTATTTTGTGCCAGACACTTTAATAGATTATCTCAGAGACTTGAGATATTTTGGCAAAGTCTATATACTTAAACCAATTATATAGACAAGATCAGAGAATTGCACAGCTTAAGAGAACTGCCAAAGTTGCACAGCTGGAAAGATACAGAACTGAGTCACTGATATTTTTTATTCCAAGTTCAGCAATTTTTAAAATTGCATATTCTTTATCATTTCCATTATATGTAGTAACAGTATCAAACCACCATTGCTACATCATTATTTCACTGTAACTCTCAAAAAACCTTGTCCCCTCTCCAGAGCCCAAGACATTACCTAGACTGGTATGGCCTGAGCTTTTGTGTTGCATGTACAGAGTATTTATAAGCTGGGTTTCACATACCTTGCATTTCATTTGTTAAAATGTCTTTATTGCATGCCTACTACATTCTAGTTGATACTCTAGGTGCTGGTGATAGAATAGTTAACGAAATAGATAGTGGCGTTTAATTTATTACATTCGGAAAGGCATATAATATACAAAGCACATATATGATAGGATTTCAGAAGTGATATGTTTAATGAAACATAGTGAAATCAGAACAAGGTGACAGAACATGAGCATACCAAGAAACATTCTACTTTTTAAGACTCTGTTACAATCATCTCAGTCCCCTTTCAACAGCCTTTTTAGGAAGCTGGACCAGTATTATTGCCATTCATACAGATGAGAAAAACTCCAGTCACACAGCTCATCACCACCCTGTGTCACCAGTGGTCTCACTGGCCTGACCTCCTATAGTCTAGGAACTTAGACCCTAAGTGGATTTTCATGACATAGTGGAAACTTGAAAGATATGTAGGTGGGACAGGTTAGATCCTTGTTCAGCAACTACTCACTCTTCGTCTGCCACTGTGAGCAGAGCTTTCCTGTCCCACTGATACGGGGCTCAGCCATCTGACGGACTTTGACCACTGAGATGTTAACAAGTGTGACACAGGCAAAAGCCTGGAATGTGCTTGCAAAGTGGAGTTTCCTTCTTGTTCTTCTCACATCTCTGTGGGAATAGGCCCCAGAGAGCCTGCTGGTCCAAAGAGGATGAGAGACACGTGAAGTGCTGAAATCGACCTACAGCTTGCAGCAAGCAAAGCCAGTTGGAACAATCTGACCCGTGCTTGACCCACAGTCACATGAATGAATGCATTGTGAATGGAAAAAAAAAAATTTTTTTTTGGAGTGGTTCTTAATGGCAGTAACTAGCTAGTATTAGAATCAGGCCTTAATCTCAGCTTGCCCATTCTACTTTTCACTTTGGCCAACTTCCTTAACTTGTTAGATGCTCAGTTTCTTCATCTGTAAAATGATGATAAAAAATAAACTTCATGGATTTGCCTTGATGAGGAACTCAAATGATGCATGTGAAGTGCCTGGAATATGGTAGATGCCCATTAAATTTTTTCTCAGCACCCAAAAGCTTTGAGCATGCTTCCCGGTTGCCTCCTAGATAGGGACTCTGGTCACGTTTACTGGGCTGCTCTGGCCTGCTCCTTGCTGGCGTCACTAAGATTTATTGCCCCCCCCCCCTCAGTAATGAGTCCAATACTTTTTCTTCTTTGCTTGAGAAATTTCAATAAGCATGTAGGCACTAGTTGGATAGTCCATCCGTGCTGGCATTTGAACTTCCAATATGTGTTTATAATTACACCACATTATCTTAATTACAATGATGTGAGGAAGGGAATGGGGGGGAAAGATGTAAAAAGAAAACTGTCCAGAAAAGTGGTCCATGAAAAATAACACACAGTTAGGGGATGCCAGGCCTGCAACTATGGTTGTAATTGAAAATGACACTCTTAATACAATACTTACTCATTCTTCATAAAAAAAAAACGGACACACTTTTTGCAATTACCCAATTTCAAATGAAATTAACATTCCTTGGCATTTCCCGTAAATAGTTGGTTTGCACACATCAGTGGAGACAATTAGCTTGGAAATGAATGAGGGCTGTGATTGGTGAGAAGATGAGGTAGGGAAGATCAGACACATCAGAAGGACAGGGTGAGAGAAAGGATTCAGACTTTGCTGAAGATGGGAAGACAATGAAGGTAAAATCAGGCAGTATGTGTGGTATCCAGGAAGAGCAGTGAGATTTCAAGGAGTGGCCTTATGTCAGAGTCATAGAGATATTTGTGATAAGCTCATTGAACAAATGACTGTAAGCATTTATTTGCATGAGTTATGTTAAGTTTCAAGTTCAGTTTTCCAGAAGCCCGCCTGCTCATTACCAATGCCCTCCTTGGCTGGCTGCCTGGATCCTCTGCTCTGCTGCCACTCACTCACTGAAGTTGATGGTAACATGAAGAAATGTCTTCATGCCATGACTTTTTTATTTTGGTAATGAATGTTTTGATTAAGTTTTGTAGGCAAGCTGATCATGGTAAGGAAAGCTTCCCTGACAAGTCATCTTTTTATAATTGAAAAGAGGAATATTCAGGCAACTTTTGGATCTCCTGAGGTGTAGTTAACTCAGATCATATGCTATTTCAAGGGGAAAAACCAGGGCGCTCTCTTGACTTCTCTTTATCTCCTCTAATTTAGACCTAAGTCCTGTTTTTTTTGTCCATGCTAACCCTGGAATATATATATTTCCTCAAATATGTATTTTGTTTCCTATGTCTTTTGACTCTGCTGGAGTCAAGATCGGTATCTTTGTTTAGACTTGCACAGGCTCTTGAAAAATGCATAGTGACTAAAATTGGATTTGGGTTATGATGTTGACTCCACCAATAATTAGTATTGGGGCTCTGGACACAGTTTGAATTCTAAACTTAAATTCTCCTTGTACAAAAAGCAATTTATTGAAGTGCTTACTTCATGTAGTTGTTGTGGGTAATAAATTGGAAAATTCAGCTTAAATGCTTGGCATAGTTACTGGCACATGCTGAGTGGCTCAATACATTTCAGCTCTTTTTATCATTGTTATCATTATCCATTCTTTCCTTAAGATCCCTCTTTCACACTGGCACATTGATCTTTCTTAAGTACATCTCTGGTAGTACCACTCTTCTGATCAAAATCTTCCAATATATGTACCTATCTTGTAATACATGTATATGTAATCTTCCCTGTTACACAGCCTAAAGGTCAAATGCTTAGATTGATGTTTGAGCCCCTTTATGATGTGGTCAACCTCTTTCTTGCCTCCTCTGGACAGCATCCATCCAGGAACACTGAATTCCAGCCTTCCCAAATGACTTGTCATGGTTTGAACTGCATCTGTATATCTGCATCTGTATATCTATATCCATACCCATATCTATATCCATGTCCATATCTATATCTACCCATTTGCTGCCTAGGAAAACCCTCATCCTTCCTTGATACACCTCACCTAGCATCAGTGTTTCTGTAGTCCCAGGTGAATGTTAGAGTCAACCAGGCAGGTAGACATCTTTTTCCCTTTGGCTTTCTGGATATGGAACTCTATATCCTCCTCTTGTCGCGCGCACGTGTGCGTGTGCGTGTGTGTGTGTGTGTGTGTGTGTGTGTGTGTGTGGTTTTAGTGTTAGAGTCACCAGTTAGTCAAAGAGTTCTTGTGTCTGGCCCAACTCAGTCCAGCTGAAGTTTAACTTCATCTCAGTAAATTCATTACATCATCAAGCTCTTTTGAAAACTGACCCTGAAATACCACCTGGATGATTGGCTTCCAGCAGTTTCCCTACTGATTTGGATCCATGTGTCTAATTGGAGGTAGATAATCTGGCCATGAAAAGAAGCAGGTGAGAGGTTGTGGGCTTCCCTCTTGTCAACTTCTTCCTTTCTTGGGCATCACTTATTACAACTTAGTACAAACAGGTGGAGACCTGACAATTTGCTGCACAGCCAATGACTCGCTGTTGTATCTCAGCTTTCTTCTGTCTAGAACCAGACAATAGGTCCACTGTTTCTGAGCCCAGATTCCTGGACAAGAGGGTTTGTGTCTTTGTATGTGTTGGGGGAATGAAGAAAAGAAGTTGGGAATGGTGTCCATACATAGGAGAGCAAGGTGAATCTCTTTAGGTTTCTGCTAAGAAGAAGACAATTCAAATTCAATTTTTGTTCTTCCTTTATAAATATTGAAGGGCACTTAGAATGAAAACAATTAGAACTTCAAGTTTTTAATTCACAGAATAGTGATTTTTGGGGTTATCATTTGCTGACCTGTCTTTTATTCCACCTTATTTAGTACGTGAAACTCTTCTATGCTATTTTTGGAATGTGACACCTCTTCCTGATTCCTTCCAAGGGCCAGGTTTCCTCTGTGTAAAAGGGAGATAGAAATAAAGTTTTCTTCATAGCGTCATTGACAGGTACATGGCGTTAAATCTGCAAAGCCCTTTGGCAGGTGTTTGGCCCAGTGCAAACACTTTTAAAAAATTAGGTTTTGTAATTACAAACATATAGCGCATGTACCATCATGCATGGGGCATAGCTACAGTAATAAGGATGTTAAATATCAGTAGTATAAGGAGTACTAGTACAACAGCCCTTCAGATGATTGAAGGCAGCTTACTTTTCGTCCCTCACAGTGTCTTATTGTTGCTCATGAGACCACTGTAAGCGTTCATATCCGAGTAGCTTCTCAGATCTGGACTAGCTCTATGTTGCTAGTGATATACTCAGTGTGACCCTCAGGTCTCCACACAGTCCTCTCTATGTGGCCTGCGCAGTGTACCATGACGCTGTCCCCTCCTGTGTCTAAGACTTTATGTTAAGAATATGTGTAACTTTCTCAGTGGTCACCTGACTGTTAACTCGAATTGAGATCTCTGAGGCCCAAATTATTGAATAAAAATGACAAAAGTGAGGAGAGGAGGGGAGACCACCCAGCTGAATGTATGTTTATAAAGTTTACGTTATTGGCAAGAACTCCAAAAAAAAAAAATCTACTTGGACACTCCTGTCTAATCCAGGCATGCAGAGACCAACTTCTGGAGGTTTAAATCAGGAGGTGACTGGGAAGAGCCCATGGTGAGGAAGAAGAGGCAGGCACTCAGAGGGAGAGCCCGTGTGGCTTAATGCCTGGAATATCCCTTATGGGAGCAGGGGCTGCAGCCTGCGCCTCCTTCCGGGCCTTTAAGAATCTCTAGCGTTGCTCCCAGATGAGTATGGTTTGGAGGGTCTCTCACACCCTCTCTCTTTCTCTTTCTTTTATCATATTTCCCTACCTCATGTGCACATCTCACAAAATGAGATCGTTCCTCAAGACCCACCCACCCCTGCATGCAGGCTTTCTGTGCAGATGGTTCCCTAGGATGGATCTCTATTATTTCACCGAAAAACATCAGAGGAGGAATTTGTTCTGCTCCACTAAAGACATGATTTCCTGTCCTCTCTACAGTCTTAACTCAGTTTTTCTTGGCTGCTCCCTGGGAAAAGGATGGAGAAAAAAGGAGGTATCCGTAATACTCAGCCAGTTTTAACCAAGACTAAGTAAGGAAAACGTAATTCAGGATTACTAGCAGCAGAATAAAGCTAATTACTGAGATGCATATGTGACCTCATATTCACAGAGGTATGGCGGCCCCCAGAGATGCTTGGGGCAGCCCCAGCATCCCACAGCGGACCTCTGTCCACATCCTTCTTTCTTCCATCTCCCGTGTGTGTCATTTCAGCAGGGCTTAAGATGACAGGAGTCGGACCAGCTTGGGTTCCGGGTCAAGCTCCGTCCCTATATGGGGATACTAATGTCACCCAATTCCCAGGATTGTGGTGAGTGGAATATGAGGTAATGGTGTCCAGCTTAGGGTAAATGCTCACTAAGTCAACAAATACGATTTAAGTACTAGTGTGTTTATTTAAATCTTTCTTGTAGGCATCCTCATCTCATCTCCATGTAGTAAATGAAGAACAACCAGCTCAGAGAGACAGTGTCATTGTACCCAAGGGTGAGCAGATGCTACCAGGCAGATTGGGATATGAACCTCAGTGTAATAATAAAAAAATTTTGTACTGTATTTTTACCATTATTTTTGTCTCACCTCTTTGTATGTACACTGCCTATTTAAGTAAGAATGTGAAGAGCAGAACTGACAACCTCAGCCTTTACTAATAATACTCAAGTGCAATACTGCAAACTTCATAGTGACCCAGTTTATCAAATACTTTAACATCTCACAGAAATTTTGTCTCTTAAGGCTCAGAGAGGCTTGGTGAGGTATTCAAAGTCACACAGCAGTTGGGCTGGAATTGAAGATCTTCCTCCAGATCTGCTGAATTTTCATTTCAGCGTTCTCTGCTGTTCCCTCCCCCTCTGGTGTTGTGCTCTAGCTTTCTGCTTGTTTTTGTGTGGCGGTGGCATGTAATTACAAATAATAAAGCAAGCCTGCTCTAACTGTCATGTAGAAATGGGAAATTGAAATTATAAGTCATTAAATGGAAAATCCCAAGCCTTTATCGTAACGCCAACTCAGCCTCAATCCATTATTGTCTATATACTTAGCTAGTCTATTTTTAAGAGTTTAATATTGAGAAATAGGACATGCTTATAATGCAGCTGCATTCATTTCACTCCAGAATCCCTGCCATTTGCTATAGTTGGCTTAAATGTGTTTAAATTTATAACCACCCTTTTGCACTGGGAAGATTTACTCTTAGTTTAAAGATTTACCCAGTTGAAATAGCGAGAGTTGTACAAATTCCATATTCTGCTTTCTGGCCAGCTCCCTCCCCCACCATAGCATGGACTACTAATGGGCGGCGTCACATTGTGTATTCTTCACTCACCTCATTCAGTGCCCGTTCATATACACTTTGAAACATTTCTTCATTCAGCGAGCATAGCCCAACCTTGAAAGCTCTGAGTGGATGTGTTAATAGTGTTTATGCCACTGAAGAGGGACACCTCAGTTTCACATGGTTGATATTTCTGGGGTTATCCTCATAATTATCATTAACATGGTCTAAAGAGAAGCTGGCAGGGAGGGGTTATTTACATCCACTCCAATGTGGAAGTCAATTCATTAAGCCATGTTTATGGGTCCTACCCCAAAATGAACCATGGAGTAGTATTTGAAGATATGTGTCTACCTCTGCTATTTATTGGCTATGTAACCCTTGAAAAATTAATTGATCTTGTGCCTCAGTCACCTGTTTGTAAGATGGAAATAATATGGATCTTGACAGGTTGTGTGTCAGTCAGTCATTGCCACAACAATGCTGTGTAATAAGCGACGACAAAAATCTCAGTGGCATCCAGCGATGAACATTGGCTGGTCACGTGCCTGAGGATTGGATGGAGTATTATGCTTATCTTAGGGGGGTTTTCTCCTCATCTGGTGTGGCTTATGTCTGTGCCCGAGGCTGTAGGGGTAGAGTGACTCTGCTTCATGCCACAGAGCTGTGAGTCCACCAAGTGCCTGCCGCTCATCCTCCCTGGACCAGTAGGCTGGCTGGGACAGGTTCTCCTCATTGTGGTGGCAGGTGTAAGTGTGCAAGCAGTGATATGTGATGCCTCTTGAAGCCTATGCTCAGCGCTGACACATGCTGACTTCCATTCACATACCACTGGCCAGAGCAAGTCACACAGCAAAGCACAAATCCAAAGGTAATGAAGTACATTCCATCTGCAATGGGGCTATCACAAGGGTGTGGGTGCGGAGAGGGGTGAAGAAATGAGGCTAATAAATCCATGTACCCTGGTCATGGTGAGAATTACAGTAAACCGTGGTAGTGTTTGCCTTAAAATAATACCTGTCACATTATAATCACTCCATAAATGCTAAATGTTATTCTTGCTGTTATGGTTATATGACTAATGAGGTGTTTGGCAAATGGGAATGATATATTTAAGTGAACTTCAGTTAACAGATCAGTCAGCGAAGTCCAAGCCAACTCTGGAAGAAGAAATAAGGCCAAGAAGAGGTTGAATTTCTGGGGAGGAAAGGAGCAGGGATAGGAGAATAGGCTTCTCCCATTTCTGCTAACCAGCTACCAGAAAGCAACCTCCTCTGGCTTGTGATGATGGAATTACTCCTTTATCAGCAAACAAACATCAAGTGTTTGCCACACTATAACTAAAATTCGTGACCTGATGATCTCTTAGAGATCAAAGCACTGACTTGATGAGCATGTCAGAGGAAGGTATGAGACTGAGCAGAGGGCTGTGAGCAGAAGCTGTTTCCAGGATTAATGTTGCAGCCATATCCAGGAGTCAGACGATGGCTAGAACCAAGGTGTAGCACTGATGGGGATTGGCTGAAGCAGAGTAGAGACAGAATCCCCAGATGTTACAAGTACCAGGGATGATAGTCAAACTTACACAGTTGAGGACAACAGGGAGTTAGATTCCACAGGTCTTAGTCCAGGGCGATGAGTTATCCAGAAAAAAAGTGAAGAACTTTGCATGTATTAAGCTTTGACTCAGTGTGGAGCCCTCTGCAAGTCTATCTCACTTAAGCCAGCCAACAATAATGATAATCAAGGCTATAATTTGTTGGGTGCTTATTCCATTTTGGGTACTGTGCTAAGCACATTGAACATATCCTTGCACTGGATTTAAACCAAAAGACCCAACAAACCTAACAGCTGTTAAGGGAGATATATGCTCCAGGTTTTGCAGATGAGGAACTGAGGCTTAGGGAAGTTAAGACACGTACCCAAAGTCACATAATAAATAAGGGATAGGACGGAAGTATCAACCCAAGCCTATTAATTCCTATGCTGCATGCACCTGCTAAACCTGGCGTGTCTGAGATAACAATAACAGGCTTGAGAAAGCATAGTGGGGCTGGAGGGCAGGGCTCTCAGAATAGGTGAGTTTTTTGAAGTTGAGTCTAGAAATGGATATAGGAATGGGAGAAAGAGCCAGCCCTTCCTCCTACTCCAGACATGGGTTTTCAGGGTGATAAAGTCATGTCTAACTTAAAGCTCCAATAACCAAACTATGTGGGATTTTCTGTACAATCCTTGCCCCTGTCGTTTCCTGACACTACCCTTCATAGTGTCCTCTTTGCCTGGTTCTACATTCTTTAAGCTCAGAGGAGTTGGCATCTCCTCTGGGAAAGTCCCATAGCCTTTCCACTCACAAAAGAAATTAGAAGGCATGTTCTTAGTTGTCTTGTCATACTTCCTTCCTTACACGGGCATTTAGAACACTCTGTTTTCATTATCTTTACCTGTCCTTTCCACTAACAGTGTCTAGTTTTAAAGAAGGGCAGTGTTCAGTTCATCACTGTGTCCCCGGTACCCACCTCTGGATACAGCACCCAGTAATTTTGTTGGCTGAGGAATCCCAATTGTAGAATACAGGTAATCCAGTCCCAGGGAGTGCTGAGTTACATGCATAGCATCCCTGTACAGTTCCCCAAGAAATGAATCTAGGAGAGGAATCTGACTAGTGACTGGAGTTCCATCAGGTTCCAGGTATGCCTATGACACCCCGTGTTGGACAAAAGATCTAAATTGTTATGACTGATGTTTTAAGATGTTTTTGGCAATAACAGTATGTCCCGTTTTAAAAATACCTACTCTGCATTAGGTGCTGTGATAAGCATTTTAGCATCTCATTCAATCCAAAAATTGCTTTAAGAATTTGGAATTGCAAACCCCATTTTAATACTTGGGGAAGCTGAGACTCTGAGTGGTTAAGTGATTTGCTCACATCTCACTGGTAAGAAATGGCTAACATTTCAAGGTGCAACTCATTGCAAGGCCTTTCTATAGGCAAGCCTTGATCCCAAGATGGTAATCAAGTGGCCAGGAAGTCTTTGACCATGTCACCACTAGTTACTCAACCCTTAGTCCCCTGAACAGGACTTACTAGCTTGTTATATCGATGGCAGGCCAAGTTTTGGATATTTCCTTTCGCCTCCTGGCCTCTAAAAAGTAGGAGGTTGTAGAGATAACATGAGCTGGAAGAAGTCAAAGTGCTTTGTATGCTTTGGAGTGCAGTTCTGGTGCTTATTGCATTCATGGTATTGGAAAAACACTTCATTTACACTGAGAACTGCAGGGCTATGGGGCTGGAAAGAATCTTAGGGGCCGTCTGTGTTCTGCCTAGGGACTGTGGAGCCAGCTTCAGGGAACCTAGGAGGTTTTGTGTTTTTAACAGAGCAGAGAAAGTATCACTAAATTTAATTCTGTCATTCAAACTCCATGCAGTTCTCCAGCAGAAATTATGACCACCCTACAAATCTGTAGTATTAACTGGCAGGTCCAAGACCGTCTCTAAGAGAAAAGGCTATTCCCAAGTTTTCCTATTTATATTTGTTGTTGTTTGTTCATTTGTCTTGTCTGCGGGCACTCGCTTGAAGATAAGCTGGGCCAGACACCCAAGGCTTAAGAAAATGGGTGGGAGAAAATAGAAAAAGTGAGAAAATTCTATCCATCAGTATTTTATCCTTGAGGTTTAGGAAGAGGTGGCCATTTTTAAAATGAGTATCTGGGTTTTAAATGTGTTCTACTACTGGAATATTCTCATCTGGCTAAGGAATATTGACTATTTTCTTTCTTACTTTTTTTCCCCCCCTTTTCATAAAGAGGTGACTCCTATATGAGATGGAATGTTGTATTCAATGACTGGACTTTCACAACTTCCAAATTTGAAGGTTCTTTGCATTTGTATAAGACCTTCCCAGCTGAGACGTACTTTAGGGCTGGGCATCTTCCCTTATTCCCTTCCTTACCATCCTAGCATTTGAGTTTGCCCGGTCCAGAGTCTGGGGATGCAAACTGAGTTCTCATCAGTCAGTTGTCTCCAAAGAGAAAACCAATAGGAGCTATCTATATCACCTACTGATTATATACATCCTATTATCTCTATCTCCGTCTCTATCTAGAGATTGATTGATTTACTTATTTTAAGGAATTGATACATGATTCTGGAAGCTGACAAGCCCCAAATCTTCAGGGTAGACTGGTAGGCTGGAGATCTGGGGAAGAGTTAATGTTGTAGCTTGAATCTGAAAATAGTCTACTGGTAAATTCTTTTTCCTTGAGGGAGGTCAGTCTTTTTCCTGTTAAGGCCTTCAACTAATTGGATGAAATCCACCCACATTACTGAGGGTTATCTGCCTTGCTCAAAGTCTACTAATTTAAATATTAGTCTTCTCTAAAAAATACCTTCACAGAAACATCTAGAATAATGCTTGATGATATATCTGGGTACCATGGCCTAGACAAGTTGGTACATAAATATCACAAGATCTGAGGTTGGGGAAGCAGTGAAGATGAGTGGGAATGGGAGACCTGAGTGCCGGGCCTTGGTCTGCTGCTGACTTTTACCATGACTTTGTCTCTTGGTACTTCTGTTTTCACATTTGGAGAGAAGGACAACTGTATGGTCTCTGCAATAATTTTCAAAGTGGGTATTTTGTAATGTAGATGACTTTGAAAATGAATGACCTTGAACAAGTGAATGAATGAGTGGCTTGACTAATCATGAAACCAAGGGGTGGTAGGAAATTTGATAAGAACTGCTCTTTCTTGAGCTCTTAGTATATTCTAGAAGCCCTGTTAGACAATTTGTAACCATAATTACATTCAATCCTCCCAACAACCCTGCAGACATTTACTGAGGAGGAAACTAAGGGTTGAAAAGAAAAGGGAGTGACTATGGGTCACACGATGGCTGAGCTGACTTTGGACCCGAGTGGGCTTTTCCACTTGCACCAGGCAGTGTGGCCAAGTAAGGCCCACCTGCGGCTTGGCTCTCCAAGCACAGTTCTGTAATAAGACGGAGCTGACAAAATGGAGCATGAGCTGAGCCAAGATCTCCAGACTGGACAGTCTTGACCGTCAAGGCTGAGCAAGGTTCCCTCGGCATCACTGCTCTGTCTCCGGATGAGTTGAGACCCTGGCTCCAGCTAGGACTCATTGCCTGGGGCTCATTGCCTGGAGGGGCTGGGCTGTCAGAGTGCCTTTACGGGCCTGGAGAAGCCATATCCAAATTCCAGGGCTGGGAAATCCATTTTCATCCACTGGGCAACCCAGAAGGAGTGTGTGTGTCAGGTGGAGCGGGGTCATCAGGGTCACCCTAACCTAGGTCCAGATCCCAGTTCGGCCATTTCTAAGCCGTGTGATCCTTGGGGATTACTGAGCTCCTCTGCGCCTTGGTTTCCTCATTTCTAAACAGCAGCTAGTGATAGTTACCTTTCCAGGTTGTCAGAAGGAATGCATGAGAAAACATAAAGAAATGCCAGGCTCCTCGCCAGAGAAGAGTTGATACTCAAGAATTGAGAGTTTTCCCTGTGTGGCCTGGGTGAGTCTTGAAAATTTTAAAGAGAACGTAGGAACTCGAACACAAACCTGTACAAGTTTCAGTGGTAGAGCGACCCAGGCTGTGTGGGGAGAGATCAGCAGGGGCGAGTCTGAATGGAGGGAGCTGGGCATCAGGGTAGACGGCATGCAGCGCCTGCTCTGCAGGGCTCAGGGTCACTGAAGCTTGCCTGTTCTCCAGAAAGCAGCACACCCCTTATGCCTTTGCAAAGGCACTCAGGGTCTGCCCTCTTTTCCACCTTCTCCCTTCCCTTCTCTTGCCTTCTCTGTCTCCTCTCCTCTCCTTCCTGTTCACTTTTTATTATTTTCCCACTGTCTCCTCTCTTTTCCACACTCCTTTGCCTCCTCCTTTTCAGCCCCTGTGCTTTATTATTGAGCACAGTTGGTTTTTTTTCCCATCCTTGTTTTCTCTTCTTTCTCCCTCCTCCCCTTTCCTCACGTCTCCTCTCTCTTTATCTTGGCTTGGGGACCAGGGCTCCTCTCCTCAGGCCCCAGTGGTTCATTCCCATTAAACTCGACAACTGCTCTTGTGTCATTGTGGAAGAGGCGGCTTCCCACTCCTCTCCCTCCCATGCCTGGGCCTGCATAATGCTCAGATCAAGCACCATCTGTTGCATTCATCCAGGCAACGGTTGAGCATTTTGCTGCTCTGGGAAGGCTGAGCTCAGTGGGTACCAGGAGGTAATGTGGCTGGTTTGGGCAACTTGATGTATTGATATTGATAGAGCTACCAAATGGGATCAGGAGGGATGGGGCAGGAGAGAGTGGTGTGCACCAGGATGAAATAGGCCACAGAGGGGCTTGCACGAGCATTTCCTCCTCTAAGTCTGTCTGGGCTCCTGGCATTGTTGCTGAGGCAAGAGCGGTCAGACAGATGGATGGGATTTGCTACAGTCGGTATTAGAAGCCCATGTAGCTCAGGGGAGCAAATCTTCCCTCCCTGTGTGTCTTCTCATCCCATCCAGTCAAATCTACATCAGCAGATGTAACAGGATGGGAAGAGGCTGACCTTTAGGAATCACTGAATGTCAGAGCCACAGCCAAGAGGGCTGGTGCATCAGTCAAGGTTCCAGCTGGACCAAGAAGTCACCCTCAAATGGGATTTTTGGGAGAAATCAAGGAAGGGACTATTTATAGAGGTGTAGGCAGAGTGAAGAGTATCAGCATGGGGGTACTGAGGAACCAGGGGCAAGAAACAAGAGGAAGCCATTATGAACCCCTAGAGCTGCAGGGTCAGGGAGAGGAAAAAAAATTGTTTATTTTTCTGGAGCCTGTGAAAACTGTATCTGTGGAAACTGGTACCCTGGCAGAAGCTGTAATGGTTGGGAACCCTAGACTCTATCAGATACATGGTGCAGAGACAGGAAAGGAGCAAGGAAGACATGCCCCCAGTTCTCTCCTCCTATATCCTGCCAGAGCCTCCCACAGGGCAAACCCAACTGGTAGCCAGATAACAAGGAGCTGCCCAGAAAGGGTCTGTCTCCAGGACATAGGGTGGGGCAGAGTGAACGTGGGGGCTAGGGCAGGTGCCGGGTGCTACGTAGAACAGCCAGTGCAGATCAGGAAAGAATGTGCATTCTGTTGCCTGCAATGGGCCAGGAGCTCACATTCCTAACCACTACACACAGTCGTGTATAGAGTCTCCACAGAGTCCAGCTCGCTCTTGGGAGTGTAAGACCCACATAACCTACTGTCTACTCAGCACCTCCACTTAGGCGTCTGGAAGACACCGAACTTTTGTATCTAGGTCATGGTCACTCAGGGTCACTCCTCTGGGTCATGTTCTCCTCTCCCTGAGAGGTACCGTCGTTAAGTCTCTGTGGACACAGACCAGGAGTCATCCTCCACGCCTCCCACTCCTGTCCCCACCTTTGCCAGGCACTCACCCCATTCTCAGGGCATGGTACCTACAAAATACCTCAAGTTTTCCTACTTCTCCATCTCTACTCCCTGCTCTGCCTCTGTGCTCTCTGTTCCTCCTCCTCTGCCTCTCAGCCCTCCTCTCCAGGCCAGCATCCTCTCAGACGCGGACTTCTGCGCCACTGCCCCACCTTCCCAGTTGGTCTTCTCTCTTCTGTGTCTGTCCTTCTCTAGTGAATTCTACTCTCTGCTGCCAGAGGCATCTTCCCTGAATGAGAATCTGATCAAGTCACTTTCCTATCTAAAACCATCAGCATGTCCCAACATTAACAAAGCCCAGAGGGTTAGGAGGAGGGCTGGTTAGGGCTGGTGTTAGGGTTAGGACTTCATACCTCTCCAGCATGAGAGTATCCCACTTGATTTCAGTGTTTCAGGCCCACTGGCCACTGATTGCAGCCCCTCCTGTATTGTTCTCCTCAAGGGGTCTTTGTTTAGATTTCTCCCCTGCCTCTTGGGCTCCCCCTCATCCCTACCACCCCTTCCTTCTGATGAATCATGCCCTTTTCAGACCTTCACACTGCTCACTTCCTGGAAGAAAGTTCCCGTGATTTTCCTAAACCAGATGATATTTTTCCAGCAGAGCATCTTGTATCACCTCTCACCTCTCTTTCCTCGTATATATCATTTGCACATTTTTACGTGTATCTGTCAATCACTTCATTAATATGGGTGAGCATCATGGGAGTTTGGGCTTTTCCACCCCTGAACCTTGTTACGGAGTGCATTTTGTGTCCCTCACAGATCATCTGCTGAAGCCTTCACGGTGACTCTGTTAGTCTTCTTGGGCTGCCATAAGAAAATATCATAGACTGGGGGCTTAACAACAGCAATTTATTTTCCCGCAGTCCTGGAGGCTACATGTCCAAGATCAGGGTGCCCGTATGGTCGGATTCTGGATTACTGACGGCTGCCTTCTCACTGTGTGCTCGCATGGTTTTTCTCGGTAGGTGTGCAGAAAGAAAGGGAGATCTCTCTTCCTCTTCTTATAAAGGCACCAGTCCTATTAGTTTAGGACCTCACCCTTATGACCTCATTTAACCCGAATTACCTACTAAAAGCCCTATCCAGATACAGTCACTTTGGGGGGTTAGAACTTCAACATAGGAATCTTGAGGCATAATTCAATCCCCAGCTGACTGTATTTGGAGATAGGATCATTAGGAGGTAATTAAAATTAAATGAGATCATAAAGGTGGGAAAATCTGATGGGACTGTGACCTTAGAAGAAGAGGAGGAGGTCTGCACACCCTCCCCCATTCCCAGTGCCACCATGTGAAGACAGCCTTTAGGACATGGCGATAAAGCATCTGTCTGCAAGCAGAAAGGAGGATCTTCACTAGGACCAACCATGCAGGCACCCTGATCTCAGACTTCCAGCCTCCAGAACTGTGAGAAAATACATATCTGTCATTTGTTACCCAGTCCGTGATTTTTGTTATGGCGGCCTAAGCAGAGTAACTCATTCCTCCGGTACTCATCACATGTAAATTATGGTCTTTTCTGAAAATACTGTTGAATGAATGAGTAGGGAGATGAATGAATGCATGGATGGTGGCAGACCAGTATGGAATCCTTGGAAGATTCCAGACTATGGCTTATTCTGGACTTGGCCACAGTAGAGGCCAACATTTAGAATTTGGGGAAAATCACTCTCTGTGTTTAAAGCATCAAGATTGGGCATAACAGTGCGTCTCAGAACTGGACTGTAGCATCTTGCTGGAGGGCTCTGCATCACAGACTTGGATGAAGGGACCCATATTTGGTTCACCTCTAAGTAGACCTCACAGAGATATCTGGGGAGAGAGAGAGCAAGACAGGCAGTGAGGAAGTTATACTACCACATGGTTCATTTGTATGACAATTGTTTTTTTCCTTAGCAAACATAGCTCCTATGTCCCCAAAGAGGGTGCTTCTCACCCAGAGCCTAATGCCCAGACCAGACCTCCAGGTATGAGCTACCCTGCAGACACATCTGTCTAAGCTGATAACCTTTCCTGGAAATACAGGAGCTCCTTAGAAATTGATGTTGTTCAGAAGCCTTATCGTCCAGTCTGGTGAAACCCCTTCAAAGAAACAGGAATCTTTAGCACATCCTGTCTCTTATCTTGAGACAGCAAGTAGCTCAAACTGAAGACATTTCCTATCTTATAGAGACATAGAGGGAGGGAAGACTGAGTTTGAAGATTTCAAAGTTGAGGCTGTCTTTAGGAATTTCTCAGAACAAAGCCACTGAGGCCATTTAGCCAATTTCCTTTTCTTCTTTCTCGTTTCCTCTTCTTGCCTTTTAAGTTGCCTTTCTCCTTCTTTCTCAAGAGTTTTTGCTTTGTTTTCATCTCCCACCTTTTTCTATTTGCCCTTTTGACCTCGCTGTGTCCATTCTCTGGGACTTTCTACCAGTGCCAGTTTTGAAATTTGGAAATGTGGAAATGTGGCTCTAACGAATCATGGAGGAGACTGATACAGATGTTGGACTAGGAGTTAGAAGGTTAGATTTTGCTACTTGCTAGCTTGGAGCAAGTCATGTGCCTTATCTGGGGGGAGCTTCAATTTCCCTTCAGTGAAATGGAGATACTGTACCAAGTGATGTTCATATCACTGTCCTGAAGTTTTGTGTCTTAAAATGTTCTTTGGCCCTCATACTGCTGTCCCGTTCAAGCCACCATTGCCTCTGGCTGGCTGCTGTAAGAGCCTCTGTACCAGCCCCTCTCCCCACCTCTAATTACACTCTCCATACTCTAGTTAGTAATCATCATCAAAGGGACTTACTTTGAACATGCCAGTGTTCTGTTTAAAAGCTTTCAATGATTAGGTTTTGTCACTGCCATACAATCCAGACTCCTCAGTGTGGCTTACAAGGGGATCTCACCTCTCCAGCATCCTCTCATTGCAGTCTCCATCAGAGCTGCACCACACTCTCCTCAGCTGCCCAAGTACTGCGCCCTTCCTGGTTTCAGATCTTTGCCCATGCCTCTCCTTCTACCCAGGACATTACCCCAAATCTTTTAGTAACTCTACCTTGATCTGCCCTTCTTTGCGAATTCCTTTTCATCCTTAAGGTCTCAAGGTAGATATTGCCTCCTCCAGGAAGTCCGCCCTGGCTCCCAGGGTGTGTGAGATGACCTTCTTGGTGGTCCTCTGGTACACTGTACTCTCCTACTGCAGAAGTATTACATGGTGTTGGAAATGCCTGGGGATGTGGCCTACCAAGTTATGAATTCCCTGAATTATGGATTGTGTCTAACTTTTCCTCGTATCTCAAGGACCTTGAGCAGTGCCTGGTACATAGTAGGAGTTGAATAACTGAGGAAGCCAGCAGATCCATGTGTACTGGCACCTGTGGCTTCTGTATCCTCTCTGGGTCAGGGAAGGAGCCCCAGGGACTCAGAGTGGCCAGGCCCAGTCCTCTAGGGGCTGGGGATGGGCCAAGCCCTAACCTCAGCCCCATTGCTCACCCTGTAGCAGCAGCTGAGGCGGCGCAGGAGACAGTGGAGTCCCTGATGCAGAAGTTCAAGGAGAGTTTCCGCGCTAACACACCCATCGAGATCGGTCAGCTGCAGCCAGCCCCGCGCAGCGCCTCGGCAGGGAAGCGGAAGCGGAGGAGCAAGTCTCGAGGTAGGCCGTCCCAGCACCTCTTGCCCAGACATCAGCAGGCTGTCCCCAGGTTCTGAAGGTACACGGAAAAGCTGTGCCCTCTTCCCTTGCTTCTCTGCACCCACAAAACTCTTGCCACTGTTTGCCTGATAAGTCATCACAGCTGAGGCCTTGGAGACCGCAGACATGTGCCCTGGGTGTAGAGCTAACCTCTGAGTGCCAGCTCAGAGAATGGGAATGGATCATCTTTTAGAGTGGTTGAGAAGATTAGCAGTAATCGGTGGAAAGTGCCTAGCACAGGATCTGACCACAGTGGGTACTCTTTAAATTGTAGCTGGTGTTGTTTTGGAGAGAGAAGAAGAGGGGCAGAACATGCTCATGGAAAGGCAGACTCAGGCTGGGACCCCAGACCAGGGTTTGGGTCATCCCCTAATAGCTTGAATGATACAGTGGTCAAGAGTAGTAGCATTGCACGTTAGACAGAACAGGATCTAAATTGTGGTTCTGCTGTTAACTAACCATGTCACCTAACCGTGCTGGGCAGGCCCTCTGCTCCCCCAACCCACTCCTATCTCACAAGGTTGTTAAAATGTCTTAGCTAGGTGCCCAGCCCAGCATGCATCATAAAGTAGATCTTCCCCTGCTTCTCCTCGTTCTCCTCTTCCTCTCTCTTCTGCATCATCATCACCTCTTTCTTCCCTGATCATCTGTGTGACTTCATATATGACAAAAGCCCTATTATCATTGCCTGATACCCAAATCTGGTCTCTTTTCTTTCTGTCCACTCAACAGTCTCTAGCTCCTATTGACTCGGTTCTGATTATGTCTCTATTCTTCTCCCAGAGCTTCAGTGGTCATCCAGTACCTTCAGAAATGCTCAGGCTTGAAGATGACATTCAAGGTCATCACAGAGCTCCCATCTCTCTATGTTGTCTCTTCTAAATCCTTGTGTTCTGCTTCCATGTTATTTTTCATGCTGTTCTCCTTGCCCGTAATCTCCAACTGGACCCTATGAATAATCGTTGTCATTTATTAACACTTACTTATTCCAGGCAACAGGCTAAATGCTATGTACACCTTATCTCATTTGATTCTCAGCAGCCCTACTAAGAAGGTATCATAATCCCCATTTTAGAGATGAATACATTACAGCAATAACCCTGCCAAAGCAACACGTTACTAAGTGGTAGAGCCAGGAAAAGCTAAGCAGTCTGAGTTCCAAACTTTTTTAGCTAAACCTCTGTGTTCTTTACTAGTGAAGTCCTATCTGTCTTCCAAGCTGAACTTGCATGCCACGTTTCCTAGAAGACGTCACCAATCATCACAGTCACAAATCACTCTGAATTCTCCCATGTGTGAATGCCCCCACATCATTACATATGTGCTAAGCACTGTTTTCATTTTTGTGTCATAGAATTTGCTCTTTTCTACCTCTTAGCTAGACAGAGAGTTCTTTGAAGGTGTAGATTGTCTTATTATTTGAGTTGTCTTTACTTTTCTGGGCCTACATCAGTGCCCATGCGCATGGTAGACACTTGTTCTTTCTTTATTTATTTATTTTATTAAGGTATTATTGATATACACTCTTATGAAGGTTTCACATGAAAAAACAATGTGGTTACTACATTTAACCATATTATCAAGTCCCCAACCATACCCCAGTGCAGTCACTGTCCTTCAGTGTAGTACGATGCCACAGATTCACTATTTGCCTTCTCTGTGCTACACTGTTTTCTCCTTGATTCCCCACACTATGTGTACTAAACATAATACCCCTCAATCCCCTTCTCCCACCTTCCCCATCTGCCCTCTCACACCCCTCCCCTCCCTTTGGTAATCACTAGTTCCTTCTTGGAGTCTCTGAGTCTGCTGCTGTTTTGTTCCTTCAGTTTTGCTTCGCTGTTATACTCCACATATGAGGGAAATCATTTTGGCACTTGTCTTTCTCTGCCTGACTTATTTCACTGAGCGTAATATCCTCTAGCTCCATCCATGTTGTTGAAAAAGGTAGGATTTGTTTCTTTCTTATGGCTGAATAGTATCCCATTGTGTATATGTACCACCTCTTCTTTATCCATTCATCTACTGATGGACACTTAGGTTGCTTCCATTTATTGGCAATGGTAAAAAGTGCTGTGGTAAACATGGAGGTGCATATGTCTTTTTGAATCTGAGAAGATGTATTCTTTGGGTAAATTCCAAGGAGTGGGATTCCCGGGTCAAATGGTATTTGTATTTTTAGTTTTTTGAGGAACCTCCATATTGCTTTCCACAATGGTTGAACTAGCTTACATTCCCACCAGCAGTGTAGGAGGGTTCCTCTTTCTCCTCATCCTTGCCAGCATTTGTTGTTCTTAGTCTTCGATGTTGGCCATCCTTACTGGTGTGAGGTGATACATCAGTGTGGTTTTAATTTGCATTTTCCTGATGATTAGTGATGTGGAGCATCTTTTCATGTGTCTGTTGGCCAACTGAATTTCTTCTTTGGAGAACTGTCTTTTCATATCCTCTGCCCATTTTTTAATCAGGTTATTTGTTTTTTGGGTGTTGAGGTATATAAGTTTTTATATATTTTGGATGTTAACCCCTTGTCAGATACGTCATTTACAAATATATTCTCTCATACTGTATAATGTAGGATGCTTTTTTGTTCTGTTGATGGTGTCCTTTGCTATACAGAAACTTTTTAGTTTGATGTAGTCCATGAGTTCATTTTTGCTTTTGTTTCCCTTACTCGAGGAGATATGTTCAGGAAGAAGTTGCTCATGCTTATATTCAGGAGATTTTTGCGTATGTTGTCTTCTAAGAGCTTTATGGTTTCATGACTTACATTCAGGTCTTTGATCCATTTCGAGTTTACTTTTGTGTATGGGGTTAAACAATGATTAAGTTTCATTCTCTTGAATACAGCTGTCCAGTTTTGCCAACACCAGCTGCTGAAGAGGCTGTCATATCCCCACTGTATATCCATGGCTCCTTTATCATATATTAATTGACCATATATGGTTGGGTTTATATCAGAGATCTTTAGTCTGCTCCATTGGTCTATGGGTCTGTTCTTGTGCCAGTACCAAATTGTCTTGAGTACTATGGCTTTGTAGTAGAGCTTGAAGTTGGGGAGTATAATCCCCCCAGATTTATTCTTCCCTCTCAGGATTGCTTTGGCTATTCGGGGTCTTTTGTGGTTCCATATGAATTTTAGAATGATTTTCTCTAGTTCATTGAAGAATGCTGTTGTTATGTTGATAGGAATTGCATTGAATCTGTAGATTGCTGTACACAGGATGGCCATTTTGACAATATTAATTCTTCCTATCCATGAGCACGGATGTGTTTCCATTTATTGGTATCTTCTTTAATTTCTCTCATGAGTGTCTTGTAGTTTTCAGAGTATAGGTGTTTCACTTCCTTGGTTAGGTTTATTCCTAGGTATTTTATTCTTTTTGATGCAACTGTGAATGGAATTGTTTTCCTGATTTCCTTCTCGGCTAGTTCATTGTTAGTGTATAGGAATGCCACAGATTTCTGTGCATTAATTTTGTATCCACCACTTTGCTGAATTTAGATATTAGATCTAGTAGTTTTGGAGTGGATTCTTTACGGTTTTTTTATGTAAAATATCATGTCATCTGCAAACAGGGACAGTTTAACTTCTTCCTTGCCAATCTGGATGCCTTGTATTTCTTTGTTTTGTCTGATTGCCGTGGCTAGGACCTCCAGTACTATGTTGAATAGAAGTGGGGAGAGTGGGCATCCTTGTCTTTTTCCCAATGTTAAAGGAAAAGCTTTCAGTTTCTCGCTTTTAAGTATAATGTTGGCCATGGGTTTGTCATATATGGCCTTTATTATGTTGAGGTACTTGCCCTCTACACCCATTCTGTTGAGAGTTTTAATCATGAATGGATGTTGAATTTTGTCCAATGCTTTTTAGGCATCTATGGAGATGATCATGTGGTTTTGTCCTTCTTTTTGTTGATGTGGTGGATGATGTTTATCAATTTTCAAATGCTGTACCATCCTTGCATTCCTGGAATAAATCCTACTTGATCATGATGGATGATCCTTTTGATGTATTTTTGAATTCGGTTTGCTAGTATTTTGTTGAGTGTTTTGCATAAGGATATTGGTCTGTAATTTTCTTTTTTTTGTAGTGTTTTTGCCTGGTTTTGGTATTAGAGTGATGCTGGCCTCATAGAATGAGATTGGAAGTATTGCCTCTTCTACTCTTTGGAAAACTTTAAGGAGAATGGGTATTAGGTCTTTACTAAATGTTTCATAAAAGTCATGGTGAAGCCATCTGGTCCAGGCATTTGTTCTTAGGTAGGTTTTTGATTACCAATTCAATTTCATTGCTGGTAATTGCTCTGCTCAGATTTTCTGGTCTTTCTGGGTCAGCCTTGGACGGTTGTATTTTTCTAGAAAGTTGTCCATTCCTTCTAGGTTATCCAGTTTATTGGCATATAATTTTCATAGTATTCTCTAATAATTCTTTGTATTTCTGTGGTGTCCATAGTGATTTTTCCTTTCTCATTTCTGATTCTATTTATGTGAGTAGACTCTCTTTTTCTTGATAAGTCTGGCTAGGGGTTTATCTATTTTGTTTATTTTCTTGAGGAACCAGCTCTTGCTTTCATTGATTTTTTTCTATTGTTTTATTCTTCTTGATTTTATTTATTTATGCTCTAATCTTTATTAGGTCCCTCCTTCTACTGACATTGGGCATCATTTGTTTTTCTTTTTCTAGTTTCATTAATTGTGAGTTTAGACTGCTCATATGGGATTGTTCTTTTTTCCTGAGGTAGGCCTGTATGGCAATATACTTTCCTCTTAGCACAGCCTTCGCTGCATCCCACAGATTATGTGGTGTTGAATTATTGTTGTTAATTGTCTCCTTATATTGCTTCATCTCTGTTTTTATTTGCTTATTGATCCATTGGCTATTTAGGAGCATGTTGTGAAGCCTCCATGTGTTTGTGGGATTTTTCATTTTCTTTGCGTAATTTATTTCTAGTTTCACACCTTTGTGGTCTGAGAAACTTAGTACAATTTCAACCTTTTTGAATTTACTGAGGCTCTTTTTGTCACCTAATATTTGATCTATCCTTGAAAATGTGTCATGTGCACCTGAGAAGAATGTGTATTCTGCTGCTTTTGGGTATAGAGTTCTGTAGATGTCTGTTAGGTCCATCTGTTCTAATGTGTTGTTCAGTGCCTCTGTCTACTTACTTATTTTCTGTCTGGGTGATCTGTCCTTCAGAGTGAGTGGAGTGTTGAAGTCTCCTAGAATGAATATGTTGCATTCTATTTCCCCTTTTATTTCTGTTACTATTTGTTTCACATATGTATGTGCTCCTGTGTTGGGCGCATAGATATTAATAATGGTTTTATCTTCTTGGATGGACCCTTTCATCATTATGTAATGTCCTTCTTTGTCTCTTGTGACTTTCTTTGTTTTGAAGTCTATTTTGTCTGCTGAAAGTACTGCAATTCCTGCTTTTTTCTATTAGTTGCATGAAATATCTTTTTCCATCCCTTCACTTTTACTCTGTGTATGTCTTTGGGTTTAAAGTGAGTCTCTTATAGGCAGCATATAGATGGGTCTTGGTTTTTTATCCATTCGGTGTCTCTTTTTCTTTGGATTGGTGCATTAAGTCCATTTACATTTAGGGTGATTATGGATAGGTATGTGCTTATTGCCATTTCAGGCTTTAGATTTGTGGTTACCAAAGGTTCAAGGTTAACTTCCTTACTATCTAAGAGTCTAACTTAACTCACTAAATATGCTATTACAAACACAATCTAAAGGTTCTCTTTTTTCCTCCTCCTTTTTCTTCCTCCTCTATTTATATATTAGGTATCATATTCCGTACGCTTTGTGTATCCCTTGATTGACATTGGGGAGAGTTAATTTATTTTTGCATTTTCTTAGTAATTAGCTGTTCTACTTTCTTTACTGTGGTTTTATTACCTATGGTGGCAGCTATAAAACCTTAGAAACACTTCCATCTACAGCTGTCCCTCCAAAATACACTGTAGGGATGGTTTGTGGGAGGTAAATTCTCTCAGCTTTTGCTTATATGGAAATTGTTTAATCCCTTCTTCAAAGTTAAGTGATAATCTTGCAGATAAAGTAATCTTGGTTTGAGGCCCTTCTGCTTCATTGCATTAAATATATCATCCACGCCCTTCTGGCCTGTAAGGTTTCTGCTGAGAAGTCTGATGATAGCCTGATGGGCTTTTCTTTGTATGTGATCTTCTTTCTCTCTCTGGCTACTTTTTGTTTGTTTGTTTGTTTTGTTTTTTACTTAAATTTCTGTGCCTCAGTTTCTGCATCTGTAAAATGGGAATAACAATAGCCTCTCATAGGATTTTCATGAGGACAAAATGTAGTCATTCATGTAAATCATTTAGCACAGGCCCTGGCACATAGTAAGTACAAAGTAAATTATGATAATTATGAGTGACATATGGCCTAACTGTACTTAGACTTTCCTTCCTTACCTTTTTGCAGGGAGTGTGCAGCCTTGAAGCATGAATTTAGTAAGACAAAATTCTTTAAAACTTATGGTAGAGATACAGTTACTCTTCAAGCTAGTTTGAGTGCGACATTTAGCACCTTGCCTTTTGTCAAGGACTTGGTGTACCTCCCACCCCTCATCCCTCAAACTCTTTATTTTTTAACTTTAAAGATTAAAAGTTATTGTGTTGGAGGCATCCAGATCCCTGGGAGATAGGAAAGTAGCCCAGAGTCTCATTTATATTTGACTGAGGGACCTTGAATAGAAATGGCATTCTCTAGGGCATATTTTGAGGCTTTGGTCATACAGGGGAAATTTCCCTATCTTCTGACATTCTCTGATCCTTCTTTTTTTTAATATAATTTATTTTATTATCATTAATCTACAATTACATGTGCAATATTACAATTATTAAACTACCCCTTCATCAGGTCCCCCCCACCAACTCCATTACAGTCACTGTCCATCAGCATAGTGAGATGCTATAGAATCACTACTTGTCTTCTCTGAGTTGTACTGCCCTCCCCGTGCCCCCCTAACATTACATCTGCTAATCGTAATGCCCCTTTTTCCCTCTTATCCCTTCCTTCCCACTCATTTTCCCCAGTCCCTTTCCCTTTGGTAACTATTAGTCCGTTCTTGGGTTCTGAGAGTCTGCTGCTGTTTTGTTCCTTCAGTATATTTTCTTTGTTCTTATACTCCACATATGAGTGAAATCATTTGATACTTGTCTTCTTCGGCTTCGCTTATTTCACTGAGCATAATACCCTCTAGCTCCATCCATGTTGTTGCAAATGGCAGGATTTGTTTTCTTCTTATGGCTGAATAATATTCCACTGTGTATATGTACCACATCTTCTTTATCCATTCATCTACTGATGGACACTTAGATTGCTTCCATTTCTTGGCTATTGTAAATAGTGCTGTGATAAACATAGGGGTGCACCTGTCTTTTTCAAACTGGGCTGCTGCATTCTTAGGGTAAATTCCTAGGAGTGGATTCCTGGGTCAAATGGTATTTCTATTTTGAGTTTTTTGAGGAACCTCCATACTGCTTTCCACAATGGTTGAACTAATTTGCATTCCCACCAGCAGTGTAGGAGGGTTCCCTTTTCTCCACATCCTCGCAAACATTTGTTGTTGTTTGTGTTTTGGATGTTGGCCATCCTCACTGGTGTGAGGTGATATCTCATTGTGGTTTTAATCTGCATTTCTCTGATGATTAGAGATGTGGAGCATATTTTCATGTGCCTGTTGGCCATCTGAATTTCTTCTTTGGAGAAGTGTCTATTCATGTCCTCTGCCCATTTCTTAATTGGATTATTTGCTTTTTGTTTGTTGAGGTGCATGAGTTCTTTATATATTTTGGATGTCAACCCCTTATCGGATACGTCATTTATGAATATATTCTCCCATACTGTAGGATGTCTTTTTGTTCTACTGATGGTGTCCTTTGCTGTACAGAAGCTTTTCAGCTTGATATAGTCCCACTTGTTCATTTTTGCTTTTGTTTCCCTTGCCCAGGGAGATATCTTCATGAAGAAGTCACTCATGTTTATGTCCAAGAGATTTTTGCCTATGTTTTTTTCTAAGAGTTTTATGGTTTCATGACTTACATTCAGGTCTTTGATCCACCTTGAGTTTACCTTTGTGTATGGGGCTAGACAGTAGTCCAGTTTCATTCTCTTACATGTAGCTGTCCAGTTTTTCCAACACCAGCTGCTGAAGAGGCTGTCATCTCCCCATTGTATATCCAAGGCACTTTTATCAAATATTAATTGACTGTATATGTTTGGGTTAATGTTTGGATTTTCTATTTTGTTCCACTGGTCTGTGGGTCTGTTTTTGTGCCAATACCAAATTGTCTTGATTACTGTGGCTTTGTGGTAGAGCTTGAAGTCAGTGAGCACAATTCCCCCTGTTTTATTCCTCCTTCTCAGGATTGCTTTGGCTATTCGGGGTCTTTTGTGGTTCCATATGAATTTTAGAATTATTTGTTCTAGTTCATTGAAGAAAGCTGTTGGTAGTTTGATAGGGATTGCGTTGAATGTGTATATTGCTTTAGGTAGTACAGCCATTTTGATAATATTTATTCTTCGTAGCCAAGAGCATGGGATGCATTTCCATTTGTTAGTGTCCTCTCTAATTTCTCTTAGGAGTGTCTTGTAGTTTTCAGAGTACAGATCTTTCACTTCCTTCGTTAGATTTATTCGTAGGTATTTTATTCTTTTTGATACCATTGTGAATGGAATTGTTTTTCTGATTTCTCTTTCTGTTAGTTCATCATTAGTGTATAGGAAAGCAACAGATTTCTGTGTATTAATTTTGTATCCTGCAAATTGTTGAATTCAGATATTAGTTCTAGTAGTTTTGCAATGGAGTCTTTAAGGTTTTTTATGTACAGTATCATGTCATCTGCAAATGGTGACAATTAGACTTCTTCTTTACCAATCTGGATACCTTGTATGTCTTTGTTTTGTCTGATTGCTGTGGCTAGGACCTCCAGTACTATGTTGAATAACAGTGGAGAGAGTGGGCATCCCTGTCTTGTTCCCGATCTTAGATGAAAAGCTTTCAGCGTCTCGCCATTAAGTATGATGTTAGCTGTGGGTTTGTCATATATAGACTTTATGATGTTGAGGTACTTGCCCTCTATACCCATTTTGTTGAGAGTTTTAATCAGGAATGGATGCTGAATTTTGTCAAATGCTTTTTCAGCATCTATGGAGATGATCATGTGGTTTTTGTTCTTCTTTTTGTTGATGTGGTGGATGATGTTGATGGATTTTCGAATGTTGTACCATCCTTGCATCCCTGGCATGAATCCCACTTGATCATGGTGTATGATCCTCTTGATGTATTTTTGAATTCGGTTTGCTAATATTTTGTTGAGTATTTTTGCATCTACGTTCATCAGGGATATTGGTCTGTAATTTTCTTTTATGGTGAGTTCTTTGCCCTGTTTTGGTATTAGAGTGATGCTGGCTTCATAGAATGAGTTTGGAAGTATTCCCTCCTCTTCTATTTTTTGGAAAACTTTAAGGAGAATCGGTGTTATTTCTCCTCGATATGTCTGGTAGAATTCAGAGGTGAATCCGTCAGGCCCTGGGGTTTTGTTCTTGGGTAGTTTTTTGATTACCAATTCAGTTTCGTTGCTGGTGATTGGTCTATTTAGTTTTTCTGTTTCTTGCTTGGTCAGTCTTGGAAGGTTGTATTTTTCTAAGAAGTTGTCCATTTCTTCTATGTTTTCCAGCTTGTTAGCATATAGATTCTCATAATATTCTCTTATGATTCTTTGTATTTCTGTGGGGTCCGTCATGATTCTTCCTTTCTCATTTCTGATTGTGTTTATGTGTGTAGATTCTCTTTTTCTCTTAATGAGTTTGGCTAGGGGTTTATCTATTTTGTTTATTTTTTCAAAGAACCAGCTCTTGGTTTCATTGATTTTTTTCTTTTGTTTTATTCTTCTCAATTTTATTTATTTCTTCTCTGATCTTTATTATGCCCCTCCTTCTGGTGACTTTGGGCCTCATTTGTTCTTCTTTTTCCAATTTCAGTAATTGTGTCTTTAGACTATTCATTTGAAAATGTTCTTCCTTCTTTAAATAGGCCTGGATTGCAATATACTTTCCTCTTAGAACTGCCTTTGCTGCGTCCCACAGAAGTTGTGGCTTTGTATTGTTGTTGTCATTAGTCTCCATATATTCTTTGATTTCTGTTTTGATTTGGTCGTTAAACCATTGATTAATTAGGAGAGTGTTGTTAAGTCTCCATGTTTTTGTGAGCCTTTTTGATCTCTTTCTAAAATTTATTTCTAGTTTTATACCTTGGTGATCTGAGAAGTTGATTGGTAGGATTTCAATATTTTTGAAATTACTGAGGTTCTTTTTGTGGCCTAGTATGTGGTCTATTCTGGAAAATGTTCCATGTGCACTTGAGAAGAATGTGTATCCTGTTGCTTTTGGGTGTAGAGTTCTGTAGATGTCTGTTACGTCCATCTGTTCTAGTGTGTTTTTCAGTGCCTCTGTGTCTTTACTTATTTTCTGTCTGGTTGATCTGTCCTCTGGAGTGAGTGGTGTGTTGAAGTCTCCTAAGATGAATGCATTGCTGTCTATTTCCTCCTTTAATTCTGTTAGTATTTGTCTCACATATGCTGGCGCTCCTGTGTTGGGTGCATATATATTTATAATGGTTATATCTTCTTGTTGGACTGACCCCTTTATCATTATGTAATGTCCTTCTTTATCTTTTGCTACTTTCTTCGTTTTGAAGTCTATTTTGTCTGATACAAGTACTGCAACACCTGCTTTTTTCTCTTTGTTGTTTGCATGAAATATCTTTTTCCATCCCTTCACTTTTAGTCTGTGTATATCTTTGGATTTGAGGTGAGTTTCTTGTAGGCAGCATATAGATGGGTCTTGCGTTTTTATCCATTCTGTTACTCTGTGTCATTTGGTGCATTCAGTCCATTTACATTTAGGGTGATTATTGATAGATATGTACTTATTGCCATTGCTGGCTTTAGATTCGTGGTTAGCAAGGGTTCAAGGGTTGCTTCTTTAATATCTAACAATCTAACTTAACTTTCTTGTTAAGTTATTGTAAACACAGTCTGATGTTTCTTTATTTCTCTCCCTTCTTATTCCTCCTCCTCCATTCTTTCTATACTAGGTGTTTTATTCTTTGCCTTTAGTTAGTATTTGGATGGTCTGCTTTCTTTGCTATGATTTTTTTTCTCTGGTGACAGCTTTTTAGCCTAAGTGTGCTTCCATCTAGAGCAGTCCATTTAAGATATCCTGTAGTGGTGGTTTATGAGAGGCAACTCTCTCAACTTTCGTTTGTCTGGAAATTGTTTAATCCCTCCATTATATTTAAATGATAATCGTGCTGAATACAATATTCTTGGTTCGAGGACCTTCTGTTTCATAACGTTAAATATATCATGCCATTCTCTTCTGGCCTGTAATGTTTCTGTTGAGAAGTCTGATGATAGTCTGATGGGTTTTCCTTTGTAGGTGATCTTTTTTCTCTCTCTAGCTGCTTTTAATACCCTGTCTTCACCTTTGATCTTTGACATCTTAATTATTATGTGTCTTGGTGTTGTCTTCCTTGGGTCACTTGTGTTGGGAGATCTGTGGGCTTCGGTGGACTGTGAGACTATTTCCTTCCCCAGCGAGGGAAAGTTTTCAGCAATTATTTCTTCAAAGACATTTTCTATCCCTTTTTCTCTCTCTTCTTCCTCTGGTACTCCTATAATGTGAATATTGTTTCGTTTGGATTGGTCACACAGTTCTCTTAATATTCTTTCATTCCTAGAAATCCTTTTATCTCTCTCTGCCTCAGCTGCTCTGTATTCCTGTTCTCTGATTTCTGTTCCATTAACAGTCTCTTGCATCTCATCCAGTCTCCTGTTAAGCCCGTCGATCGCTTGTTTGATTTCTGCATTGTCTTTCCTCACTTCCCTCACTTCCTCCCTCAGCTCTTGCACATTTCTCTGTAGGTCCATCAGCATGGTTATGACTTTTATTCTGAATTCTTTTTCAGGAAGACTGTGCATTTCCATCCCTTCAGGCTCCCTCTCTGGGGTTGTCTGGTTGATTTTGGTCTGAACCATATTCTTCTGTCTTTTCATGGCTATAGAATTGGTCACTGGTAGTTGCCACGTATGTCAGCTGGGCTCTTTAAGACTTTAAAAAGAGAAAAAAAAAGAAAAAAAAAAGAAGAACGAAAGAAAGAAAAAAAGAAAGAAAAGAAAAAACAAAAAAAAACAAAACAAAACAAGAAAAAAAAAAAAAAAACGCCCACCGGGAGTAGATTCTGTGGGAATGCTGTAGGTGGCGCTATTGCCCCACTATTCCACAGCCATGGCTGCGCCGCTCCGCAGGGCCCTTTATCCTCTGGCAGGGTGGGAACGAATAGGAGGCTGTTGATCTCAGTGAGAAGTGTAAGTATGGCTACGCTTCCTCAGTCACCAGCTAAGGCATCTGAAACTCCCCAGGACTCCCAGCCTGCTGGGCTGAGTGTGCTGGGGCGATCCGGCTCCTCTGCTGGGCTCCTGTCTCTTTAAGACCGCTGAAGAAAGTGCGCGCTTTTTTTTTCCTTCCCGGGAGCCGGCTGCAAGCACCCTGGCGCGTTCCCCGCTCAGATCCTGCCCCTCTGTCTCTCCAGTCTCCACTGCACTGCATGATGTGGGTCAGTGCTCCCCGTGCATATCACCGGGGCTGGCTACTTCGCGGGGTGTACTTCCGCTCACTCCCGGCTCTGAATCCTCTCCTCCCGACGGGGCGCTGGGGTGGGGGAGTGCTCGGGTCCTGCCGGGTCGCTGCTCCGTATCTTACCCGCCTCTTGGGGTGCCGAGTCCTCTCGGGTGTAGCTGCACACTGTGCGCTTTGCTGTGTATTCTGGTCTCTCTTTTAGAAATAGATGTATTTGCTGTGTTTTCGTAGATAAATATAGTGTTGGGAGGAGATTTCTGCCTCTCTGCTCACGCCGCCATCTTCCCAGAAGTCTCTCTCTGGCTACTTTTAATAGTCTGTCCTTAATCTTGATCTTTGCCATTTTAATTACTGTATGTGTTGGTGTTGTCTTCCTTGGGTCCCTGTGTTGGGAGATCTGTGCATCTCCATGGCCTGAGAGACTATCTCCTTCCCCAGATCAGGGACGTTTTCAGCAATCACCTCCTCAAAGTCACTTTCTATCCCTTTTTTTCTCTCTCCTTCTTCTGTACCCCTATAATGCAAATATCATTCTGTTTAGATTGGTCACACAGTTCTCTCAATATTCTTTCATTCTTAGAGATCCTTTTTTCTCTCTGTGCCTCAGCTTCTTTGTATTCCTCTTCTCTAGTGTCTATTTTACTTATTGTCTCCTCCACCATACATAATCTTCTTTTAATACCCTCCACTGTACTCTTCAGTGATTTGATTGCCAACCAAAATTCATTCCTGAGTTCTTGAATATCTTTCCACATCTCCATGAGCATGTTAATGATTTTTATTTTCAACTCCCTTTCTGGCAGATTCATGAGGTCTATGTCATTTAAATATTTCTCAGGAGTTGTATTAGTAATTTTACTTTGATCCAGGTTCCTCTGGTGTTTTATATTTGTGTATGGCACCCTCTACTGCCTGGAAGCTCTACTCCATGGAGCTGCTCAGCCCTTGAAGCAGTGTCGTTGGTCACAGGAGAGTGGTATTGGTGTCTGGGGGGAGGAAAGAGCTTTTTCCTGCTTCCTGACTCCACTGCCTAATCCAGTGGGCCGAGCACACAGGTGTAAACATCTATGCTTTGCGTTTGTAGTTGCTGTAGACAGATCTTCCCTCTGGCTGGCCTAATGCCAGGGTAGGGCTTGCTGGCTTGCAAGCCAGGTGAGGCTGGCTGGGAGAAAGTCACAGTAGGCTGGGTATCCTGGAGGGGGCCTTTGAGCTGTGTAGCCATCCAGGGAGCTGGAGCACCTGAAGATCGTGAAAGCTCCCAACCTGCTGGGCAGAGTGCATCCAGACAATTTTGTCTACCTGTCCTTTCTCCTGAGCAGTAAGCTCTGTGCAGTCCTTGCCCCTTTAGCAGCCCTCTTGTAAAGGGCTTCCTTGTTAGGAAGTCTCTCAGTCTGCCTGCCTTTCTTTTGTTCCAGAGCAGCCAGATATGGATCCCTGCTTTCCACAGGTGACTGGAATCTCAGTCTCTCCAGGTATTCTGCCTGTCTTAGCTTTCCAAACCCTACTCACAAGAGTACCATGCAAGCACCATGAAATGTAATTTTGTTCTCCCAGAGCAGATCTCCAGAGTTAGGTATTCAACACTCCTAGGCCTTCACTCCCTCCCAGTTCTGTTTCTCTTCCTTCTGCTGGTGAGCTGGGGTGGGGGAATGGCTTGGGTCCCACTGGGTCACAGCTTTGGTATGTTACCCTGTTCCGTGAGGTCTGCTCTTTTCTCCAGGTTTATGCAGTCTGGAGCACTCCCCTTTCCTGTTGCTCTTTCAGGAGTAGTTGTATTAATTATATTTTCATATTATATGTGGTTTTAGGAGGAAGCCTCTGTCTCACCTCGCATGCCACCATCTTTAATCCCTCTCTCAACACTTGTTATTTATTGAGAGAGTGTCTAGGTCTTAATTCTGGGAATAATTCCTGAATCTTGTGAAAAACCAAGATATGCAGGTTTGGTTGAGGTCATGAATTGAGTTAGAAGTGGGTCATGGAAGTCCCACAGTGAACCCCAGGTCCACTGTTGTGTATAATAAAGAACAGAGGCTTTGGGGTCAACAGTGTCTGGGGGCTCACGTCAGCCTAGTCAGTTGCAAATTGTGTGATTTTGGAAGAGTCAGTAGATGTCTTTGAGTCTCAGTTTCCTTTTCTGTACCCCGAGGGTGCCAATCCCTCTCCCAGAGAATTGCTGTGGGGTGTTGATGAGATGACGAATACAGACAATCTTGGAATGCCTCAGCTGATGTGTATTAGGAACTGAATAAATGCAATCAGATATTTCTTCTGGGTGGGGCATTCAGAGTCACTTGTAATTTCACTCAGCCTTACCCTATTCATCTTTATTCCTCTACATTCACCAAGAATTCCCCTCCTATATCCTCACTACATATACAGACCCCATGAATACACTGGACTCCGAGTCTAAAATCTCCCTCCAAGTTCACTGCCAATCTGAATTCATTTCCTTAATGTCATCTCAAACATTTTAATGTCACTGAATTCTTCCCCCCAAAATCCTTTTTGATGTACCATAACTCTCGATAAGGCCCCTACTGTTAGGCATCTGGGCTGTTTCTGATAGTTTATCATTATAAACAGTGCCACATGGAACACATTCTTTGGCATAAAACTTGGTGTTCACTTTGGAATCTGCCTGTTTCCCCCTCTTAGAACTTCAGAACTAGATTATTAATGAAAATCTGTTTGACCTCTGCTATGATTGGATATGAAGTTATTTCATTTGACAAGTTAGATGGAACCTAAGAGAGTTAGTGGTTCTACCAAGAGGAGGAAATTCATTTTCCCCCTAAATGTATCTTAAATCTGTGCTCTCTTATTTGTCACCACTTTATTTAATGGCTATTGTCACCTCTCATCTCCAAGTTGCAACTATACCCTCCTTGAGATTCAGTCTCCCCAAAGCAGCCAGAGTAATCTTTTTTAGAAACATAAACCAGATAAGGTCACTTTTCTGCTGAAAGTCATTCACTGGTTTCCTGCTATCCTTGGAATACAATCCAAACTGCTTGCCATGGCTTATAGACCCTGTTCTCTCTGCATCTATCTCCTGCCCTCTTCACTTGCTTGGCATTTCCTTGTGCTCCAACCACACTGAATTTCTTTGTGTTGCATGAACATAGCACATAGCTCTCCACTTTAGAATCTGAGAACTCTCTGTCCCTTCTCCTTGCCATGTCTTTTCTAACCTCCCAGCTGCACTCCTGGCTGGCCCCTTCACACCTTTCAGTTCTCAGCTCAAATGTCAGCTCCTGAACTGTCTTCCATGATTACCCCACCTAACATTTTACTCTTTTCCATCCCCAAATTTCTACTGTCTGTTATACAACCCTTTTTTACTTCTTCCACAATATTATGGTCTAAAATTATTTGTATGTGTTTGTTTTTTTACTATCTGTCCCTCTAAAATGTTTCATATTCATAAACCTAGTACAAAGAAAGTGTTTAATAAATATTTGTTGAATAAATGAGTGTATTCACCTTAAAGATCTCTGGAAACTGGCTCACTTTTGTAATAACTATTACATTGGTGGTGTAAGGGGGACCCAGGGTAAACCAAAGCTTCCTGGTACAGAACTCCAGGGAATCCTCTTTTGCCCGAGATAGACTGATGGATAGCATGTTAAGTGTGCTCAAGTGGTTGCTGTTAAAGCAGTTTTCAAATTGGTTTAATAACACTGTGCTCATGATTTTACCATCACCACTGGATAAGATGGCAAGAGAAAGTGAGGCGAATACACGCTAGCCCTCTATTTCCCAACACACACACACTTACCATCAGAGGTCCTCAGGACTTCCTTGGACAAAAGAGGCTCGTGGTCAAAAGAAGTTTAGAAATTCTGCACACTCCCGCTTCCTCTTGGAAATTCTCAAATGCATCTAAGACTATTAAAGATCCTGGGAAGTCCTGCAGTACAGAAAGCCACTTTGTTTAGCTCAGTGACTGTGAAACCATCTTCACCACAGATTCTGTTTCTCCCCCAAGGACATTTACATCTTGAGGGATAGAAACAACCATAGAAAAACAACGTGGGAAGGGCTTTTATAGCATGTACTGACTGACCATCAAAGATCCCATTTATGATGGTCCCTATCCTCAGTCTTTCCCTGATACTGAGGTGACCATGGGCCTTCTGGCCGCGAGTGGGAGCGCATGGCATCTCTCTGCTTCAGTAGGCTCTGTGCCCAGCCTGTGGTGCCCAGTGGATTGCAGTAGATCAAATGGGTAGCACAGAACTGGTGTCATGGAATTGAGCACATAGGTAAAAGCAGTTCCAGTGTGTTTCTTTAGCTATGGCTTCCTCCTTAGAGGCCTAGAGATGCTGAAGTGCATGGTCTTTAGGCGGCAGAGGAAGGTAGTAGAGGACTGGATTGCTGCCCTCATGTCTGCGACAGGGTTGTGTGAAGCATCTGAACTCTCCAATGCCCACGGGCAGTGAAGAGTGAATGGGATGGCATTCAGATAAAGCAGAGATGTGAGGAAGAGCCTCCTGTGGTTCATGAAGTTTTAGTAGTGGTCTTTAAAAGGGGAATTTTGTATTTGAAATAAACACCATTGGCTAACTGAATGATCTTATGCAAGTGAAGAAGGTGTTTTTAGCCTCAGTTTTCTCATCCGTAAAATAGTGTTAATAATACCAAAACCATATTGGTTTGTGAGACAATACCTGCAAGATGCTTAGCCTAGTGCCTGACACATAGTTGACCATCAATAAAGAGTAGCTAATAATGACTGCTGTCATCAGGGTCCTGCTCGTTTGGCTCTGAGAGGCTCACAAATTTATGGCCTCCTCTACGGGCCTCTGACTTTGTGGAGGTTTCATTATTCCTCATCCAGCTTCCTGCAGCAGCCTCTTCATTCATAAATTCATCTTCTACCCTGGCGGCTAGACTGATCTTTTGAAAACACACTAAATCTGGCCATGTCACTCTCCCACGTAGAACACTTTCCTTATACTCTGTCACTTTCACTGGGGGCTTCTCACTCTTTTGCAGTGAATCTTCCTAAAGGCAGATGAAAATCAACACCAACCCCCAAAGTCTGCTGCTGTGCTCAGAAGACATACCCCTCAATTTCCAGGTTCCATTAGGAAAAAAAAAATCCATGTCATTCTGTTTCATTATACATGCATGCTTATTTTAGTTTCAGTTATATTAATTGTCAATTAAATTATAACATTTTCTCAAGTCTTTAGGTAATATTGATGGCCCAGGAAGAAGAACCGTGCCTATACTGATTATACTAGGATGATAATGGTACCATCTCCAAAGAGTTTCCATAGGATCAATGACATAATGTCTGTAAAACCCTGAGCATAGAGCCAGACAGAGGTGTGCAGTGTACATATATATACTATTATTTAATTATTTACTATTGTTATCATTAGTTTTTATTATTACTCTTATTTTTTATCATTAATCATTAGGGACACATTTCCCCAATTTTAGATGCAAGAATCTATAGGATGAAGGGTACACTGTTTAATAGGGTTGAAAGTTGCTACACAAGACTCCTTCCTAGCTTGAACTCCAGCCTACCTCTGGCTACCTTCCAGCTCCAAGACACTGTATTCTGTGACCTCCAGCACACTGGCCATTTTCCCTTCCCCCAAAATGCCTTGCTTGCCAAGTCTATGTACTGACCATGCTCTGCCTAAAAGACCCTCCTCTTCTCCTCTCTCTCTGCTCCAAGCAGAAAATTACTACTCATTTCTCTGTTTCAAAATCTTCTCTGTGAAACCTCACCCCCAGCCCACCCTCAGCCCTAACCCGGGCTGAATGAGCCACTTGTCTGGCAGTTTCCTGCTGCTTTCTGTCACAGATCTTATCACCATCCATTGTAAATACATGTGGACACATCTGTCTCCCTCCTCACCTCTGACAATCCCATGATAGAAAGGACAGTGAATTATGTCTCTCTCTGCAGCCTCGATGCATAACACAGAACTGGCATAGAATAGCAATTGGCAAAATGAGAGAATATATGAATAGATGATGGATGGATGAATGGATGGATGGATGGATCGATAAATGAAGATAATTGGGAGCTTCCTAGAGTGCAAAGAGTTAATAAGATGTGGTGCTACTAGTATCTTTTGAGCACTTAATATGTTCTGAGTGGTGTGCTCATCATCTATTATCTCATAAAAAAGCTCCCCAAATCCTATGAGGTTAGGACTGTAATTTTCCACATTCTACAAAAGAAATTCAAGTTTACACAGGTTAAGTGACTTGCCCAAGTTTACCCAGCCCATTGATTGTGGAACTGTGAATTCAGAGGCCAAAGTCCACACTTCAGTTCCCAGATGACTTGCATTTTAGTCATAGCCAGCCTGGCTAAGATCTTCAAACTGTGAGATTGTACCAGCCTCGTCTAGGTACTGGAAGGAAGGTGTTGTAGCTTCTCTTGCACTGGCAAGTGTTTTTGTATCACCAGTGGTGCTGTGAGGGTTCAGGAGCTCCAAGTTTCTGGAAGGTGGACCATCATTCTCTGAGATAACAAGAGTCAAGGACATCCCCCTTCAGGTTCTCTGGTCCCAGGGAGCTGCTGTCATGTCCTAAGAAGCTTGGAGGGAGTATGTATGACTTTCATTTGGGAATATGGAAAGACTTCACAAAGAAAGTGGCTTTAAGACATTATTTTGAAGGAAGAGCAAGCATTGGGCATATGGCGATTGGGGGTAGAGTGGATCAAGTAGAAGAAATGGTACAGAGGTGGAGAGAAGAGTAACAATTTCATCATAGGCTTTGCACTAAACTCCAGGTACCTCGGGCCTGACCAGTCTTCTTTCTGTCCCTGTAACTATCTCATGATTTCAAATGGAACTTCATTTTGATTATGCAGTTTCTAAACTTCCTTCACTAAAAGGGGCAGTGACCTTGATAGGAAAGGAAGGCTGCTAGGGGGCAGGGGGCTGGGGGAACAAAGACAGGAACCAAAGAAATAAAGACTGATCCTGGGGCCACCTGTCCAATATTTAAGCATAGCAACAGCCCAATAAGGTGCATTATTTAAAGCCATTATTGTTTCTGAATATTTTACTCTAAGTGAATAATTCATAGCCAGTTACTAATAAACAGAAAATATATCTATATTTACATGTGCATATATTCTGAGGACAGGGTCCCTCAATAAAAGAGCACATTGGGGTTTATCTATCAGGGAATATAAAGGAGCTAGAAGCTTTGATAACCTTTTCTCTATCTTCCATGTGATATTTGTCATTTATCACCTTTTATTAGAGTAATTTATAGCCACTTCTGTTCTCCATTAATTAATCTCCTCAAGTGCAGCGACCATGTCCAGGTCATGCCTATGCCCCCATTGACTAGCCTGGTTCCCAACAAATAGCAGATGCTCAATTAACACTTGATGAATGAATGGACGATTAATCAAATGTGCTACATGATCTTGGACAAGACCTTCAACTTTCCAGGCCTCAATGTCCTCATGCAAAAAAGCCATGTGGCTTTGTGAAAACAAACTCAGATTCGGGAATCTTGTGGATGTGGATTCATATCCCAATTCTGCCTCTGACTCGCTCTATTTTGGGAAATGACTTATTGTGCTAAATCACCTTTACCTTATCTACAAATCATATAATGGGCCACCTCATAGGAAGGCTGGGAGGATCAATGTATGTTAACTGCTCAGCAGGCCATACTGAACCTAGTAAGTACCTAATAAATCTTTGTTGTTGTTAATTTGGAAAGCAAAGGTGATGGGCTAGCTAATTTCCACAGATGTCTTTCAATTCAGATGGTCTTTGATTATAAATCTGTTTGGGAAGCACTGTTGTCTATTGAAAAGTCCAGAATATGGAGTTAGAAAACTCTGGCTCAAACCCTGGCTCTTAAGTGCAGTAGGTCCTCAGGGAACTGCTTAATCTTTTTAGGATTCCATCCCCAGTACCTGGAGGTGTGATAATACCTGCCATTCTAATTTCCCAGGGCTGCTGAGAGAATGTGCTAGAATGCTTATGGACATGCTCCTTTAAAGCACTCTGTAGACTAGCTGTATTCTGCAAGCAGAACATCGGCACCTTCAAAGACAGGGAATAATATGCATATTTGACCCAGGAGCCTGTTCCCTGGGCCTCTGGGTTTCCTTTTCTTGACCTCAGGACCCTCCCAAGAGACGCTGCCAGGGCCAGTGCCACCAGAAGCCCAACAATCTGTAGGTCGTGTTGGACTGAGGTGTGGGAGAGCTGATCTGTAGTCAGAGCACAGAGCTGCTGCCATAAATCTTTTCTGATGTATCTTTCAGACAAGTTTGCATCCCTGAAAGTGTATGTCTCCTTCAGGCGTTTTTCCTTGTCCATGTGAAATATGCCAGGAGGCTCTCAGTCAATTCTGGCTGGCTGGGTGGAGTGGAGAGGCAATCACAAATGACCTTTAGCAGAAAGCTCTAAACCAGGTTCTGGTGGGGCCTGTGGTCACAACTCCTCTAGGGTATTTCTTTCTTCAGAATGGCACAGTATTATGTCAGTTAGAGTTGTGGCATAGTAAAATACTTTGAAACTTTGTGACTTAAAACAGCAGCCATTTATTTGGCTCTTGAATTTAAGTCAAGCATTTGGACTGCGTTCAGCTGGGCAGTTCTGGTTTTGGTGGGGCAGGCTCAGCTGAGCTTGGCAGGTACTTGTGGTCAACCAGCTCCCCTAGGCTGCTTCAAATGGCAGATGGTTCGAAACAAAGCAAGAATAGGAGCTGCAAAGCCTTTTGAGGCCTAACCATGGAAGGAATACATCATTCTTCCTGTTCATTCTATTGCTCAAAGCAAGCTCCAAGACCATCTCAGATTCAAGGGGTGGAGACATAGAATTCATCTCTTGAAGGTGGAAGGGGCAAAATACTGGGATGATTTTTGTAACCTACAAGTATTGATATTATATTAAGCCCCATTTTAAGATAAAGCCTGGGCTGATCCTCACAACTCAATGGAGTAAACATAATTATTCCCAATTTGCTGATGGAGAAACTGAGGCTCAAATATGTGAAAGAGCTTCTATAATATTGTCTAGGGAGGACCAGATCCAGATTCTAATTCTTTTATAGCTCATCTAAAGACTGTCCTTTTTTTTTTTAAACCTCTGATAACTTTCCTCATTTTAACATTGCTGAAGAGGTTTGGATCTCAAGCCATGGTTATGTACACCTGGCTTGTGGTGGATGGAAGGGCAGCAGATTTGTTGTTGTTTTTTATTGGAATAAAGTTGATATACAATATTATATTGGTTTCAGACGTACAGCATAGTGACTTGATAATTGTATACATTACTAGATGCTTGCTGTGATAAGATATCCCATTGCCCTACCAAGATACTACAGAATTATCAGTTATATTCTCTATGTTGTGCTTTCTCTGACTAACTTATTTTGTAATTTGCAGTTTGTACCTCTTTATCCCCTTCACGTATGTCACCCATCCCACCACCCCCCTCCCTATGGTAACCAGTAGACTGTTGTCTATGTTTGTTGGTCTATTTCTTTTTATTTATTTCCTCTGTTGATGGACACTTAAATTGCTTCCATGTCTTGGCTATTGTAAGTAATGCTGTAATACACAAATGGTGTGCGTATATCTTTTCGAATTAGCAATTTTGTTTTCTATTGTTTTCTACAGTGGCCGAACTAGGAAGTGCAGTAGATTTGGATCCTGGCTCTGTCTTTGCCAAGGCCTATGGTCCCTTACAAGATCAGGAAAATGTTTCAGAAAAGGGCTTGATAATAAGTATTTTAGGCTTTGCTGACCAAGAGGCAAACTTAAGGATAGAATGTAGGCACTTGTGCAATGAGAGAACATTTTCCACAAATTTTTTACTGACAAAATTAAAAAATAATAATAACACAGAATGATGCTTTTTGGTAATAGAGTTCTACCAATGAGAAAAATGGGATTTATCTATGGATACTAAAATGTGAATTTCATATAATTTTCAGATCTGGACCTATTGTTCTTTGATTTGTTTTAACCACTTAAAAATGTAAAAACTGTTCTTAGCTCCTAGGCCATGCAAAAACAGACAGTGGGCCAGATTTGGCCTGCAACCACAGTATACAGGAATTTCCCAGATTTGGGCTCAGAGAATCCTAGACCTAACGGCCATGGCTGTCTGATTGCTGGGGGACTTTAGGTGAATTCAAAAGTCTCAGTGTCATTGTTGCCCCAGGATCCTAGGCACACACTGGGGGGATAAAACTCATTCAATTAGTCCACTGGAGATAGAAATGGACTTCCAGGTCATCTGATACAACCTACTTGTAGATGGGGACAGTAATGGATAGGGAGGCACCATCCGTGACACAGGGAGGAATTAGCAACCTAGGAATGGAATTCCAAGTCCCCTCCTTGCAAAATTGTCCTCTTTTCTTGCCATTTGAACATGTAAAATCATGTAGGCCATATTACCTACACCAGGATTGACTGTTGGGGAATTTGGATAAAACACGTAGTTAGAAGCTGGCAGCTTGTGCTTTTTGCTAATTCAGCTGTAATCCAATGGGTAAGTCACTCAGATTAGAATGCGAAGGCGCTGAGTTCTCTTATATTTAAGACAGACATGGTTAAGCATACTGAGGGTGTGGCGTAGCCCAGGAGCCATCAGCCGCAGTTTTCAAGCTGTGTTCCAAATAGGTGCTCAGGGAGTATGGGGGAGAATGTTGCTGAATGTGTAGGGCTCTCTCATCAAGCTCCTCCTCTTTATTTATGTACGGGGCTTCAATATTTAGGGGTGGGGAGTTCAAGTTCTAAAATATAGCTCTAAAATAAATAGTTCTAAATAAAATAGTTCTAAAATAAAGTCTTTAAAATCAGACATGTTTTTAACAAAAGCTCCTATTCCTTGTGTAAACGAAAACTGGGAAAGAGTGCAGTGAATTTTCAACAGCATGGTGCACAAAACTGAAAAGGGCCGCCTTCTTGTTCCACATGTTGGATAAAGTACGTATTTTTTAAAAAATGCAAATTTATCTCAGAGATCAAGAAAGGAAACCCCTCAGTTGTAAGGAATGAGGAGAAATGAAAATCTCAGGCTTTAAGTTTAGAAGCTGCTCAGGTAGGCAGAAGGGTTAGGAGGGATAAAAGTAAAGAAAAAAGGAGCAAGGAAACATGAAAGGTTAACATTGTAGAAATAAGCCCAAACCATCAGTAATCACTATAAATTATTATAATTTTCATTATAATAAATTTGATTAAAATAAATATAATTTAATAACATGTCAAACACTTATTATATTAATACATAGTATTTTGATATGCAATATATCATATTATAATTACACAATATTAATGCAGTTAATATTTATATTTGATAATAAATGTGATTTGCATAATACAATTGAGATAGATTATATTAAGTAAAATCACATGCTATTTACCAGAGATCTTCCTAAAACATAAAGACACAAGAAGTTTGACAGTGAAGAGAAAGGCAAAAATATATACTAGACAAATGCTAATCAAATAAAAGCTTGGGGAGACCTATAAATATGTGGCAAAATAAACTTTACAATGAGAAACAAAAAATCCTTAGGAATGAAGAAGATCATTAATCATAAAAGGAATAGTTCACCGGAAGACAAATGAAATCTGTACTTACAGAAACAACACAGCTTCAAAGTACATACAAAAGATATTGAGAGAAATACAATGACAAGTTGATTAATATGTAATCAAAGTGGGAGCCTTTTTACAGAAGTCTCATATTAGATCAAGTAGGCAAACTAATAATAATATAGAGGAATTGAACTATACTATTAAAAATATAATCAAATGGACATATATAAAATTCTGCTTCCAAGAATCAAAGATTTTTTTTGTAAGAAGTGAGAAATTCTCTTTATAGCTCTTGACATCTTATGGCCTCAATTTTCTGGCCTTGGCCCAACCTCCTGAAATTTCACGTTATTTTCAATGATGACTTTTTGCGGTGTTTAATTTTTATCCTTCTGAAAGATATTTCTTTCAACTGGGTGGGGGTAAGGAGGCCAATCTGTGGGCACTGATTTTATTTTGGTTTTGCTATCAGTGCAGGGAAAGTGTATACACTAGGTTGTGGTTAAAGAGCATTTACAGAAAAACGGTCACCGTCAAGACAAAGTATAGTATTTTGTTTCAGTCCCATAGTCCTTATGTTTCTCCTTCAGGCCATACAATAAGCCACTTTTTCAAGATATTTTCTGGAAACACAAAGGCCCTATGTATGGTCTGGTTGTGAAGGAGAGGTTCTGGGGCATAGCTGTAATGGCCAATCTCCTCCTTTGTCTGCGTCAGCCTGGTTACCTTGGTGGCTCAGAAGTGTTGGTGGCATCCCCTTCCATGTAATGCTTTGACATCGGTAGCAACCTTCCTAGATTCCAAGATGGGGAAGGGTCTTGAAGAAGTCATTCTGTTTCCAGGTACTACCCAATGGAAATGGCTTGGCAAGATCTTGAGAATTCAAGACTAAGTACCCTGATAATTACAGCACCCCAGCATGGTGAGGATCATTGATACACTCCCTGGCCTCATTCTGACAAAGACCAGCTTCTGTGGCCCCAGCACAGCCAGATGAGTCAGATCATCCTCATGGCATCATCTCTTCCACAGAGTGAGTCTCTTCCTCACTGTTCTATAGTGTGGCAGCTGCTGTCTCCCATGTCCCAGATTCTAGTTCTTCCTGCTATGTCCCTGCCAGGGCTTCCAAACTTAACTTTCATTCATTTTTTCAACTGAGTGCTTACCAAGTGTGAGACACCATTCTAGGTCCCGAAAAGCATTGTAAAACCAGAAATGTGTGGTCCCTACCCCTTTGGGGCTCAAGTTACGGAGGAGGGAAAAGGTAGGCCATCAGACAAGTGAGGAGGTATCAATTACAAATTGTTCTAGGCACCCTGGAGTAAATGACCTTGGTGTTGACCATTGTAATTGTCCACCAAGCCTGTAGTGAGACAAGTCGGGCTTCCTATCTCTTGCCTTAGCTGGAGACCATCTCTACCTCTGACTCCTCTAAGCCAAGTAGTCCAGGAGGACCATATCCTGTGGTTGTGGTTTTATTCTACATCCTACTTTGCTACTATCTGATAGAAAACAACAGCAGTAATTGGCCATCTATCTTGTGCGGGTCATTTTTCTAGGTGCTTTCAAATGTATTATTGTAACCACCCTTGTATAACTCTACTTTGCAAGAGAAAGATTTTTCAGAGACATGAAGTAAGTTGCTGAAACTCACATGGCCAGTCAGAGGTAAAGCCTGGATGTAACCTTAGATCTGCTTTCAACACAGGTCACCCTTCTCCTACATTACAGCTGTGCCTATTTGCAGTGCCTGCCTCCAAGACTTGCTTGACATCACCTCTGTGAGGTCTGCATAGACCCAGGCCTCCAAAGTTAGGCTGAAATTCAGCAGAAATAAAGGCATCCACAATAAAGAGCCCTTTCCTGAATCCCTTAATTATCCTGGTGGGATTTGTATTCATTTTCTTGCCTAAAATTTTTTTAAGAATATGCCATCTGTGTAAATTTGATTTTATGATTTTGTTCTAAACTTTTATGCAATTTAACTTAAAAAACTTTAACCTTTAATCTCACTGCATGATGGAAAATGTTGGTTTGATATACTAGGTCTAATTGTCCCCACCACGTGTTAGAAATCCAAATGTAGCTAAGCATTAAGGTTAAATGATGATATCACAACCTACTTGGTTTGCATTTTACATCCAATTGAAAACACAAACCCCTCGCCTCATTAATCCTTTGCAATCCAATTTTCCCCCCCCCTAAATGAAATGATCCTTTTGGGACACATTTATATCCTTTTAACAGCCGCCTGACAGTTCTGCTGATGGAGTTTGTATCCAACTTTGTTACTGGATAGTGACAACTTGCCCTGACGGATATGTGTACATAATTATTCTCTCACAGTTAGATTTAATTAATGCTTACCCTCATCATGATCTTGCAGCTAGCGAGCTCTCTCTGCAGGAGCAGTTAATGGCAAAAGGATTTCCTCTTTAGCCAAGAGAGACTCCAAAAGGCTTTGTAAAACTTGTACTTTTTTTTTTAACAGGACAAAAAAATGCATCTGAGCCTGCTTCATTTCTTCCCTCTCCACATTCATGCCACACGTGAATGGATTTGAGGCCCCTTATGGGAAGGGGGTTTTTAAAGCCAATTTCAGACTATCACTAATGTGAACAGCTCCAACAGACCTACAAGGAAGGTGTGTATTTTTTATAGCTTAGAATTGAGGTGTCCTTGCTTCATTTTGTTTATGTCTGTAAACAAAATATACATGTGCATATTTTTCTAACCACCTGTCCCCCCAAATGCCACTCAGAATTCAGTAGTAAATAGCTATGCAAGAGAGCAGTTATTAAGAAGAAATGACCGGGGAGACAACAGGAGTTTGAAGAGAAGATTTGGGAAGAGATTATTAGGAAGTTTGTAATAAGGAGAGGGAGTGTGTATTTATAAAACCCTATTGGATGGGAATACTTCACAAATAATCTGTCCCCGTTTATGCTTGTGAAATATTCATGTGCCATTTGTTTTTTTATTACCGTAATGGTGATGCCTTGTGTTTGCAGAGAGCTTAACAGTTTACAACACTTTTTCACATCCATTAATTTACATGATCTTTGCAACAACCCTATGAGTTGAGCCGAGAAGCATTCACAGATGAAGGGACTGGCACCCAGAGAGGTTGAGTCATTTGCCCAGTCACACAGCTAAAAAGCAAAAGAATCTGGCATTGAAGCCACAGCCTTGAAAGCCAGATCCAATGCTGTCCTTTCTGTCTTAGGCCAGATCCCTTTAGGTTTGCAAAATGAAAGCGGAGATTTGAGTGGCTCAAATGGCAACCCCTCTTCACCTTCATTTGCCTTGCTAAAGCATCAGCAGACTCTCAGCTAAAAGATACCATCTGAACTGAGAGTAATGCAATATTGCTTATTTTAATGATTACATGCAATAATTTTTTCCCCTGTGATTTATTTATTTTTATTATTTATTTATTTATTTTTATTAAGGTATTATTGATATACACTCTTATGAAGGTTTCACGTGAAAAAACAATGTGGTTACTACATTTACCCATATTATCAAGTCCCCACCCATACCCCAATGCAGTCACGGTCCATCAGTGTAGTAAGATGCCACAGATTCACTATTTGCCTTCTCTGATTACATGCAGTATTAATGATCATTATTAGTGTGTTGTTATAGGAGATTTCATCCAGTAAGATCTAAGAGGCCGCCAGTAAAATGTGGCTGCCTCAGGATAAAGGAGACACAGTCTTTCTCCATCACGTCAACGCTGCTTAAAGGCCTTGACCTTGAACCCCAAAGAGGCCTAAAATAAAATGTTCTAGAAATTCAGGACTGTGAATTCAGAGAGATGGATACTTAGAAATCATCCCATAATATGGATGAGAAAACTGAGGCCCAGAGAAGGGAAGTAATGTGTCCACTGTGAGTTGATGGCAGATCTGGGCTCCCAACCTGGCTCGCTGACCCCCAGTGCAGATATCCTGTCCACTGCACTATAGCTATAGCTTTAAGTTGGAAGAGGCCTAAGGAATCTCCCTTTTGACAAATGAGAAACTGAGGCCTGGATGAGAGGAGTAGTTTACCCAAGGGCACACACTGACCGAGAGGCAGAAGAGGGCTACAATCCTGCCCTTGGTTTTCATTGGTTGAATTCAGTTTAACAAATATTGTCTCTGTTAGTGTTATGTGTCGGGCACTGTGCTAACCGCTGGGGTTATATCAGCTTACAAAAGCGCAGAGAGGCATGTTACAGAGGCAGGAGGAAAGAATGTGGCTACTCACCCTCCTTGGGCACTGCAGGTAAATAAGAAGAGTGTGAAACTTTCCCAGGTGTAAATAAATACAGATGTAAACAAGATCTGGGACTTTGGAGAAGAAGGTTGAGGAGAGGTAGAGTGGAGAAGGTGGGGAGGAGTAGTTATAGCCCCCATTACAGTCTTTTCTTTGATATCTTCCTAATGTCATCACTACTTTATATCCTTGAAGATGAAAACTTGAAGAAAAATGACTAGGTGCTGGTAGAATGCAGTCTGTAATATTTGACCAGCAATTTACAGTTTACAAAATACTAGCATCACCTCTTGTCATTGAATCCTTACCAAGGGCTTACTGTGTGTCAAGCACCATGCCCTTTTTTTCAATGTATCTAATTAAATCTTCACAATATCCCTGGAAGACTGATATTATTATGACTCCCAGTTTACAGATGAGAAAATTGAGGCTCTCAAGGTGAGGCCCACTTGCCACAGGTCACAGAGCTGGTCAGTGGCAGTATCTAGATTTGAACCCAGCTCAGTGGATCCCAAAACCAAGGCTCTTAACTACAACTACTACATCCCTGAAGCTGGCTAGAACACAGGATGTTGTAATGTAGAGTGGTGCCCATAAGGTGGGCCTCTGAGTCCCCGTTGCTTTGGGACAGGGACTCCCAAAAGGTGGTTTCTAAACAGGAAGCATGGGCATCCTTTGAGAATTTAATAGAGATGCGAATTCTCAGACTCTGCCTCTCTGCAGTGGATCTGGGATCTGGGCCATCTACTTGTGTGGTTTACTTGTGCCCTCTGACCTTGCTTGGGTCTGATCCCGGATGTGCCACTTCCATCTTATGTCATCTTTCTCACATGACTTGGTAGATTTAGACTCCAACTCATAATAGGTAGCTGTGGCCTCCTGGTCTCTTGATAGTATCCAGTAGCATACCAGGAACTTTAACCCTGCACATGCATGAATCTCTGCTACAGATGGCGTGGCCTTATTCCAGAAGCGTGGGGGTATCTACATTATGTTATATAATTGGCATTTGTCATAAACTCAACACTGCATTTATCATCACCGATGACTTATATTACAGGGTCCACTGGATCATATGGTGCAAATGACAGGGTCAGTGCACCACAGCCTGACCTGCTACAGAGCCTCTTCCTGCTCTGTGATCCGCTCAGAGAGGGCAGCTTTCCATGCCACTGGGAAATGAGTCAGGGCAATATCCCCAAGGGTTCAGTATGCTGTCTTCAGGCCTACTATGCATTCTGCTTCCTTCCTGGAGGTGAGAAGCATAAAATGCAGGGATTTCTCATTTATTTTGGAACAGATGCATGGCATATCACAGACCAGAGCCACCTAACATCTTCACTGATGGGGTGAGCCCCTGATGCTTCATAGGCGTTATTATCTCATACCTTCTGTAACACATACACCTTACCAAGCTCTTGAGTGTACTTTACCTTTCTTGTTCATCTAATCTACTTAGCACAATGCATTGACATAGTGGACCATTGTGACAGTCTGTAAAATGTCCAGGTGGCCTATGTCCCTTCTGTTATGACAGAGGATAGGGCAGTTAATATAGCCCTGGGGCAAGACTGTAAATGTAGAGGTGCCTACCCCATGTGCATGGAAACTGCTTCTGATCCTCTTTCTAGATAGGGATGGAAAAAGACTTATTTTCAAGATCAATGGCCACATCTGTGGCTCTTTGAACTGGCCACAGCACAGACACTACATACAGGAGCTGCAACTGAGCCAACCATTTGTTTGGGTTTCGGTGAGTTCACTGCCATCCTCCCAACCCAGCTGGATTTTCAAGCGACCAGGTTGGTGAATTAAATGGAGATGTGATGGAGACACTATCCCTGTATCTTTGAAGGTCTTTGAGAGTATTACTTATCCTACCCATTAACCTCAGGAAGAGGCACTGGTTTTAGTTTCCCCTCTTGGCTTGGGGGCTGGAATGCTCCTACTTGCTTTGCCCCCTTTGATAGTTTATCATCAAGATCAAGAAAACAATGGGAAGAGGGTTTCGCCAGCTATTACATTAATCCATGTAAATTATACACTTGGGGACTAGGGAAATGATCATTCACTGTGAAACAGACCTAGATAAGGACGACAGGCTGCTTTCTACCTGGCAGTTGATGTATCTCCCACTGTAAGAATGCCTTGGGTCCCTTTGTATCAACGTCAATTTATATTCAGCTGTCTTTGAAAAATCTGAATATTCCTCTTACCAGAGTGTATGGTTACCCAGATAAATGGCCCTAAATCCCTCTGAGGAAGCCCTGGAGGAACTCTTCCTTTACCCACTTGCTGTGGTACTGCCGTCTTCCTCACGGGTACCAACCTCTTCTTCTATCAGTGGGTTCAGGTCTAAAAAGAGCACATAGCAGAGGCTTAGCAAATACCTGCCATCCTAACATGATGACTCATTTTGCTGGAAGTGTTCAGAATGTGTGTGGGAAGATGGAGGTTTCAGTCGTTCACAAACAGATAAGATAAACTTTTTCCTATGAGCCACCACTTTCTTCTATTTCTGGATTTTGCGTCCCTCTCACACCGAATAGGAGCCAAAATATTTTGTAATTGTTCAACGCTTCACAATTACATAATCTCTGAATACAAATCATTTCCTTTAATGTGAAGTAACAGCTGTGCAGGGTTATGGAACTCCCTTTTCGCTTTCCCCTGCTATTCCTCTGCTCACCTCCACCTGGGGAAACCTGCCCACGGGAAAGCTTCTTAAGCCGTGCTCCATCACCTCCTGGGAAATTGAGGATAACAGACACATCACAGTGGGATCCCCCCAGTTTGTGTTACTCACACATTATCTCAGAGAAGAGCTGGTGAGGCAGGAATCAATGTCCCTGTTTTTCATATTACGAATAAATAAATAAAAATGTAATTTAAAAAGAGGCAAAAAGGTTAAGTAATTTTCTCAAAGTCACACAGCAAGGAGGAGTCTAAGCTCACATCTATCCCCTGTCACATGTTCTTTCCAGCACTTGGGAGGGTGTGCTTCGTTATTAAATGTGGGGTGAAAAATTCTGGAAGCGGTGGATGAGGGGCTAAGCTGGGGAGGTGGTGGAGGGGGCAGGGACCCTGGGGGCCACATCCTGGTCCACCTTTTCTCCTCAGAAACAAGCCCATCTGGCATGCATGAGGCCTTCCTGCGTGGCTGCCCCTAGCCTTGGCATGAACATTCCCTAAGCCCAAAGCCATTCCCTGGGAAACATGGAGTGATTTGGGAAATAACACACTATGCCTAGCAAAATGAAATTCATTTCCTTCATTCCTTCAAGGAGCTCCTCACACAAATCAGTAGCTGAGTTCCTGAAACATCAGTGTATTTGTAAGAGATCTCCAAACCTACGTCTGAATTCTCTCTTCTTGGGAGTGGGCAGGAAGAGCTGATAATGGGTACTTTTCCCATGGGCTCTGAAGCTCTTCACTTTTCCACGGTTTTACATGCATTATCTATTCATTCATTCCACAAATACTGGATGGAGTGCCTACAATATGCCAGGCCCTCAACTAAGTACAGGGTATGGTGGTGGAAAGAGGGAGAGCTCAAACTCCTGGTGATTCTATTCTGATGGAAGAGAGGGGCAGATATAGCATATCTCAGATAGTGACACATGTTATGAAGAAAAATAAAGCATCGTATAGAGTGTGGGGAAGTGGAAGAAGAGGGTATCCCAGATAGGGAAGTCAGGGAAGGCTTCTCTGAGGAGGTGACATTTATGCAGAGATCTGCCCAAAGTGGGGCAAGGACATTCCAGGCAAAGAAGGAGCAATGTCATGACTTTGAGACAAGCACAAGGTTAACGTGTTCAGTGATGTGCAAAAAGACCCTAGTGAAAGATACATTGTGAGTGGGGAGGACAGAAAGAAATAAGGTTGTACTGGCTGTTCTCTGGGAGAGAAGGAGAGGGACCAGTGATGCCTGCCATGTTTTGGCCTGAGTATGTGCATGACTGGAGATCAATTTTACTAGGATGGGGAACCTGGCAGAGTAGGACATTTAGGAGGGACCATTAAGAATTCTGACTTGACTACGTGAGAGTTTCTTAACTGAATAGTAGCTTTGCCAAATACATAAGGAAGATAAAATTATTTTTATTATAAAGAAACAGGGAAGTTAAATGATTTACTTGAAGCCACGTGGCAACTTGGATAGAACCAGGATGAGGACCCAGGTATCCTAAGTATGAGTTATTGAGTCTATATGACTTGCCAGCGCATCCCCTTTTGAATGACTATGAAATTACATGGCGCTTTTGCTCTTGTAGGACGTGGGGAGAGGCTGGAAATGCAGTGTGTTTTACATAACAGCATTTTTGAAAAGGGGGTTTCACCTGCCTTGTGCCCTGCTGTCATAAGATGCAGGAGCCTTGAGGTGGGGTCTGGCACCCAAAGGGATGCGGAGGTCACCCTGGGCTTGCCCCATCTGAAGGAAGATGCAGGACGGTGTCTGCTTTGAAAAGATGCTGTTTTCTACTGCAGGGAATGTGGCAGGGCTGAGCAGGGAGTGGGAGCAAGGCGAAGGGAGAAGCAGGCCCTCTGCACATGGTAGGATATTTCTGTTTGAGATGAATAGGCTAATCTGCCAGCAAACAGGTGAACTGGGGAGCATCTCGTCAAAGCATCTGCAGCACCCCATGACGGGTGCTGCCGGTGAGAACACCCCCACCCCGTGCTCCGTTCCTCTGGCTGACACATGTCCATGCCCACTGTGTACCAGGCACAGGGAAGGAGGAAAAAACCCCATCCACATTTTGAGGTGGCAAGAGGCATGCTTCCCACCTCCCAGAGAAGTTCCCCACTGTTTCCCAAATAGCCTTATTGGTACAACTCTGGGTATTCGAACTGCTTTTTTTTTCTTTCTCCCCACTGCCACCGCCCCCCACCTTTTTTTTTTCTAACTTTTCCCTCCTCTCCTGGAGCTGCTTAAAACCCTAAATGGCTGCAAAGGAGAAAAGACAGAGTGCAAATAGCAAATTGAATTTAGTTCATTTTAGCTGCATCTGAGCTAATTAAACTTGGCATTTGTAGAAAGCCCTTCACGTGCCCACCACAGAGACTAAGGGACTTTTCTTAATGAAGGGGAAACTGAGGTTTCTCATTCCAAATAAGGCCCCCTTCTCTCTGTTCCTCACCCAATGCCTTGATTGCTATGAAAACCTCACTTCTATCACCACCAGTCACCATTCCTCTTTATTGAGGTAAAATTGGTATATAACATTTTATAACATTGCATAAGGTTCAGGTATACAGTATGATTTGCTGGTGTACACTGCAAAATGATTACCACCATAAATCTAGTTACAGACCAGTCACCATTTTTAACGGGAAATTATCATATTGTGCACAGGAAGTACAGGGGAGAGCACTGGATGCAGAGAACTAAGATCAGCATTTTTTTACTATCATCTCCTAGACCCGTGGACCTACACATCAGCTATATGACCTGCTTATGTCACGGAGTTGTTAAATGAATACACTTAAATGATGAAAGGAAATGCTCTCTCTCTCTTTTTTTTTTTTTTTGCTGATGCCTGGGTACTCCCTGATCCCCCAAACATATGGACACACGTACACTTTGTAAAAAGATCACGGTCATCTGACAGTCCAGGAATACCTCTAGCGACCACAGGACAGGCATTAGGCCATGGAAGCCTAACTTGGAAAGAGGGGCTCTGCAAAGGTTTTGGAGGCAAGCCTCCACTGTTGTGTCCCAGTATCTCTATTCTCTATCCTTGCATTGAGCAGAATAAGAAGCTCCAGATGAAATCCTGTACTATAGCCTTGTCCCCTGCTTTGCATGTCCAAAGTGACAAAGATTATTCAAGGGAGCAGTTAGTTGTGTCTATTGTTCTTGATTATGTGTTTGCCTATTTAGTTTTTTATTCTTGTGTGTTCAAAAAGATGCTGTAAGACAGACACTATAGTGCCTCTATCATGCCTCAAAAGCGTCTTGTTTTCACCAAGACTAATGCAAGTCACAAGAGACCCCTTCTCTCCGTACAGAAGTCCATATTCCTTGTTAGTTTCAGTTCACTACACAGCAAAGCCAAATGCTCTGTTTCTCCTGTGCAATGATCCTCCCCACCCACATCCACAAATCTAATTTGCAGTCCTGACCATTCTCTCTTCTACCCTCCAGGGTAGGAGGAGCAAGTCCCTACAATGGCTTCCATAGTTCCTACACTGACCTATGTGTTGGCCTTTCCACACTTGGCTCCATCACTTTGTTTCTTGACCACTTCCTCCATCTGAATCTGGGTTCCTTGAGTGACTGCATCCTATTAACAGTTATACCCCTAGCCTACTGCACAGGCTTGACACAGAGTAGGTATTCAATAAATGTGTTGAGTAAACATATAAGTAAGTGAATGAAATAAAATGTATTTTCTCAGTACTCCAAGGCTCACAAGATCCTTTTAAGCCTTGCAACAGTACTAAGAGCAGACCATATCCCATTAGAGGGGTTAAGACTGAAGAGTTGAAAGCCAAGGACTCACCTGAGATCACTGCTACAGTTATTATTGTTGCCTAATAAATTAAAACAACAAGCATTTCATCTGACTCACAGTTTTGTGGGTCAGGAATCTGAGAAGGGCTCAGATGGGCAGCTCTTGCTTGGAGTCTCGACGTGGTCACAGCCAGACCCCAGGTGGGTCTGTAGTCATCTGAAGACCCAACTGGCTGGACATCCAAAATGGCCCGCCCGCATGAATGGCAGCTGATGCTAGCTTTGGGCTAGGAGCTCAGTGGGAGCTGTTGACTGATGCTTCTACAAGTGGCCTCTCCAATAGCGCCCTCTCTGGGTAGCCAAGGCTTCTTGGATGGTGACTGGCTTCTCTCAGTGCAGCTCTCCCACGAGAGCCAGGTGAAACTGCATGGCCTTTTTTTTATTGAGCCTTGGAAGACATAGAGCCTCACGCCTTCCAAGCTTTTTTAGTCAGAGTAGTAACATGCCTACCCAGATTCAAGGATCAGAGATACCACCTCTCAATGGGAGGTACATTAAAGAATTTGGGAGCTATGTTTAAAACCACCAAAGGAACACAGAATTAATCAAAATGAAAGAACCAAGACTCAAATTCAGGTATCCTGACTCCAAATCCAACCATTTTTTTGCTACTCCTTGATGGATTTATTTCTACAATGAAATTTGAATACACAAAACAATTCAGGGGAAATGCAGTGTATCCATGAGGGCCTCAGTTCTCCATATAGCTGCAGGAAGAATTATTCCATTACAAACACAATTTATGATAAATTATTGAGTTCTCTCTGTTCCAATTTCATTCCTGAAATGTAGAAGAAAAGGGAGTATTTTTACCCTTCTGGGATTACCTACCTCTCTGCCCTTAAATCTGACCATTAAGAGTATCATTTGGAAACAATATGTCAGACAAAAATGCATACCTTAGTTACACACTTAACCAGGGACAGGATGCTGGATTTAATCTAATAAATGTCATAGACTGGTTTATTTTTAAATTTAAAATGATTCATGCTCATTAAAGAATGTTTGTAAAATTCCTAAAAGTATAGCCATAAAAATAAAAATTTCCTGTCATCCATCCATCATCTGGATTTCCATCATCCAAATACTACCAACATTAAAGTTATTCTCTACTTTCTTGCTAAGCTTGATTTATACTTTTCTATATGCAATTAAAAAATCAATTTTATTAAGGTATATTTTATATATAATAAGCTACATCTATTTAGGGTATACAATCCATGAGTTTTGGGAGATGTGTACACCAGTGAACATTTCCATCACCCACAAGAGTCACTGTGACCTTTTTGTAATGCATCCTTCTTTCTACCCACACCAGGCAAGCACAGAGCAGCTTTTTGTCACTATAGATCGGATTTGCCTTTTCTAGAATTATATAAATGGAATCATACAGTATGTGTTCTTTGTGGCTGCTATTTTTCACCCATTGACTTTGAGATTCACCTATTGCTGTGTATATCAGGATTCCTTTTTACTGCTGGACAGTATACCATTATAAGGATGTGCTTTGTTTATCTGTTCACCTGTTAATCGACATTTGCTTAATTCCAGTTTTTTGCTGTTGTGAATAAAGCTGCTACGAACATTCACACACAAGTCTTTGCGTTGGACATATGTTTTCATTTCTGTTTCATAAATAAGTAGGGATGGATCATTTGAGGCATATGGTTGAAGGCTTAACTTTTTGAGAAAGGGTTCTTTTTCCAAAGTAGGTGTACAATGTACATTCTCATCAGCAGTGTGGGAGGGAGCCTTTCACTTGCTCTAAAACCTTTTTGAAAATGATAAGGCTGATTTAAAAAAAAAGCCTAGCCATTCTAATTGTTGTGTAGTGGTATCTCATTGTGGTTTAATTCGCACTTTTCTGATGACTAAACAGGTTGAACATCTTTCCATGTGCTTACTGCATGTACCTATTTTTTTGGTTTGTTTGCCTAAGTATTTCTTCAAATAATTTGCCAGCTTTTAAGCTGCATTTTTTAATCTTCTTTTTATAGAACTGTAAGGAGCTGCTATATATTCTGGTTACAAGTTAGTCCCCCTTATCCTCAGCTTTGCTTTCCATGGTTTCAGTTTCCCCAGTCAGTCACCATGGAAGCAAATGATCCTCCTTCTCACGTAGCATCAGAAGGTCAGTTGGAGCCTCAGGCCTACGTCATGATGCCTACATCATTCACCTCATTTCGTCTCATCACATAGGCATTTCATCATCTCATCAACCACAAGAAGGGCGAGTACAGTACATCAAGCTATTCTGAGAGGGAGAGCACATACCCATAACTTTTAATACAAAATATTGTTATAATTGTTCTACTTTATTATTAGTTATTGCTATATATGGCACCTAACTTATAAGATACACTTTATCCTTGGTATGCATGCACATGAAAAACAGTCTGTAAAAGGTTCCGTACTGTCTGTGGTTTCAGACATCCACTGGGGATCTTGGAATGCAGCCCCCATTGGTAGGGAGAGACTACCGTATTACAGACAAGTCCTAATCTCTGCTTGCATTTACTTGTCTTAGTGGTGTCCTCTGAAAAGCAAAACTTTTTCATTTTTATAAAATTCAATTTGTATATGTTTTTTTATTTTATACTTCATGCATTTGATTCCCTGTCTAAGATGTTTACCTGTCCCCAGATCACAAAGATTTTTCTTCTGCTCTCTACTAGGTTTATAGTTGTGGCATTTACCTTTAGTTCTATGATCCATTCTGAGTTCATAGGTGTATATGGCATGAACTAAGGGCCTATGTTCCTTTCTTTTAGCATATGGCTCTCCAGTTGTTCTAACACCTTTTACCAAAAAGACTTTGTTTTGGCAACTTTCAAAAATCAGTTGTGTATACTTCTGCACTCTCTTTTTTGTTTCATTTATATGCCTATCCTGTAGCCAATAATACATTCTCTTGGTTATTATAGTTTTATTATAAATCTTCAACCCATGTAATAAAAGTCCTTCAATTTTGTTCTCTTTTAAAATGGATCGGCTCTTCTATGTTATTGGCACTTCTGTGAATCACCTTGTCAATTTCTACCAAAATAAAAAATTAATGCCTGCTGGGATTATCAGTAGGATTGCATTTAACCTATATATAAATTTGGGATGTAATGACATCTTAATAATAGTGAATCTTGCAATCCACAAATGTGGTATATTTCTCCTTTTGCTTAGATTTTCTTAAATTTCTTTCAATTCTCTGTTGTTTTCATTGAAAAGATCTTGCATGCCTTTTGTTAAACTTACCAAGAAATTTAGGGTTTTCGGTGCTGTTGTAAATGGAATTGTTTTTGAAATTTTGTTTTCCAATTGTGTTCTGCCTATATATAGAAATACAATTAACTTTTGTCTTTGAGCCTTTTCTCTTTCAATCATACTGAATTCATTTATTCTAATGGTGTTTTGTGGATTCCTTGTGACTCCTTTTCTAAAAGATCATGTCCTCTGAAAACAAATGTAATTTTCTTCCTTTCTTATCTCTATGCTTGCTCACTTGCTTTTTCTTGCCATATTGGAATGGATAGAACAAGGATGTTTCTGTGTCTCATTTTCAGTGTTTTGACTACAAGCATAGGCTTTTTTTCCCCTCTTATGTTTATCCTGTTGGGTGTTCCCTGAGCTTTATAAATTTGCTAGCATGTATCTTTCACTAAATTTGGTAAATGTCAACCATAATCTCTTTAATTTTAATTTTTTTATTCTATTCTCTCTCCTTACCTTCTGCAACTCCATCTATCTATATTTATAGAACTTTTGTCCCATGGATCTCTTAGTCACTGTTTATTATTTTTTCCAATCTTTCTTCTCTTCTTCAGATTAGCAACTGTCTGTTAATCTATCTTCAAGGCTAATGATTATCTCTGTTATCCCCATTCTATTAAGCCCATCGAGTGATTTTTTTTTTATTTCATATACGTTTCATTTTTCAGTTCTGAAATCTTCCTTTGCTGTATGCATGTCTGTATGTGAATAATTTTCGTGCTAACAATTTGTACATGTTTTACTCTTTATAATTTTCTTCTTCTTCCCCCTACTGAGCACCATTTCAGCAGTTGTGTTAAAGGCCTTGTCCATCCGGATCACCTTAGGTTGGCCTTTGCCAATCGTCTTTTCCCCTGGGAATGGGTGAAACTTTTCTTGTTTACCCTATGTTGAATAATTTTGGATGGAATTCTAGAAGTTATGAATTTGTTGTAAACATTTTTGGATTCTGCTTCTCCAAAGAATACTAATGTTTTGTTTGTGCAGGTGGTTACTTTGGTTCGGCTCCCACTGTCTTACCTACGGTAAGCACAGTGCAAATCCCAGTTTTGTTTTGTTGTTTTTTTCTTTAGCTGAATCGGTTGGAGTCTGCCTTACACATGTAACTGAGGTCAGCCAGAACATGCAGAGATTACACACAGATCATGGGACCCTTCTCTAGACTTTCCTTTCCTGAATTCCTCCCTCGCTCTCTGGTGGCACTGAGTGATCTGGGATCCACCCCTGAGGTCTTCAGTCCAGAAAGACAGCAGACTTTTTCTGGGTGTTTCAGTTGCCCTGAACCATACTGAAACTGTGACCTCCCCTCAGGAGAAAGCTTGAAACATGGGAAATTCACCCCATGCTGAATATATTCTCCGAATTTCAACTCCTTCCTAAAACACACCTGCTTTTATTGACTTTCCAGAGTCCTTGGGTAGGGTTTTGTTTTCTTTTTGTATTTTGTCCAAAATGTATTGTTATCTGTAGGAGGGTAAGTCTGTTGATATCTTACTCTTCCTTACCATAAACAGAACTTCCATTATATTCAATAGAAATAATTTTATAATACAAAATTTGTATTTTTAACATTAGTATTGGACACAGGTGCTATCTATAATTTGTTACCATCATCAAGGCCCATTTACTATTCCAAAAAATTACTCATTATCCTCAAGTTGACCATTAAGGTTATTTTCTATTTTCTATACTTACAAACGACATTGCAATGAGTATAATGCTGCATAAAGCCTTTCCTATATTTAGGGTGGTCTTCTTAGGGTAAATTCCCAGAAGTGGGTCAAAGGGATGGATATTTTTTAAGGCTCTTTTTGTATTGCCAAATTACTTCCCAAAAGGACTGTACAAATTTGCACTGCTTGCAGCAATTCAGGAAAATGATCATTTCATAAAACCCTTGCCAGCACTGGATATTATTAAACCAAGAAATAACATTTCTATTTCAAAAGATGAAAAATTATAACCAAGGATTTATGAACACGTATACATATAATATTTTAATGCCAGAGGATAGATTTTTCTGGTTCTGTGACCTGAGACTCTAAAATGAAATACATGTGTTACAGAGAGAAAGCCTCTGAGAAATGAAAATCTGAACAAATAGTCAAGCAGAGTTATAATGAAGGAGGAATTTGAGAAGCATAGAGGGAGAAGATATTTTTGCACAGGAGACTAAAAGATGGTAAAAAGGCCAAAAATGTAAAACTGATTAGTCCAAACTTATGAAAATACTCCCAGAAGGGTTGAGCCTTCACATTTGTCAATGCATGGTGGGAAAATTTGAAAGAAAACAAACAAAAATAAAACAAGCTTTTAAAATTGCTTTCGGAACAATAAGAACAAGAAAACGATTGTCCTGTTGCATGGAACAGCTGAAACCTTATTACCAAATGAAAGTATAAAACTAAATTCATTCTGAATCTCTCAGATGTGTCACTTGTATCAAGAAAAAATCTGAAAACTAGGAAAGGGAGAATAAAGGTGTGTCATAAGGAATGGATTCTAATATACAGAGGAGGTATTAAGTATTTAAAGTGTTTGCCTAAGTTCAGTCTCCAGACCTAAGCAAATTACCTTTCCAGGGCTAAAATGCTTTGAAGATATGTTTTCAGAGCCACAGAGGTAGTGATACTCTTGAAGAATCAGTTTAGGTAGAGAAACTTCCAAAATTCTGAAGAAGGACGAATCTTTCCCTACTTTCAAAAAGGTGGTGAAATACTTTCAAAACCTTGACTTTTGATTCTCAAGAACAAGGAAGCTCAGTCGGTCAGATTAGCAGAGGGGGATTTGGGAGGGGAAGTTGGAAGTACTAGAAGCCATCATGGATTCACCGAGAGTAAGTCACACCAGGCAAAGTGTGTTTCTGCTTTGGGTAGGTTTGTTACACAGGGAGATGAGGGAGCGACAGACACAGGAGATCTGAATGTCTGCAAGACATTTGACAAAGCTTCTCACAGGTGTATTCATTTTTACATGTGTTTTTCTGAATATTTTGTCTTCCCAATGAAGTGCAAGCTCTGTGATGGCCAGGAATATTGTTTTGTTTCACCCACAGGTGCGTATCCACTTCCTGGCACATTACAAGCTCTCAATATATATGTATTGAATAGATAATATTTCTGGTTTTTCCCAGGAGAAATTGTAGAGTGCTTGATAGTATAGTCAGATGGTTTGGTTTTATTCTGTTGCATGGTCCCAAAGAGCTTTCATTAAGACATGGATGCCAATCTGAAGAGAGTTCTGAAGCCAGGAGCTATCAAGATGTATTCTCCATCTATTCACTTCAACACTGACATCCTTGCCTTAGATAACGAAAGATCTGGTGTGGGATAGTGAGAAGAGCAAAGGGTACAGTTAAACTTCCCAATCGTTCCCTTCTCCATACTGGCTCTGTGGCCCTGCCCAAGACAGTAATCCCTGCAAACATCAATTTCTCAATACTTAAAATGAAGATATCAGCATCAGCTTAATTATACTCTCACATGTACTCTGTGATTTTAACATGCATGATCTTTGCTCTAGGGCTGACATGTTGTAGATACTCAGTAACAATTTGTTCCTTTCCTTACGTCCTGCTCCTTTTCATGTTTATCTAATTCATGGGGAGCATGTAGTCAGAGAAGAGTGAAAACATGAGATCACAAGATTAGGGCCAAAATATATCTTGAGACACCTGGAGAAAGGCCTGAATTATACAGAAACAATTTAGGGGTACAAAATGTTCTTTATTTTGGTTTGGAAAAACCAATTCTACAAATACATGATGGGAAAGACCAGATTTATTTGCAGTGCCTGTGAACAAAGAACTGAGGGATTATTGAATACAAGTCAGCGGCCAGTAAAGCAGAAGCAATCCTGGGCTGCATTCTTATAAATCTTGTGTTCAGAGAAAGGTGGGTGATAGTCCATTTTTGCTCTGTATGGGTCATACCACACCTGGATTTTGATGCTTAGTTATGGACATCAAAACTCAAAAAGGACTTAAGCAAGCTAGAGTATGTGGAAAAGAATCTGACAAAATAAATTTGAAATATGAGATGCATGTCAAATTACAAAGATTAGGAAACAGTGATGTAATATCCAGTGTTATAGAGGATGTAGTGAAATGATCACTCCTATATACAGCTGAGAAGGATAAAATTGGCCCACCTTTTCAGGAGGACATCTTGGCAGTATGGATCAAAAACTTTAAATATGCCAATGCCTTTTGACCCAGCAACATATCATTTTACTGTCAGGAAAATCCTATACACGGTTGCCCAGGAATGTGCAGAAAGATTCATCTTTAGGAACATGTGCAGTATTATAGTGAAAATTCGAAACAATACAAAATTTAAACAATAGGGAACTGATTAAATAAATGGTGATGCATTGATACAGTGGAACATATTGCAGGCATGAACAGATATTGGAGTCAATACTTAATGATATGGGATAATGTGTACGATACTTTATTTAGCTTTATTTCAATTCCACACATGATCTCAGTTCATTTTCAAACAAAAGGAAAAAAAGAGTAGACAAAAAGAAGAAAATCTTGGTATTCAGAGAAAATCACTTACTACATTGGTGAATAGAGGAATAGGTATATGTATTTTTGCAGATAGATGAAGATATTGATTTCCATATAAATCTAGGTATAGATCTACATGTATGCATGTGCACATTATGTGATACCTTTAATTTATATAGCAGCAAAAGTACCAGGCATATAGTTGGATACTAATATGTATTTCTGACATAAATGAATCGATATATGCTTCAATATTTTTAAACTAAACTCACAAGCTGTACTCACATTACAAGGCAATAAAATCCAGTCATAAAATTACATGCATATAAATGCATAGTTAAAAACTAGAAATAAGGAAAGTCAGTTGGGAGTGACAGTATTTGACTTTATTATTATTTTCTTCTTTGTGCTTTCTTTTTTTCTCATTTTCTACAATAAACATGCATTGACTTTGTAATCCAAAAAATCATAACTTTTATAAAGCATGATGATTAAAGGAATGGAATACTTAGCCTGGATGGAAAGATTAGAAGTGGACACATGAGCAAACTTCAGATAGCTGAAGGGCCATCATATGGGGTCATGGATCAGCTGAAGCCTGATTCCAAAAGGCTGGACTGAATCTAGAGGGTGGAAGTTGCAGGGAACTTGATTTTTGGCCAGCCTCACAGACCCAAATATGCTCTCTTTCTCTATTATACCTTCTAGATTTGCCACTGTATTCTAGCCTCTGCTCTGCCATTTATGAACTATGTGACTTTGAGCAAGTCGTTTGTAGGGTCTCTGATCCTCAATCACCTTATCTTTCAAATGAGGATAAAAATACCAATCTCATCCAACTATGGCGAGGATCAAATGAGTTGCTATTGGTGGGAAGAAAGTAAAGGAATTAAGCATTATGTAATATTTACTAGATGTTAATGCCTTTTTCAGTCATACAGTATATTATTAACAGGGCAGACTTAGGATGTGGGTCTCTGGACTTCCAGTTCATCTTTCCATCGCACAGGCTACCACATGGTGACAGATTGGAGCTGTGTAGATGTTTCTGTAGGTCTAGGCAAGGAGAGTAGTATGGTCATGTGCTGTTGCATAATATGCCACCCCAATCTTAGTGTCTTAAGACAGCAACAACCTTGTTATGCTCATGGATTCTAGGAGTCAGGAATTTGTAAGCAATAAAGGGAAGTTAGGTTGCTCCACAATGACTGAGACTCAACTAATATTCAGATATCTCTGGGCAACTCAGATGACTGGGGGCTGGAATCAACCAGAAGCTTCTTCTCTCACATTTTTGCCACCTGGACTGGGATGTCTTGAAAGCAGGTGTCAGCTGGGACTGTTGACTGGACCACTTGCATTGTCCTCTCCATGTGGCTAAGACTTCTCACAGGGCAATGGCAGGCTTCCAAAAAGGAGTGAACATCTAGAGTCAGTTACAAGAGAGTCAGACAGAAGCTGCATCGCCTTTATGACCCTTCCTAGAGGTTATGCAGAAACACTCCCTCTGCAGCTTCTTTATTAAAAACACATCCCTAAGGCAGCCCAGATTCAAGGGTAGAGAAATTAGTCTCCACCTTTGTTGGGGAAGTGGCAAAGTGGAAAACACGGCTTCCAACAGGGAGCAATGGGATATTCCAGAAGACAAAGCTACTTTCATGAGACACTGAGTTAAATTCAACTGAAGTGCTTCTCCTCCATAGGTAGTTCTTTGGGCCAAAATTTGAGAATAAATTTTATCTCCCTTCTTGGATGGGGGGATGATAACCTTTGGGATGGCCTTGTTACACTAAATGTCAAGTGAGGAAAGAGTTTCAACTTCAACAATAAAGACAATCTATTTTTATAAAAAATGAAACAGAATTTTATTGTCTTTTATTGCCAAGCATTAGATGTTCATTGGAAGAAAAATATAAAATGCAGATAAGCAACAGTAGGACAAAAAATTTTAAATACCCCAAATCTTACTACCCAGAGAATAACCACTAGAGCACCTTAATATATTTCTTTCAATATTTTTATGTGTTTGTGTGTATATGCATACATTTACATACTTTATATGAGTGTGTATTTTTAAAACAGGATAAGATAGCTTTACATTCAGTTTGCAATATGCTTTCTCAAAACTTAGTTCATAGCCCTAGATTATAAACATCTCAGAAAATGACTTTTACTTTCTCCTAATTTATTTTTAAATTAAAACATATTTTTATTATATGCATTTAGTTGAATTCACATTAAGTATCAGCAAGCATGTATACATTTACGCAAATGGAATCCCTCTTTGCATTCTTCTCTGGATACCTTTTCAGTCAACAATATATCATGGAGAGGTTTGCATGCCAGTAAATATAGATTTATGTCACTGCATTTAGTGGTCCTATGAAAGTCTATTTTAGAGATAAGTCACTTTTTAAAAATCAGTCCCCTGTAAATGGGCCTCTAGGTCATTTCCATTTTTTTCCTAAAATTATAAACTATCATGTTTAATGATATTCTCCTGTAAAGAGTATTTTAACCATAAAGATCAATTAAAAAAATTTAACATGAATGCTGCAGAGTCTTCTTTCCTGGGGGATTAGGTAAACCAGGGTTTGAATCCAGGTGTTACCACTTTCTGGCTCTGGGACTACAGATAAGCAGCTCCATCTCTCTCAGCCTGTCTCCACACTTGGAGGACTAGCAGTATGTGAAGTCACCCCTGGGTAAAGTGCCCAGCTTATAGTGGTGCCGATGACAGGTAGCAGTTGTGGTCAGAGCATCTCCAAGTGGTAGATATGTATGAGCCTCTGTCATTTAGCCCTGGGGCTCAGAGCAACTGTGAGTTGTGTTGTTTAGGGGTTGTGGGAAGTTTTAGCTGCTTTTGTCCTCTTCCCATGACTGGCATAATTTGTATTCCCTGGACAGTTGGGGGTCAGATGGGTTTTTGCATTCTTAAGCTACATATTTCTCTATCTGGCGCAGTTCTGGGCAATCTAAAAATGCAATATTGCTGTCATCAGCTCGAGGAAGACATGGAGCCTGAATAATTTAACATGTCACCACCATCCATCATGATACCGAGAGCGCGTGAGGTGGAGTGTGGAGGGATAGGCCTACCAGAGCCTGGCAGAACAGGTTTGTGGACAGGGCAGCTCCCTCAGAGAAGACAGACTTGCAAAGCAGAGTGATGAGTTAATTCTCATAGGCCCAGAAGAGACCATGTATCCTAACTCCTGCTGCAGACTTTGCCCTAATAGGACTTTCAAGCTGTTGGGATGCCCCAGTTTGCCCCAGTGCCAACCTGGGGTCAAGTTCCTCATTGGCCACCAAGTATCTGGGTCATCTTAGGAAAAGCTTCTCAACACCCATGAATATCTCAGTCTGTTTATCAGCAAAACCGAGATCATTCCCATGTAGAGGATGTAGCATCCTGCTTGGAATATCTTAATTGCTTCTTCACAGGAAAGTAAGCTCTTGGAAGTCAGGAAGATTGGTCTGTTTTATTACTGTGTTATCCTCAGTGCCTAGAACAGTGTTTAGTGGAGTGGACACTTAGTCAAAGCTGTTGCATGAATGAACAAATGAGTGAGTGTTGTTATAATTATTCAGTTGAACACTGGGTCCAGGACAGACTGACGGTCACCTTCTGCATCCACAGACACTGGGTCAGGACTCAGGATGCCCAAACTTGGTCCCTTTCCATGACCCTGAGGGTCTCCTCTCTGTGTCCCAACTTTCCTTCTCCTCCATCTTTTATGGGTCTCAGATCCCCACCATTCTACAGTTCTGTCATTGGTCTCATGCCCTTATGAAGAGAACTGAGGGTCTCTCTTTTTTAAAAACATTTTATTTATTAAGATAACTATCATGTAAAATAAAATCAAACATTAACTATTTTAAATGTATAATATCATTTGTATATTCACGAAGTTGTACAGCCATTACATGTGTCTATCTAGTTTCCAAGACACTTCCATCACACCCATACTCATTAACAATCACTCCATGTCCCACTCCTTCCTCTGCCAAGCCCTGACAACTGTGCTTTCTGTCTCTATAGACTTATTTATGCTGTTTTATATAAAAATAATTGTATAATATATGGCCTTTTATGTCTGGCTTCTTTCATTCAGCAGAATGTTTGCAAGGTTTATTCACACTGTAGCATGTGCTGACCTTCCTTTTTATAGCTGAATAATATTCCGTTGTATGGACATAACACATTTGTTTATTCATTCATCAGTTGATGTACCTTTGGGTTATTTCTGGCTTTTGGCTCTTATAGATAGTGCTTCTATGAACATTCCTGTACAAGTATTTATTTGAATACCGTATCTTCAATTATTTGGGGTTATGCCTAGGGGCAGAATTTCTGGCTCATGTAGTAATTTTGTGTGTAACTTCTTGAGGAACTTGTAGACTATTTTCCATAGCGGTTGCACCATTTTGAATTCCCACCAGCAATGTATGAGGGTTCCAGTTTCTCTGTGTCCTCTCCAACACCTGTTATTTCTCATTGTTTTGATTATGCCCACCCTGATGGATATGATGTGGCATCTCATTGTGGCTTTGATTTGTGTTTTTCTAATAACCAGTGTCTCATCTTTTCTTAAGAACAGAGGGTTTTTGAATCAGACAAGAGCCAAGTTCAAATTTGGGGGCTTTACCATTTGTAATTTATGTGTTCTTGGGTAAGCAACAGTGAGGTTCTGAAGGTTGGTTTGCCCTCAGTAGAACTGGGATGATTCTCGCCTGTCAGATCCTTGTGAAGTGGACATGGGTATTGCGTATAAACTGCCCAAAGCAGTGCTAAGCATACTAGGGTGTGTGCCTGTTTCGTCTCTTCATGGCCCCATCCCAGATCATTCAGGACCAGAAGAACCAGGGGGCCATGAAATAAGATCAAAGGAGCGACTGGTCCCTCTCCTCTCTTGCCAGTCTCTGACCATTCTCACTTTCCTTTAGTCCCTAAATGGAAATACTTGAGCGGCCCTGTGTAATTAATGGTTGTACTTTAGTTCACTAAATCACCTATTTCCTATTAAAATGATAGCAAAGGGGGCTCTTTTCCATCCATCTGAATCATCTCCAAGTCAGTCTGTAATTAGCCTGTGGCACGTTTAGGTTATATGGACACTCAGAGGCCATATGCCTTGGGTGGCTGCCATCTTCCTAAGATGTTGCAAAAGGTGGAAAGTCACCACTTCCGCCCAGCAGCACGTCCTTGTCTCGTATTAAACTCAGGCAAGCATTGAATAAACAAGGAACATGGCCTCACCTTCCCTCCTTTGGACTTTCTGCTATTTACATATGCTATATCATTTTCTCAATAATAACCACACAAGCTGAGAGTTACTGTCCCCCTTTTAAAGATGAATTCAGAGAGATTAGGTGCCTTGCCCAAGCCAAACATAGTTCATAAGTCAGACCTAGGATTAAACTCATGTCCGACTCCCAATACTAGTTTCTTTCTAAAGAAGTGCATTACCTCTCAAGGTGCATGGATTACACCGATGTAGGAATCTATGAGACTCTAAGTGCCTGAGGGCATGGATAACGGCTATTGTCTTTTAATAGAATCTGACCTACACCATTTTTCATCCAGGTCACATTAAAAAAAAAAAATTCAACACCTTCATGGTTGGGGCCTATGGCTTATTCATCTCTCTCCTATGCCCAGATCCTAGCCCTTAATTATGCTTAGTAATAGTTGTTGTGTAAATCAGTTACCTCTAGAATTGTACTTGCCAATATGGTGGATGACTGCAAGGCAAGCTAGTCTCTGGAGATGTGCTATTGGGAATTTGAAATGTGGCTAGTCTGTATTGAGATCTGCTGTGAGCATAAAGTATATAAAATATTTTACCAATAGTTATTTTATGTTAATTAAATGTTAAGGCAACAATATTTTGAATATATTGGGTTAATTACAGTATATTCTAAAATTAATTTCACCTGTTTATTGTTATCTTTTTCATGTGCTAGTAGAACATTTAAAATGGCATGTGCATCTTGCATTTTATTTCTATTGCGCAGGTTGGTGGGTATAGAAGCAGCCTCTCTGAGGCTCCGTTTCTACTCTGAAAATGGTAGCTTAGTTCTCCCAGGAGGGAGGTGAGGGTCAGAGGTGTGCGAGTGGAGAGGAACTGGAGAAGCCCTCATGGTAGCCAGGGGCATGTTCTCAGTGTGCTTGGACATGGGGAAGGGTGGAGGCGTCCTCAGGATCTAGGGAAGCTTGATTAGAGTTTCCACCCAAGTACACAATGGCAGAGGTTCAGGGGAGGAGCAGTGAGGAGTGGAAAATGTGTCCTGGCATTGGGGGCAAATAGTGGACCTGCAGATCCTCAGAGGCCAAATCGTCAAGCTTCTGCCTCTGCTGTACTTCTGCACGCTCTTGCATGTGCACCCGCGCTCACTTACTCTCACTCACTCGCACTTTTCTAGGTTATTTTAGTGATGAGTCAGGCTTTGCAGGTAAGCAGACCTTATTTCAATCCTGGCTCCCTCACTCGCTATCTCCCATCACCTCACTGAGATGTGGTGTATTCATCTGTAAAGCAAGGCTCCTAATGCCTTCCTTACGGAATGGCTGCGGACAGTAAATGAGGTATTTACTTGTACGTGATGCATCCCAGTAGAGAGACTAAGGGAAGAGACTGCAGCCACTGTCTGGATTGCACTTGTGGTTCTACTACTTAACAAGCTGTGTGACTCTGGGCAAATTGCTTAATGTCCTCGTGCCTCATCCATTAAAATGGGAATAAAAGTAGTGACATACTTCCTAGGGTTGTTGTGGGGATTAAACAAGTCATTGCCTGTAAAGGTCTAAGAACAGTGCCTGGCAGACAGTACTATGAGAGAGGTAGCTTTTCTTATGGTGTTTGAAATGCTTGGCACCCCCCACTGGACTGTTCCAGTAGCGAAAAAATCCCATGTTCCACGTTCACCTTGAGAATGAGAGAGGGAGGAAGAGAGGGAGAGCGGACTGAGCTGGAGCACTTAAAAGTACAGGCAAGGGGGAAGAAGGGACATTACGATTACCAGATATAATGTTGGGGGGGCATGGGGAGGGCTGTACAACCCAGAGAGGACAAGTAGTGACTCTATGGCATCTCACTACGCTGATGGACAGTGACTGTAATGGGGTTGGGGGGGGACCTGATGAAGGGGGTAGTGTAATCACCATAATATTACTCATTTAATTGTAGATTAATGATATCAAAATAAACTTATTAAAAAATATATATATAACACAAAAAGCCTCCTCAGAATGAATACATGTATGTTTTAATATAGTAATTTAATTGCAAAAAAAAAAGTACAGGGATGGCATTAAAAGGCCCATGGGAAGGGTCTGGGGTAGCCTCCTGACAGGGACACACCTCTCCCTTTTTCTCTGCTGCCAAAAACACAGCAGGAAATATGACAGATGCTTCCTATACATAGGCAACTATTTTTTCAGATCCTTCATTTTCCCCTTGGCCAAGAACTATATGTAGATGAACAAAACCCCCCTTCCCCCCTCCCTCCTCCGTTCCTTCTTTCCTTTTTCTATAACAATAAAATAATTTAATAGCAATTTAAAGAGTTCTATTGGCCTCTGGAGATCTCTGCTCTTTCCACTGCTTCCAGAATCTCCATAAGGCCTCAGCCAACTTGGTTTCAAAGGAGAGCCTTTAAATGGGGTAATTGCCGCTGGGAGAATCTGGAGTGTCCTGCTGTCTCCAGGTCTTACCTTCATTGCTGGGGATTGGGGAGGTTAGCTCTCAGGCACAGGGACAGACCATGGCTGAAGATACATTCGAGGACAAAGATCAGACAGTCCATTGTACTCTCCCATATATTACAACACCCTGCCTCAAGGAAGGGGGAGGGCAGGTATTCACCCTTCCATTTTACAGAGCATTAAACTGAGAGACAGTGTCACAAGTGGTTAAACATTTGAGCTTGGCCATCAGTCACACCAAGTCTGACTTCGCTCATTATTAGCAAATCACATTCCTTCTGTGAATCTGGGTTGCTTCATCTGTAGAGTGGGCATCCTAGCTTGATTGAAAAGCTATGAAACTTTTGTAGGGAAAATAGTCTCCTTCTCTGCTTGTCTTTCAGTGACACTTTTCCATCCAGGACAGCTGCTTTTACCAGATCCTTGAATCTCCTCCCACAGGCAGTTTATTGATGTAGGTCTCTGAGGCTCCAGACACTCAATAGTTTTCCAAAACCAAAGTCCCCCTTCACTGCGCCCCATGGGCCCCCAACATGCTCTGAAGCTCTGTCCTTGGTGCTGTCTCTCAATGATAAAGAGTTTATTAATCCTTTAATCCCTCTCAGTTCACCTCCTGTGCATTTTTCCCTTTTCCCTCCATGTTATTCTGAGTCCATCTCTGAAGCACCCTTTGTGCCCATCTTCTCCACCCTATCCTCAGGCCCTGGCCTCACCCAGACCCTCATCTCCTGTCACCTGGTTGATCACTGAGCCTCCTAGCTACTTGCCCTCCCTGGCACCCATTCTGAGGCCTGCATGCCACAGTCATGTCGTTCCTGGTGTGTGCAGCTGATGAACCCAGGTTCATACTCCAGTACCTTCTATGACGCCTAGAGTAAAGCCCTCATCCTCAGAGAGGCACTGCAGGACTTTCACTGGGTGGCCCCAGCATATCCTTCCAGCCGGCACTCCACTCACTGGGCCTCCCCCCCTTGCCTCTCCTCACCCCCCATCCCCAGGGTGTTCTAGCTCTTACCTCTCCCTGGAACTCCATTTCTACCACTGGAGCCCCATATACCATCCCAGCTCTGACTTAAATCTTCCTTCCTCCATAAAACCTTTCCAGATCCCCCTTGCTGGGAGAAATTACTCTCCCAGCCCCCCATTCCCAACGTCTCATTGTGTGGGGAAAAAAGAGCCATGAATTAGGTCAGAGGCGCCTTAGGGTCCCGTTTGTCTCCCTGACTAGCTTATGAGCCACTGGCTGGAGAGGATCGGCTGGTGTCTGTCATTGTAGCTTTAGCATCTGGCTCTGGGCCTGGCATATCATAAACACTTGACTGAAATGCCTGTGAAATTAAGTTGCCTGGAGTGTTTTCTTACAGGTAGCAGCAATATAGCTGTCAGTTACTTAGTACCCACCATGTCCAGGTATTTTACATATGTTATCTCCTTTAATCTTCAAAGCAACCCCACAAGGTTAGCCATCATTGTCCCTATTTAGAAGGAAAGAACCCAAGGATGGGAAAGGTGAGGAGGCATCTTCTCAAGGTCACAGAGCCCTGGGGCTGCCAGGCCATGGTCAGAACCCAGATCTGCCTCACTGCAGAGCCTGAACTCCTTCCATAAATCATGCCAGCTCCTGGGTCACTTGGGAGTTAGAGAAAGAAGGCTGGAATGGGGTCGCTGATCTTTGGGATGGAGGAGGGGTTTAACAAGCTTCTGAAGGCCTGCAATGACTGATGGATTGTGCTTCTTCTCAGGGGGAATCAGCTTTGGGAGGACCAGGGGTACTTCAGGTTCAGAGGCAGACGACGAAACGCAGCTGACGTTCTACACAGAGCAGTACCGCAGTCGCCGCAGCAAAGGTAACGGAGTCCTTGGGAAGGTTCCAGAATGAGCCTTGGTAGGAGAAACAACTGGGAGCCGATTTGGGGCTCAGTGACAAGCCCGGAATCTTCAGTGTGGCCCCCATCCAGCTAACAGCGAGCATGACATCCAGTACCATAACTAAACTAGTGGTAGTCATGACGTCTTGTCCTCCTGCACTCTTTACTTACTTTCAGTCCTGACTCACCCTTCAAAAGATTTAGGGGCAATTTTTTTTTTAAGTTAATGCAGTTATTTAAAAATCCAGCACATAAAATGAAGTGAGTCAGATTGACATGGAAATAGGAATAAGGAAATTATTCAAACGCAGGTAAGTCGATACAGGGTAATCTGTGTCCTACTGTATTGAGCAGTTAGGAGTTGACAATGTAACTCAGAGATTTAGCCATCAAAGTGCAAAAAGAATCATGCTCAGCACTAAAACCCGCAGGGTCTGTGTGACGGAACCAAGCGTTTTTGAAGGAAATGCTGTTTACCTGACACCCAGACCAGGAAGTTCTCTAGTTGGTTCCTATGAGTAGAACTGTGACTCTCTCGACAGTGTCTTCAACAGATGAAATCAGTATCAATGCATAACTGTTTCTCGCAATGCCACTCAGTGTCAGGGGATGTCCAAATGGTGAAACAGGACTCCCTAAAGGACTAAACCCTGTGGCTGAGTTCCACAGTTCTCTGACAATTAAATGTGCTCAGAGGGGTAGTAGAGCATATTTCAGGCAATCACCTGTGAATGTAATTCCTCATCCCTGAGTGTTTTATGAAACTGAGAATGCAGCAACTTCAAGATTGCATTCTTGGAAGAAAGCATGGAGTGCCAACATGACTCCATGCTAGTGATGAAGGACAGATACAAGGGCTTAGACCAGGCCCCAGCAGGAAGCAAGGGTCCTCTGCTAAACATGAAGACAGCTAATCAGGGCATGTGGCAGCCTGGGGACCTACCACCTCTGCTCAGAAGAGGGCTGAAGAAGTGCCTGGGGTGGGGAAGAGGAGTAGAATCTTCCTCAGAAAACAATCCTGCCTGCATTCCACCTGCACTGGAAGGACACTGAGAGAGCATAGATCACAGCTTCTCTGGGCTCCTTTTGTCCTTAGGCAAGTTACCTACCTTCCTTATACATCACTTATCTCATCTGTAAGGTGGGCCTTGTAACTGCCTTATAGATTTGAAGATGAATTTTGGTTAAGTTGTATAAAAACAGTCCTGGCTCCCGGTATACACAAAGAGCAAAAAACATAGACGTTACTAAGGTCAGTTCAGTTCCATTGTTTTCCTCATCACCTTCCTCTGGTGCTTGCGCTGAAAAGGCCCCATGTAGGGAGTGCCTCTCCTGACACACCTCTTGGGAAGGTTTTGTGGCCTCTGCAGTAGAACAATTGGGCCTGCCTGTCACTCTGCCCCAGAGCTCGGCTTTCTGTTGTCTGCAGCGCTGGGGATTTAGAAGTTGGTGATGGATGATTCTTGACCTGTCTTCTCCCCTCCCCCAATACAGCAGCCAGAATTTGGTCTGGGGCAGTTGGTGGGTCTCCTCTGCAGGAATGGGCTGTTGACAGTGAATTGGAAAAGCATCCATCACTGAGCACACCCCTTGTAAATCAGAGTTAAACTTAAAAAAGAAAAGCAAAAGCAAGTGGCAGTATTCAAGATAAATGATTTGGCCAGTGCTTCCATGCAGTCGCCAGACTGTTTCCAGGACAGCGAGATGCCAGGGCTGGGATGCACCCCCACATGCACCTTCCTTCCCAGACCCTCTTGCCAGCTCAGTGCCAAAGGTGCTGGCATCACCTCTCTCCTCCACTTACTGCCCACTGATGGGGAAGCCCTCCCCCCACCACCTCTCTCTCTCTTCCTCTCATCCTGGGGTGATGTGCTTGCTGGCTGGCTTGTTAAATTTCAAGTTCTTTTTTCCCCTTTTCTTCGCTTCCTCATCTGTCACTGCTTCCTTCTCTTCATTCCTCTATCTTTTGTTCTGTTCCTTGTTCTCCCTCTGCTCTCTCTTCTTATTGTCTCTGCCTCTCCTCCCCTCTCCCACCACTCTCTGCTCTTGTCTCCTTTATTCCCTAATGAATGCTCCCTCTCTCTCCCTCCCTCCCTCCCACCCCTACATACCTCAAATATCTGTTAACCAACTGTGCATCTGACACCACGTTAGGCACTGGAGACACAAACCAAACAACAGTGTTTGCAAGCTCTACCCTCATGGAGCTTGTCTTCTGTCAAAATGCATTTGATGGTGACAGACGCTAAGGAAAAAGAATACGAGAAGGAAGGGAATTGGTAGGGAAGGAGCTGCTGGTTGAGATTCCCTGAGCGCATCACCCTGCCTTTTGCAGATCACAGGGAAACATTCCTGCCGCTGTGTTCTATGTTGCTAATATTGCTGGTGCTGCTACTCCGGTTGGTTGAGTGCACTTGGTCCGGGCAAAGCCTCTGCTTCATTCAGATGAACTGAGAGCCCAACGCCCAGTTGCTGCAGATACCAAGGCCAGCCAGAGAAGGGCCATGAACCTGCTTCACTGTTTCTTTTAACACTGTCACAGAGTTGGGGCGTCTTCAGGGCTCACTGCCCTTGTGGGAAAAATGCACAGTGCAAAATGGAGCCCGGGGAGCTTTGGGAGGCCCTGGGGTGAGGGCACAAAGGAACGGTGTTAAAGAGCCGAGGGTCCTGGAGCGGGCTGCCTGTGTTTCATCCCGGCCCCCCCACTCACCAGCAGTGCCATTTTGAACATGAACCTTAACCTCTCTGTGCACCAGTTTCCTAATATGAAAAGTAAGGATAGTAAAATTAAAGCTCCAGGAGTTGGTCTAAAGATTAAAATTAGCTGATAGTGGTAAAGCACAGAGCTGAAGGTAAAGGAGGGAGAGAAAAAATCATGGTGGAGCTAAGCTGCTGAGGAGGGAGTCCTGGACCAAGCGTGTGGACGAATTTCAGATCTGCTGCCAACATGCCCTGTGACCTTGGTCATGCCACTTACCCAGGCCTCATTTTCTTATCTGAAACCTGGGAGAGTCTGACCTGAGGTTACTTCTGTGTATTTGTAAGAATCCTCTGCTCCTGAAATGCACCTGCCTTCCACTCCATTTGTATTGTGTCTGCCTCCCCCATGCCTAATGCCTGTTCCCTTTCTGGGTTCTCTTTCTGGACAGGGTGTCTTCCCTGACATGACAGTGGTGTCTGTCATCCCCTTTGTGCCTTCACTGCCAAGCCTGCCTGCTCCCCCTTTGTCCCAGCCCTCTCCCTGACCTCTGCCACCACCATCCCAGCTCTTCTTTAGCAGATGCTGGGGGTCAGCAGGTCCTTGTGGCCTGCCCAGGGCCATGCAGGCCAGCCTGGCCATCACACAGGAGATGGCACAGTGCAGTGAGGTGGTGGAAGAAAGACAAAATACCGAGAAAGGTGGTATTTTGATCCGTATGCTGACTGAAAACAGTCATTTCATAGCAACTGGAATCCATATGAATTGACCACAGCCCTTTTAGCTCCATCTGAAAACAGGATCTGGGCTGTGTTCCCCAAATCTAGGGGCATGTGGGCTTGGATCAAGGCATCCAGCTGTTGTTGGCTTTGAGGGGCTCAGAAGGAAGGTGGGACTCCATTGCCTGATGGTGACAGGAGCAGTGGTTTCTGTTCCCACATTTGCCACCCACCTTCTGGATGACCTTGGCCAAGTCACCTCCTGTCTGAGCCTCATTTTCCCACTTGACAGGGAGAGGTTGAAAGGCATACTCAAGAGCAAGTCAGCAAACGCTGGTGAAGGTCTTGCTGAGGGGCCTGCATGGGGCTGAGTGGTCCAAGGAAATGCTAGAAGGCATTGGAAGACAAAGTACAGCCAGATATTACTGGGCAGTCCAGACTGTCCCAGCTTTAAGAGCAGAGGGAGATGGAGGAACATGGGAGCAATGTGGGAGGGCTTCCTGGAGGAGTTGAAACTGGAGCATAACCTGGGCCCAGGCATGGCCCTGTCGCTGTCATCCACATACCATGAGCCAGTAGTCTCAATATCCTTGTTTCTTAGTGGAGTGACAATACCTCCCTCCCAGGGGCAACTGTGAGGACCAAATGGGAGCATGAGCATGTCCTTCATGACCATAGCTCCCAGAGACAAGCTCTCCCTTCCTTCATCACCACCACCTTGTCCCTGTCACCTACCTCATTTGCTTAGAAATAGCTAAAATCACCTTCTCGGTGGTCTCACTGTATGCCAGCCCATTCTCAGTGGTGAAGCTGAGAAATCTTTTGAAAAATGTTAACAGAGATCATGTTGTTTCTCTGCTTAGAGGCTTTCAGTCCTTCCTTTTATAATTAGGATGGAATCTGAACTTCTGGCACCCACCAGTCCAGCTTCCCAGGGCTGCCTGCTCCTGCCGCTCCGGTGTCTCCGCCAGCACTCCCACACCAGTCCTGCCAGAACCGTCCCTTAAGTCTCTCCTGGAATGCTCTCCCCTTCCCTTTGACTCCCTCCCACTCCCTCTGACATCTCCACTTACAGGGCAGGTCTGCAGCAAAGCCATTCCTCGCCTGATTTCCTGCTTCTTGGCATGCCAGCTCCCGCGTCCTTCTCCTTCTGTAGGCTTCGTCGCCACTCTTATTTTACATTCACCAATATGTTCTCCAGGCAGTGTTTGTACCCTCCGCTGAACTGGGGGCTTCATGAGGACAGGCACATTGTCATTTATGACCAGCTTTCCATCCTCAGCACCAAACACAGAGATGGGTTCGTACAAGGCACTGGATTAATATTGTTGAATAGATGAATGGCTAATGAATGAATGAAAGAAATTCCAGGCCCAGTGTCTGGACTGTTATTACTGCTTTGCTAGCTGTCCGTTCTCATTTTCCCTCACTCTACCCCTGCTTGTTGGAAAGAGTCTCTACTCCCTTCCTGCTTCTGGTGAGAAGCACTGAGGCCCCAGCCCTGCCCATTCTTCCACTCCAGGGCCACCAGGGAAGGACATGCTGGAGGGTCAGGGGAGGGCCTCAGTACCGATGTTGAAAACCCACTCTGCCCAGGTTCTTTGAGCACGGTGGGGGTGTACGCCAATATGAAGGGCTATAACAAGCCCGGGAGGTTCCCTTGCAGAAAGGATGCACCCCAGACTGATGGCAGAGAGAGGACATGGAATGCAAGGAGAAAGGAGATATCTAACAGGTTTTTCGTACCATAGGAACAGGTTGTTCTCTGTCCTTAGCAAGTCCCATGAAACAAATAGAAGTGGTATTAGATTCCGCCAGACCAGGCTATGAATCCAGACTTCACCTCATCCACTGTGTGTGGCTGTGGATAGACTTTTAACCTCTGCACCGTCCCTCCATACAAAATGCAGCTGTTGATACCTACCTAACAGAGTGAGCAAGTCTAGAAATGGAATGTTCCAGAACTCACCCAAAGATGCTCAAGAAATTTCATTCTTTCCTCCTGAAACTCCTCTTCCCTTGTAAACATTCTGAACCCCAAACCTAATCAGCTAACATCTCATTTTTGGCAATACGGTCTACTGGTAAAGAGATTTGTGGTATAGTCTGAGACTCACCTCTGGCTCCCCTGAGCTTTAGAGTCTTTTTAAGGGAAATGGGATTGTTATTCAAAGGTGTCTAGTATGGCCGGGTAACCCCCCCAAACAAAAAACGGTAGTAAACAATGTGTCAAGTGGCAGAGAAGTAGATGTGTGTGTCTGGTGGGATTTCCTAAATCAAGAGTCAGTGACCCCTTCCTGGAACTGTCCGATTAGGAAACGTTTCTGGCTGTGAAGGCCTCACAGCCGCTGCTGGAATCACTCAACTCTGCCACGGTGCCTTGGAAGTTGCCATAGACAGCATATCAGTGAGCGAACGTTAATGTGTCCTAATGGAACTTGATTTCCAAAGACAGATGCAGATCCAGGATTCACCTGCAGCTCACCATTTGCTGATCCCTGCCCTAAACCACCCACACCATGCAGGTGGCCCTCACCTGTAGGACCAGTCCAGGAAATGGGAGCAAAATCTCACAATGCTTTGTGGAATGAATCTTATTTCATAGTGCACACGACCTCGCTGCCTAAAGGAGTCTCTGACGTGCAAAGAGTTCTCTGTTTGGTCAAGTAAATGACCATCCAGTTCATCACTTGTTTGGGATTTGCCAGTTCTGATAGTGTTCTACAGAATGAACTAATGAAGTAGCTGGATATGAAGTTCTTGCTGGGCAGAATTTCACCCTTATTAACCAGGGATGACAGTATGTACAGCAAAGAACACTGGACCCAGAGCTGGGAGATGCAGAGTGAAGCCTGAACCCCCACCACTAACTCAGTGACCCTCGGCAAGCATGGGCCCTCATGGGGCCACAGGGTTCCTGTCTGCCAGGGATATTTATGCCTCTCGCCGTCAAGTCTGAAGCTCATTCTCATCTACCTGTATTTAGGGAATAAAGAGCCTTGCTAGCATGATACTGGGCAGTATGTGAACCTGAAGGCGGTCATCACCCTTGGGGGTGATACAGCTCACACAGAGAAGCAGCGCTGGTCAGGACAAGCTAGTATAACTGGGTCCAGATGAGAACAGCAGCCTGGCACATCCAGCCCCAGGCACAGTTTTTAGAAGGAAAGGAGTGGCCGCGGCTGCAGGATGACCCCGGCAGAGCAAGCAGCAGCAGGGGCGCCGAGCCCAGCTCTACACTGGTGGCTCTGCAGCCTTGGGCGAGTCTCTGTCCCTCTAAGCCTGGCTCTTTTCATCTGCTGCTTGCCCAGCCAGATCCAGAAACCAAAGTCTTCTTATTCCCGATCCCGTGCACTTTCCTCTAAGCTTCACTAATTATTAGTTCCCCAGCAGAGAGAACCAGGACATGAATACCCCCCGGTTTTGCTTATTTCTTTGTTGTAGTTGCTGGTTCAACTTGGCAATTCTTAAGCTGAGATTTTCTGTAGTGAGGTGAGGAGAACTCTTGAATTGTAAGCAGAACTTTTTGCTCATTTGGATGGATGTGTGAATTCTCTTTTCTTTTTGATTCTCCCCTGCCAAACACACACACACACACACACATACACACACACACACACACACACACACACACACACACACACACAAGGTTTAGTCCTGTTTCTGAGAAAAAAGGCAGGTGAGGGCAAGTTGAAACCATATCTGCAGAAAAGGAGGCCTTTGGGGATTGAGGGCAGGAGACTGTTTTGAAATACAAGCCGAGAGTGCTGAGATGGAGCAGAGAATCCGGGAAATGGGATGGCATGGGATGGGTGATACCTGAGTATGGATAGAACTGCTCCTGCCAAGTCTGAGGGCAGAGGACACATGTGCACTGGAGTTGGGCACAGGGAGATGCCAGAATCTGGGGAGAGCCCGAGTCTGTGGCTTCAGAAATAATGGCAGATGGGCTGGAGAAATAAGCAGGAGCCGTGCCTTGACCACTGGGGTACCCACCCCGTCTTTATGCATCATTTCTCATCAAACCATGGAGGTGCTTTTTTTCAATCCCAAAGATATCCCGTCCAACCTTCCATTTTATGCACTTAAAAGCCAAGACCAGAGAAAGGAAACATTTCCAACAAGTTAAAATGTCCCCTTTTCAAATGGCAAAGCAAATGGGGCAAAATGTTAACAAGGTGAGTCTGGGCGAAGAATATAATAGATGGTCTTTGTTCTCTTTTCTTTGCAGCTTTTCCATATCTTTGAAATTATTTCTGGGCTGAAACATTAAGTAAACAATAGCCCTTCTAGGTCGATTATAGGCTTCAGAATCAGCAGACAGGAGTCCAAATCCTTGCTCTGCTCTTTCCCAGCTGTGTTGCTTAGGGAAAGGCACTTTCCTTCTCTGAGCCTCAGCTTCTCCTGGACAAAGGAGGATAATTCTAGTATTAGCCCTTCTACTTTTCCTTCATCCTGGTGTGAGGATTAAAGAGGTAGTGTATACAAAGGACATGCTTAACTGAGTGGGCCAGCCATGTGGTCAGTGTTCTCTAAATGGTTACCAGTTAAGCACAGCAAATCCCTGCCTGGCCAGGCATGGCTCCATGGCCTTTTCCCAGTGTGCTGGTCTGCAAGTTGGTTGTACTTCTAGAAGAAGAAAAGTGGACATTTTCAGTAAGAACATGAATTTGGTGGGCCTTGCTTCTCGGGGTCATTGTGACATGGCCTTCCCTTTGCCATTCTTGGTCCTTGCCTAAGGATAACCTCTTTAAGAGGCACATAGGCAGGCTGCCTTCTGCCAGCCTGTGGGGCACACCTCTAGGACTGGCCACTCAGAAAAGAGTAAACACTGGCGACTGACTGATTGGAATTTAATCATCCTCTGAGCCTTTGTAGCTAGAGTGACTTGGAAACCGAGTTGCCCAAAGCCTGGGCTGTGGAAGGGGGATGGTGTCAGGCATGTGGGACAGGTGGCCCTGATGGGGAGGATTCAGGACAGAGAAACAGTGCTCCAGGGTCCTTTTTTCTCTCAGACTTCTTGGCCTAGCTGGTCCGCTCCCCTACCCAATAGGGATTCCTACTGTTGGCAGCGTGACTAGAGCCCAAAACAAAGGGCCAGCTGGGGGCCTCAGCACCTTCAGTAGTGGGCTTATCACATATCCTGGGGCGTGGACTTGGGCACAGGGAAGACATAACATGGGTGGAAATATGGGAAGTGGGGGTGGGAAGCTGCATGTGCTTGTGAGGGAAGGAGGAAGACAGAGATGGGGAGGAGGGATCAAGCAAGACAGTATCATGAAAGTACTGGAAGGCCCAAGACTTGGACCCCTATCCCAGACATGTGTTTGGTTTATGACAGTTGGGCCTCAGTTTCCTGTCTGTGAAACAGGTAAAACTTGATGCTCTCCACATTCCTCTCAGCCACACCGTTTTTAGAGTCCATAATAGAAACACAGACAACCAGGAGGGAGAAAGGGGAAAAGAGCAGAAGAAACTGCATTTGGTTCATTGAATTCTCTGAACACTGGCCTATGCTCTTTATATGGATCATCTCATATGCTTCTAAACAGTACCACAAGAAGGGATCATTTTCATCTTCCTTTGAAGATAAGGAAACTGAGACTTAGAAAGATCACTTACCTGAGACTACACCAGAAGGTAAGGGGAGCTGTTAAATTTAAGCTGTTTGGTTTCAAAGTCTGGGCAGACGATTGTGGGAGTGAGATAATGCATGTAAAGTGCAAAGTGTCTTCCATCATTCCTGGAACAAGGTAGATACTAATGAGACAGGAGATAGATACCGTGTCTGTGCTGGTGCAGAAAACCTGATCAGATCCCTAAGAACTTTCTGATCTCAATTCTGTAACCACACCAGGGAGGAGCTAGAACCAGCAATAGGGGTATCAGAAGCAGCTCAGGCATTTAGAGGTTCATTCAGTATGGAGGACATAAGCAGCATCCATATGGACTGGCTCTCCCAGGGCACCACCAGCAGTGGGGGTCCTGGCATTTGGTCAGGAGGAAAACATATGACAAGGAAAACTTCCAGTGCTGGGCTAGAGCCAATCCATATGTTAGTTTGTGAGAGCCAGTTGTGCTATTCACTCCCAACTATGCCATAAGTGAAGTCACTTTGATAGCTGGTAATCAGCCATGGTAGAAGTATTTACACCATGGAAATTGGCAAACAGGGCAATGGCAGTTTCCTCTAACTCCACAGAGAGCCCATTGTTAAGTGTTTACCAGCACACACCCGAGAACTGTCAGTAAGAAGTAAGGGTTTTGCCACAGGCTAGGGCACAAAGACCATTTTCTGGAAAGAGTTTGAGCACTCCAGAATGGTTCCTAAGGGGGCGATGCATGGGAAAGGGACGGAGCAAACTGTGAAGTCTGAGGCTGTAGGCAGAAGGTTTATTTTCAGGAATAGAAGACAAAGTCAGCTGGGGAGGCTGGATATTTAGGGCCTGAGCAGGAGGTTGGATACTACAGTGCTACCCACTTAAGAGAATGATGAGCCTCAGGTCAGAGCCAACAGCAGGGCAGGTGTTCTGAGCTGTGTGGTTAAGAAGGGCAGTCAGAGCAAGGTGGTTCTGCCCTCACTGAACCTCAGAATCACTTGGGAAGCTATGTATGTATGTATATAGGTATGGTTTTGATATACAATATTGTATTGGTTTCAAGTATACACCACAGTGATTCAAGTTACACCTAGTATTAAATCCTCACCCCAACTAGTGCATTTTCTATCAACACAGAAAGATGTTACAGAACCATTGATTATATTCTCCATGCTGCACTTCCATCCCCATGACCAACTCATATGGTAATTGAGATTTTGTGCTTTATCCCCCTCACACACCCCACCTACCCATCAAAACCCCTTCCCAATGGTAACCAGCAGTCACTTCTCAGTGTCTTAAGTCTACACTTGGGAACCTTTTTAAAAACACCAATTCCAAACTTATCTCAGATCCATTACCTGGGAGTGACTAGCCAAGGGTTCAGGTATTGGTATAAACTCCTTTCCAGATTCTAACATTCAGGCAGAGTTAAGGAAACCACTCCACACCTTCCTTTACGTGTTAGCTAACAGCACATTGCTGTTCTTACTCTGACTCACATCAACTGTACCCTCCCCTTCCCAACCAGGCACTTGAATAACAATTATGAAGAGGAATAACAACTTAGAGTGCCCATTTATTGAGAGTCATTTTTGCTCCAATGGCCCATTGCATGCTCACTAATCTTCCTATGTGATCACTTACTGTCCTTGTCTCTACATGTAAAAAGATGAAACTGGGCAGAGTAACTCCTCCAAGGTCATAGGATCAGTATGTTGCCGGACTGAGGCTTGAACCTGATATGGCTTGACTCCAGAATCTTTCATCATTGCATTACTGGCCTCTAGGAGAATCTTGCAGATTTCAGTATTTCCTCTTATCATAACACCCACCCTGGTGGCTAGCTGTTTGTGATCTGCGGTAGGTGGATATCTTCCTCAGAAGGTCCCAGCAGTGCATGCAGGCTTTCTGGAAAGATTCTAGTTTCCCTCATAGGGAGATGGGACTGGGATTTTGTATTTCTCTTCTGGAAAGAACAGTAAAATGCAGAAACCAAGCTTTGATCTACACCTGCATTTGGCCCTATTTAATGAGACATTAGAGAAGAGAAAATTATGTATTCAGAAATTGTTCCAGGCTAAAAAAGCTCCTGTTTGATGTCTCTTTCCTCACCATTCCCTCAAACCTAAGAAGAAATAGACATTGGTTTTTTTGTTGTTGTTGTTCTTGTTACTCCTAAAGGCCCCTCCCAGACCACCTCTCCCCAACCCATGGAAACATCAAGCAGTCTTGGCCAAGCGACGGTTCTTTGAATGCAGTGAGGGAGCCAGGCAACCTCAAAAACTCCCTCCCCAGCCCGTGATGGTCGCCGAAATATTATTTCAATTGCTCTCAGTTCTCTTCCTCTGGGATGCCACCCAGCTCAGCACCTGACAGCCCAGCCCGGCATTGAAGGAAGGAAGTCGGCTGTCAGGAATCAAATGGGATACCAAAGGCGATAAAGCGAACATGTCGTTTTGAGCTGCTTACACACTAGCGAGAAGGAATCATCAGTCTCTCTCGCTTTGTTGTTTTTCAACTAGGCTCAGCGGGATTGTCCCCGCTTTTCCTGACGCTGAGAGATTGAGACTCTCTGCTTCCCGCCCCAAGCATGAGCGCTCTGTCATCCCCTTTCTTCACCATCCCGTGTGGTGACCAGGATTCTCTTACCCTGCAAAACTCTTCCCGGATGAAACTGCCGGTCACAGTTGCCTGCCGTGTGTCAAGTGTGTTGTGAGATGCTTGCCTCTGAGAATATATTTAGTCCTGGCTTACAGTTTGGGTGATCTTGAGCAAGTTAGGTTACTCTCCAGGCCTTGATTTTCTGCTCTCAGAAATGGAGGTGACAATTCCACTTTATAGGATTTATGTGGTGGCTAAGCAGGATTATGTTGTCACTAGAGAATCAAGTATATGAAGGGAGATAGTGGGGGAAAAACAGCTGGGAAGGATGAATTGACCCAGATCAGGAAAAACTTTGAATGCCAAATTCATTCATTTATCACTCATTTAATCAACTAATGTTTACCAAATATCTAATTCTGTTGAGACTTCTATGCTAAGGACCATTGTACGAGTGTCAAGCACAGCAGTGACGTGACTGCCCCCGTGAATCTTACAGTTTTGCCAGTGAGAAAAGGGAAGGGAGAGAGTACTTCACAAATAAACACATAAATGACATAAAAGAACAGATCATTTCAAACGGTGACATGTGCCTCTGAAGAAAGACAGGGAACTGATAGAAATGGAGAAAGTCACAGCAGGCATCTTTGAGGGAGGAGGATGGAAGCTTCTATCTGCAGCATGAATGGCACATGGCCAGGTGCTAAATAAACACACCTCCATGTCAGCAAGAGAAAGCTTGTACTTCAGCCTATGGGAAATGGGGAGTCCAGGAGTTTTTGAAGAGAAGTCCATTATTCTGCTTCTGTTTTGAAGAAGAGCACTGGCTCCACAGAGGAGGAGGAATTGGAAGGAGGGCAGACTAGAGGTGGGAGACCAGTGAGGAGGCTGTTGAGGCAGAACGGGAAGCTCTGGGAGCCCATAGGAGGGGGTGGCTATCAGTGTTAAAATACCATGAGAACCCAATGGCTGAAGGTGACCAGTGAAGATTGCTGAAGATGGCCTTTTGATTCTGGCCTCGGAGCTGGAGACATCATGACCCTAGGGAAGCGAGGTGCAGCACACCTTCCGGAGAAAAAGCAAAGCTCCACTTCAGAGCTGCTGCCTTTGAGGTGCCTGTAGGAACATATGGAGGCTCTGCTCCCCAGAGCTGAGCCCAGGGGAGATCTGACTGGGCAAAGACAACAGGAATCAGCGCTCTGTGGCTGTGTATTAACTTCATGTTTTTGCATAATGAATTGCCACAACTTGCCAGCCCCAAACAGCAACCTCACAGTAGTTCTATGGGCAAAAGCCTGCTTGTGTCATAACTGCATTCTCTGCTTGCAGTCTGAAACCAGGTTGTTGACTGGGCTTCAATCTTGGCTGAGACTTGGGGTCCTCTTCCAAGAGCACCTGGTTCTTGGCAGAATTCATTTCCTGCTGCTGTGAGCCAGGGACCATGCCCAGTTCTCACAGCCACTCACAGACCCTTGCGTATGGTGCCCTCCATAGCTAGTGGTAACATGGCGATGGTCTCCTTCAAGGCCGGCAGGAGACAATAATCTGTACTTCTATCTGCCTTCAAGACCCAGTCTCTTTTATTTTATTTTATTTTTTATTAAGGTATTATTGATATACACTCTTATGAAGGTTTCACATGAAAAAACAATGTGGTTACTACATTTAACCATATTATCAAGTCCCCAACCATACCCCAATGCAGTCACTGCCCTTCAGTGTAGTAAGATTCCACAGATTCACTATTTGCCTTCTCTGTGCTACTCTGTTTTCCCCATGATCCCCCACACCATGTGTACTAAACATAATACCCCACCATCCCCTTCTCCCTCCCTCCCCACCCGACCTCCCACACCCCACCCCTTTGGTAAACACTAGTTCCTTCTTGGAGTCTCTGAGTCTGCTGCTATTTTGTTCCTTCAGTTTTGCTTTGTTGTTATACTCCACAAATGGGGGAAATCATTTGGCACTTGTCTTTCTCCACCTGCCTTATTTCACTGAGCATAATACCCTCTAGCTCCATCCATGTTGTTGCAGATGGTAGGATTTGTTTCTTTCTTATGGCTGAATAGTATTCCATGGTGTATATGTACCACCTCTTCTTTATCCATTCATCTACTGATGGACACTTAGGTGGTTGCTTCCATATCTTGGCTATTGTAAAGAGTGCTGCAATAAATATAGGGGTGCATATGACTTTTTGAATCTGAGAAGTTGTATTCTTTGGGTAAATTCCAAGAAGTGGGATTCCTGGGTCAAATGGTATTTGTATTTTTAGTTTTTTGAGGAACCTCCATATTGCTTTCCACAATGGTTGAACTAGCTTACATTCCCACCAGCAATGTAGGAGGGTTCCCCTTTCTCCTCATCCTTGCCAGCATTTGTTGTTGTTAGTTTTTTTGATGCTGGCCATCCTTATTGTAGTGAGGTGATATCTCATTGTGGTTTTAATTTGCATTTCCCTGATGATTAGTGATGTGGAGCATCTTTTCATGTGTCAGTTGGCCAGCTAAATTTCTTCTTTGGAGAACTGTCTCTTCATATCTTCTGCCCATTTTTTAATCGGGTTATGTGCTTTTTGGGTGTTGAGGGGTGTAAGTTCTTTATATATTTTGGATGTTAACTCCTTTTCAGATATGTCATTTACAAATATATTCTCCCATACTGTAGGATGCCTTTTTGTTCTGTTGATGGTGTCCTTTGCTGTACAGAAACTTTTTAGTTTGATGTAGTCCTGTGAGTTCATTTTTGCTTTTGTTTCCCTTGCTCAAGGAGATGCATTCAGGAAAAAGGTGCTCATGCTTATACTCAGGAGATTTTTGCCTATATTGTCTTCTAAGAGTTTTATGGTTTCATGACTTACATTCAGGTCCTTGATCCATTTCGAGTTTACTTTTGTGTATGGGGTTAAAAAAAATCCTATTTCATTCTATTGCATGTAGCTGTCCAGTTTTGCCAACACCAGCTGTTGAAGAGACTGTCATTTCCTCATTTTATGTCCATGGCTCCTTTATCATACATTAATTGACCATATATGGTTGGGTTTATAGCAGAGCTGTCTAGTCCGTTCCATTGGTTTATGGGTCTGTTCTTGTGCCAGTACCAAACTGTCTTGATTACTGTGGCTTTGTAGTAGAGCTTGAAGTTGGGGAGCATAATCCCCCCAGTTTATTCTTCCTTCTCAGGACTGCTTTGGCTATTCGGGGTCTTTTGTGGTTCCATATGAATTTTAGAATGATTTTCTCTAGTTCATTGAAGAATGCTGTTGGTATTTTGATAGGAATTGCATTGAATCTGTAGATTGCTTTATGCAGGATGGCTATTTTGACAATATTAATTCTTCCTATCCGTGGGCATGGGATGTGTTTCTATTTATTGGTATCTTCTTTAATTTCTCTCATCAGTGTCTTTTAGTTTTCAGATTATAGGTGTTTCACTTCTGTGGTTAGGTTTATTCCTAGGTATTTTATTCTTTTTGATGCAACTATGAATAAATTGTTTTCCTGATTTCTCTCTCTGCTAGTTCATTGTTAGTGTATAGGAATGCCACAGATTTCTGTGTATTAATTTTGTATCCCACAACTTTTCTGAATTCAGATATTAGATCTAGTGGTTTGGGAGTGGATTCTTTAGTGTTTTTTTGTGTACGATATCATGTCATCTGCAAACAAGGACAGTTTAACTTCTTTCTTGCAAATATGGATGCCTTTAATTTCTTTGTGTTGTCTGAATGCCATGGCTAGGACCTCCAGTAGTATATTGAATAGAAGTGGGGAGAGTGGGCATCCTTGTCTTGTTCCTGATGTTAAAGGAAAAGCTTTCCGTTTCTCACTGTTAAGTATAGTGTTGGCTGCGAGTTTGTCATATATGGCCTTTATTATGTTGAGGTACTTGCCCTCTATACCCATGTTGTTGAGAGTTTTTATCATGAATGGATGTTGAATTTTGTCAAATGCTTTTTCAGCATCTATGGAGATGATCATGTGGTTTTTGTCCTTCTTTTTGTTGATGTAGTGGATGATGTTGATGGATATTTGAATGTTGTATTATCCTTGCATCCCTGGAATAAATCCTACTTTGTCATGATGGTTGATCTTTTTGATGTATTTTTTAATTCGGTTTGCTAGTATTTTGTTGAGTATTTTTGCATCTGTGTTCATCAGGGATATTGGTCTGTAATTTTTTTGTGGTGTCTTTGCCTGGTTTTGGTATTAGAGTGATGCTGGCCTCACAGAATGAGTTTGGAAGTATTCCCCCTTCTTCTACTCTTTGAAAAACTTTAAGGAGGATGGGTATTAGGTCTTTACTAAATGTTTGATAAAATTCAGTGGTGAAGCATCTGTTCCAGGTATTTTGTTCTTACGTAGTTTTTTGATTACCAGTTCAATTTTGTTGCTGGATATTGGTCTATTCAGATTTTCTGTTTCTTTCTGGGTCAGCCTTGGAAGTTTGTATTTTTCTAGAAAGTTGTCCTTTTCTTCTAGGTTGTCCAGTTTATTAGCATATAATTTTTCATAGTATTCTCTAATAATTCTTTGTATTTCTGTGGTGTCCATAGTGATTTTTCCTTTCTCATTTCTGATACTGTTTATGTGTGTAGACTCTCTTTTTTTCTTGATAAGTCTGGCTAGGTGTTTATCTATTTTGTTTATTTTCTTGAAGAACCAGCTCTTGCTTTCATTGAGTCTTTCTATTGTTTTATTCTTCTAGATTTTATTTATTTCTGCTCTAATCTTTATTATGTCCCTCCTTCTACTGACTTTGGGCCTCATTTGTTCTTCTTTCTCTAGTTTCGTTAATTGTGAGTTTAGACTGCTCATATGGGACTGTTCCTCTTTCCTGAGTTAGGCCTGTATTGCAGTACACTTTCCTCTTAACCCGGCCTTAGCTCTATCCCACTGATTTTGCGCTGTTGAATTACTGTTGTCATTTGTCTCCATATATTGCTTGATCCAACTGTTTTTATTTGGTCATTGATCCATTGGTTATTTAGGAGCATGTTGTGAAGGCATGTGTTCGTGGGATTTTTCATTTTCTTTGCGTAATTTATTTCTAGTTTCATACCTTTGTGGTCTGAGAAACTTGGTACAATTTCAATCTTTTTGAATTCACCAAGGCTCTTTTTGTGGCCTAGTATATGATCTATTCTTGAAAATGTTCCATGTGCACTTGAAAAGAATGTGTTTTCTGCTGCTTTTGTGTATAGAGTTCTGTAATGTCTGTTAGGTCCATCTGTTCTAATGCGTTGTTCAGTGCCTCTGTCTACTTACTTATTTTCTTTCTGGTTGATCTGCCCTTCAGAGTGAGTGGAGTGTTGAAGTCTCCTAGAATGAATGCATTGCATTCCATTTCCCCTTTCAATTCTGTTAGTATTTGTTTCACATATGTATGTGCTCCTGTGTTGGGTGCATAGATATTTATAATGGTTATATCTTCTTGTTGGATTGACCCTTTCATCATTATGTACTGTCCTTCTTTGTCTCTTGTGACTTTCTTTGTTTTGAAGTCTATTTTGTCTGATTGCAAGTACTGCAATTCCTGCTTTTTTCTCACTATTAGTTGCATGAAATATCTTTTTTCATCCCTTCACTTTTAGTCTGTGTATGTCTTTGGGTTTAAAGTGAGTCTCTTGTAGGCAGCATATAGATGGATCTTGCTTTTTATCCATTCAGTGAGTCTATCTCTTTTGTTTGGTGCATTAAGTCCATTTACATTTAGGGTGGTTATGGATAGGTATGTACTTATTGCCATTGCAGGCTTTAGATTTGTGGTTACCAAAGGTTCAAGGTTAACTTCCTTACTATCTAAGAGTCTAACTTAACTCACTAAATATGCTATTACAAACACAATCTAAAGGTTCTCTTTTTTTTTCTCCTCCTTTTTCTTCCTCCCCCATTCTTTATATATTGGGTATCATATCTGTACTGTTTGTCTATCCCTTGATTTACTTTGGGGATAATTAATTTAATTTTTCATTTGCTTAGTAATTAGGTGTTCTGCTTTCTTTACTGTGGTTTTTAATTACCTCTGGTGACAGCTATTCAACCTTAGGAACACTTCCATCTATAGCAGTCCCTCCAAAATACACTGTAGAGATGGTTTGTGGGAGGTAAATTCTCTCAGCTTTTGCTTATATGGAAATTGTTTAATCCCTTCTTCAAAGTTAAGTGAAAATCTTTCCTGATAAAGTAATCTTGGGTTGAGGCCATTCTGCTTCATTGCATTAAGTACATCATCCACTCCCTTCTAGCCTATAAGGTTTCTGCTGAGAAGTCTGATGATAGCCTGATGGGCTTTTCTTTGTATGTGATCTTATTTCTCTCTCTGGCTGCTTTTAATAGTCTGTCCTTATCCTTGATCTTTGCCATTTTAATTACTATATGTGTTGGTGTTATCTTCCTTGGGTCCCTGTGTTGGGAGGTCTGTGCACCTCCATGACCTGAGAGACTATCTCCTTCCCCAGATTGGGGAAGTTTTCAGCAATCACCTCCTCAAAGATACTTTCTATCCCTTTTTCTCTTTTCTTCTTCTTCTGGTACTCCCATAATGCGGATATTGTTCTGTTTGGTTTGGTCACACAGTTCTTTCAATATTCTTTCATTCTTAGAGATCCTCTTTTCTCTCTGTGCCTCAGCTTCTTTGTATTCCTCTTCTCTAGTTTCTATTTCATTTATTGTCTCCTCCACCGTATCTAATCTGCTTTTAATACCCTCATCTCTGACTGGAATTCATTCCTGAGTTCTTGAATATCTTTCCTTACCTCCATGAGCATGTTAATGATTTTTACTTTGAACTCCCTTTCAGGAAGATTCATGAGGTTGATGTCATTTAAATATTTCTCAGGAGTTGTATTAATAATTTTACTTTGAACCAGGTTCCTCTGGCATTTCATATTTGTATATGGCGTCCCTAGTGCCCAGAAGCTCTACTCTCTGGGGCTGCTCAGCTCCTGAAGCAATGTTGGAGATCAGAAGGGAGTGGTGCTGGTGCCTGGGGTGAGGAAAGAGATATTTCTGCTTCCCGTCTGCTATGCCTGACCCCACTGCCTGAACTAGTGGGCCAAGCACACAGGTATAAGCCTCTGTGCTTTACGTTTGTAGTTTCTGTAGACAGATCTTCCCTCTGGCTGGCCTAATGCCAGGATAGGGTTTGCCAGTTTGCAAGCCAGGTTGGTCTGGCCTGGAGAAAGGCGCAGTAGGCTGCGTATCCCGGAAGGGGTCCTGGGGCTGTGTAGCCAGCCATGGTACTGGACTACCTGAAGGTAGTCAAAGCTCCCAACCTGCTAGGCAGAGTGCACCCAGACAATTTTTTTTAATATAATTTATTTTGGTATCATTAATCTACAATCACCCAGACAATTTTGTCTACCTGTCCTTTCTCCTGAGCAGTAAGCTCTGTGCAATCCTTGCCCCTTTAGCAGCCCTCTTGCTGTTAGGAAGTCTCTCAGACTGCCCGCCTTTCTTTTGTCCCAGAGCAGCCGGATATGGATCCCTGCTTTCCACAAGCGGCTGGAATCTCAGTCTCTTCAGGATTTCTGCCTGTCTTAGCTTTCCAACCCCCCTACTCACGAGAGTACCATGCAAGCACCATGAAATGTATGTTTGTGCTCCCAGAGTAGATCTCCGGAGTTAGATATTAAGCAGTCCCATGCCTGCACTTCCTCCCCGCTCTCTTTCTCTTCCTCCCGCTGGTGAGCTGGGGTGGGGGAAGGGCTTGGGTCCTGCTGGGCCACAGCTTTGGTACATTACCCTGTTCTGTGAGGTCTGCTCTTTTCTCCAGATGTATGTAGTCTGGCACTGTCCTCTTTCCTGTTGCTCTTTCAGGAGTAGTTGTATTAGTTATATTTTCATATTATATGTGGTTTTAGGAGGAAGCCTCTGTCTCACCTCTCAGGCTGCCATCTTTAATCCTCTCAAGACCCAGTCTCTTTTAAGGTCATCTGGTTTGGCCAGACCCATCCATGGTAAACTCCTTTATGATGAACTCAGTCAACTGACTTGGGACCTTAATTATGGCAGAAAAATCCCTTCACCTTTGTCAGATAATGTAACTTAATCACAAGTAATAGCCCATCCTATGCATAGTCCTGTCCACATTCAAGAGGAGGGGAATGTCCAGAGTGTGTATGGGTGGTGGGAATCTTGAATTTTAGGATTTGCACCCCCTACTGGATGGTAAGTGAAGCCCTGAGAGGAGAAGATTACAGTGCCCCCCTCCCCCCTTATCCATGGTTTCAGTTCCACGGTTTTGGTCACCTGTGGTCTAGAAGCAGATGATCATCCTTCCAATGTACCATCAGAAGGTCAGTAGTAGCCTCACACTATGTAACGATCCTACATCACTCACCTCACTTCATTTCATTATGTTAGTTTTTTATCATCTCACATCATCCCTAGAAAGGTGAGTATAGCACAATAAGGTATTTTGAGAGAGAGAGAGAGAGAGCGCAAAAGCATTCATGTGACTTTATTACAGTATTGTGTTATAATTATTCTATTTTATTATTACTATTGTCAATATTTTGTGCCTAGTTTATAAGTTAAACTTTATCATAGGTATGTATGCATAGGAAAAACATCCTCTGCAGGTTTTCAGGCAACCACTGCAGGTCTTGAATGCATCCCCCATGGATAGCAAAGGCTACTTAATCTTAGGAGGGGCTGTAGAATGGAAACTGAAGTGGCTAAGGGTGTTCTTCTCAGCATGGATTTGGGGTTGAAGATGTCCTTCTCTCAACGTCTCAGGTGCAACCAAACCACATGGTGACCCATGGGAAGGAAGTACATGCCCCAGCTTGGACACATTCATCATGAGAACAGCTTAGAGGACGTAGGGATTCAGGGAAGATCTGCAACTAACTCAGCATGCATGATAATTTGCAGTGCCCCAAGTCACGGAGTCAGACCCATTCTGTGCTGGACTTTTTATGCAAAGGACTTTCCTTCAGGACTCCCACTGTGATGATGTGAGATGATAAAGGGCCTATGCAATGAAATGAAGTGAGGGGAAAGATGTAGGCATCGTGTCGTAGTGAGGCTACTATTGACCTTCTGATGCTTTGTCAGGAAGATCGTCTCCTTCCAGACCATGATTGACCACAGGTAACTGAACTGTTCAGGTAGAGCAGTTCCTCTTCTAATTATAGTCGACTTTAGAAAAAGTGAGGTCAACTCTGCGTCTTGTACGCAATGCTCTGGCACACTGGGCAAGTCCCTTTGGCTCTCCATCTATTCAGTTGGGAGATAGTGTTTTCATAAATTATATCTGAGGCTTCTTGCAGCTCTGAAATTCTTTGCTTTTATTCATTTAACACATATCCTAGATTCCAGTAACTGCATGGCTTTCTTGGGAAACAGGTTAATAAGACATAGTTTTAGTCTTTCAGAAAATCCTTCTCTGGTTACTGTATATGTAAGAAGTCAAGGTCACTGATTTCTAAGCTCTCTCTCTACCCTGAGGACACCCAGGGTACCTAGACGTTGCAACACTATTGGGGACAGCAGCATGCTTATTGGTTTATCTGTTTCTCTCTAAGGTCAAATCATGCACTAATACTACTAGAGAAAAACAGGAAATAGAAACAAAGAATAACCTCCTTGACCAGAGAGCTCAGTTCATTTTTCTCACATCTTCATTTACATATATATTCTTTCCTATCATTGTAACTGTAATCAGCACACACATTAGCACTTTTTTTTTACTCAACATTATATCATGACCATCTATTTTCCATGACACTACCCATTTTTCACGATGCTCTAAACCTGAAGATACTCATTGTAGCATAATCTGTACTACTGAAAAATTAGAAAGAGCCTAAATGTCCAACAACAGGGGGATGGTTAAGTCAATCATAATGCATCAACATGATGGAATACTATGCAGCCACATAATTGTGAAGAATAATTTTTTACAGAAGGGTGGAATTTACAAACCACGATGATTACTTTTGAGGACAATCAGAACAATTCACTTAAAAAAGTATGTGGGTGAATCACAGTATGTTAAGAATGTCTGTGTTTATCCTTCTGTTTGTCATTTGTACCTTGCCTATCCCCAAAAGGAATTTGAGGTGAGTGGATTTGCTGGAGATAGCCCAGTGTGCAGGTTTAGTTAATGGTCTTTGGAGCCAAACACAGCTACTTATAAGTCCTGGCAAAGTGATCCTGGAAAGATCACTTTGACCCACTAGCTCCCACTTTCCTCAGCTGTGTAATGCATTCTCAGTACTTCTTACTTCATACTCAAAACCTTCTAAGAGTGGTTTTGAGGTTGAAATGAAATAATACAAGTAAAGCACTTAGCATAGTTCCTGGCAGGTGGTAAGTGATGAATAAATGGAAGCGCTATGTCCAGCCACTTCATTTCATACACTAAGAGACTGTATCTTAATATTTATGTCAGATGATCTCAAAGGTCTATTATATCTTTAAATTGAAAAACATTGTCCATCCCTCCTTCATTAGTCACTCAAACCATTTTGTGTCTGGCCTTGGGATCCTTGGAGGCATGAAGGTATTCCTCCTTGCTAATGGGATTAAAAAGTAAAAGAAAGAGGCTGAAGCAGAATCAAAACTAAATATCCAAATGGAAAGGGTCCTGGAACACGATAATGGTCTCCTTGTACTCTGTCCTTGAGTGATTTTTGAGTAAAAATTACTTTTCCATTTTAGCATGGGTCCCAACCCTATGTACATAGGGAATACATTTAGGCTTAGAAAACAGATACTTATCTTTGGACCTCAACCCAGAGTCTGATCTAATAGATTTGGGATGGAACCTGGGCAGCTCTGATTTCTTATAAAAGCTCTCCAGGTGCAGCCATGGTTGAGAATTGCTGCCTTAGGGAATTACACCAAAGATGTGTAAGGCTGGTGGTCCCTGCCCTGAAAGCATTTTCAAGCTAGTAGAGGGAATAAGAAATAATGGAGAATACCAGATCAATCAAAATATCAATTTATCTCCAGCAAAATAATTTATAATTCCATGATGTCCTTCTTGACTGCAATTCTGGGACTGCAATTGCAAGGTACACTTATTTTTTAACAAAAGTAAGATGATGTAGATAAGCCATGCATTAATGGTTGAGGAGGTTTGAAATGAAGGCTCTGAGATACATAGTGTCCATTAGTCAAGCGTGGCTCCCCAGAGGAGGAAAATTTTGAAACAGACCCCTAAAGAAAAATGATGGAGAAGCAGAAACAAGGAGAAGGGAGGCTCCTCCAGTCTCCAGAAGAGATCTCCAGCAGGTGTCCTACCATTTAAGTCCAAGGTAATTTCAGTCCACAGTGTGCCTAGTGGAAATGTGCTAGGTGGGCTCTGGCAATACAGCAGTAAATTAAGCCCACTCTGGTCAGGGGAGACAATCAAATGGGCAGTTAGGATGTGAAAAGGGCTGTGAGACAAAGTGGATATGAATTTTGGGCTGGCACAAAATGACCTGACCAGCTTAAGGGAATCATAGTAGGCACACTGGCATGCAAATACCTAGTCTGAGCTTTGAAGAAAAAGATGGTATTGTTGAAGGGAGGAAGGGAGGAGATGATTCCAGGCTGAAGGGACTGTGAATAGAGTGATACTGAGCAGAATGCCTGGCCTACTATAAGCCCTCAAAATAATTCCAGTTGGGAAGAGGGGGAGGGATAGGTCTAGTTCTTTTCATTGAAATACAGTTTGAGGAACATAGAGCTAGAGGTGACATTGCCTAAGTGATTTGGACTTTATCATGAATGACCATGAGAAGCCATCAAAGGATTTCAACAGAGAAGTGATGTTTTCAGATGTGTATGGTGGTAGGTCATGCTAGCTTTTGTGGAAGCTGGCTGGAGGTGGACAAAAGTGGGGTGAGGGAGACCAGGTAGGAGGCTATTGACAATAACTCAGATATAAAATGATACCATCTGGCCTAAGGCAGGAGCAGTGGGGATGCAGAGCATCTCCTTTATTGCAGAATGTAATCACAGGCCACACCCACCTACCTGCCTCACGTGGTCCAGCCCCGTTGCCATGGCAACAGTCTCTTTAACATCCCTGGCCAGAGAGAGTGATAACAACTCTTACATCTGTTCCTGGAGGTCCTGCTTCTCTCTCTATTTTTTTTTCTTCCTTTTTCTTCTTTTTTCCCCCTTTGATTGTATCTGATCCAACCTCACTGTGGTAATTGAGTGTTTGAGAGTGAAAAATTATCTCAGCAGCTTGGCCCTTATCTTGACAGCGAAGCAGCACTTTTAATTTAATTTTGTTCGGAGATGCATGGGTAACAAATTTCACTAATCGCCCGGCTGTCGCCTTCTGCATGGTAACGAGCCGTTTGTTACCTGGCAGCCCAGTGTAAATACATGTGGAGAAGCAGGCGGGGACAGAGACAGGGGCTTGGGGAGAAAGGAAGGGACAGCTGCGATCAGTATGAGCCAGGCTGGGGCTCTGCCCGCAGGTGAAGAATCAGAGCTGGGAGGTTGGCCGTGTAACACAAAGGGGCTTAAGAGTTGGATTCCCTGCAGCTCCTGAACTTGATCTGCCTCCTTCTATCTGGGTGCAACCTTGAGCAAGAAACTTAACTCTCTGCATTTCCTATCTTTAAGGTGGGCATATTAATACTCCCTATCTCGCTGAGTTATGAGTTAAAGAGAAATTATATAGTGAGTTAATAACACCCCTAAGCATTATTCTATGATGTTTCAGCACTGGTAAGGACCTTAAAGGAAAAACTCTGGTCCCCTCTCCTGTGTTTATCTTTCCAAGTGTCAGCCCAGACTGTTGTTCAGCTCTTTCTTGCATTCCTCCAGAGATGGGGAGCTCACTCAGTATTGAGGCAGCCAATAGTTCTGACTCTCAGAAATACGCCTCCCTCAAGATTTCCTTAGCCCAGCCCGTTCTTCTAGACCAGTGCAAATGATAAATTTCCAATCTTCTTCCTAAGTGAGCTCCCTCCCCTCTGTATTTGGGTGTGGAAATAATATAGTTTCTGCCTATGCCCACATTTTCTTGTATCCAGCTGAAAATACTCAAAAGAAATCAGTGCTGAAAATCTGTTATAAATCATGTGGCACAACTTTGCATTTTACAGATGGGGAAACTGAGGCCCAGAGGAAGGAAAGAAGTTTAAAAATAGCTGTTATTTCTTGAGGGCCCATTATGGGTTAAACACTCACTTGTGCAATCTCTAATCCTTGCAAGACAAGGTCTTGTCCTGGTTTTATAGGTGAGAAAACAGCACGGAGCAGGAAAGCAACTTGCCCACATCGCAGTTTTAGTAAGGCTCATAGAATAGAGACTGAATCTCATTTTTAAGTCCAAAGCCTGCAAGCTTTGTGCTGTGGTTTTGCCTCGTATTGCACAGCACCTCAGCAGTAGAGGCAGAACTGGAAATGAGGTGCTCTGACTTCTGGTCATATAGCCACACAAGAAAAAGGTGCAACCCAGGGATTCCTGTGTAAAAGACGGTGCAGACTCCCCTTCTCTCTCTCTGCAGTATCTGGACCACAAAGCACGGGAGACTATGAAGGCTGCCACCATGCAGCCACCACTGCCAGGCCCCAGTCAGTGGGTCCTTGGTTCTGGATTTATGAGCCTTCTTGGTGTCTCCCTTTCTTTTCATTTCAGAGGGCTTGACTCTTCCCTCTCTCAGCTAATTAAAAACCCCAGCCAGGGCTGCCAGCCTTGGATCACAGGCTGCTCTGATAAATCACTCCCTGGGGCAGGGGGAGGGCTGGAGCTTTTATCAGAGGGGCTGCGTCCATCCTGCGCTCCTGTGGGAGACTTGGCCACTGCTGCAAATGGACCGTGTCAGCCCCTGCTCAGCCCAGAAGGGGCTTCATTAGGAATAGGAAGGTAGGAGTCACCCAAGGCTGATGGGGTACAGGGGATCCAGAGTCATGTTCTGGAAGCATTTGTTAGAGTGTGTCATCCCCTCTCGTATGTTTGATGGCTCCCTCTTGGCGTCCATGATAAATTCTACTTCCTCACCTGACACTGGGTGAGGGGTTGTGTGGCATTGGAGAACATGCCTCTGGGGATGCACAGACCTGGATATAGATCGAGACTTCCCTGTCTACCCACCTTGGACATGTTACTTCACCCCTCTATTTCACGTTCTTCACTTGTGAAATGCAAAAGGGCAGCTGCTGCCGTGGCCCTCGAGCAGCAGCCGTTTCCACCAACAACTGCTGTGACCTGCTGTGGATATTAGCCAAGCTGCCTCTTAGCCAGCCCTCCCTTCCATTCTGTCGTCTGTTCAAACACCCACCGACATCTTCCCCTGCCGGGGAGGCTGCTCCTTCAGCCTGCAGCACCATGTCAGTCCTGCTCTGTCTGCTGGAACCAGACCGTCTGCACTTCCACCTCTGCTTGGAATCCAGGGCGCCACCGTTCGGAAGCTTGCCCTGATCCCTCCAGACACAATGTCACTATGACATGTTACCTGTATCTCTTTTATTATCAAGTCCTTGTCTCTTTTCTAAAGTCACCGTTAGTTCTGAGTGTCTCTGTGCTCCTCTAGAGAGCTGGAGACCAGGGACGGCGACCTGATCATACCTCTATTCCTACTGTCCGAAATCATGTTTAATGTGGGAGGTGTGCAATAAATGTTGCCAATTAGAATAAGAATCTCAGATAACCTCCTTCCCTCCCTGTGTTGCGAAGGTCTTTTTTTTCCTAATAGATCAGAATGCTTTATTGCTCCTTTGTCCTGCTATTCCTGGAGGTGAGGGCCAGTGATAATAATGGTTATTGCCTGGGCTCGTGTGCTTGGCGTGAACTGTTGCCCTTCCATGGTGGGTGAAGTGACTTCCCCCGGCCACGGAGCTCACCAGTTCCGCAGACTAGAGTCCAATCCTTCTGACTTTCGTTTTGGTCTTTATCTACCAGGGCAGACTTTGTTCCATTCTGAGCCTCAGCTGAAGCCTGGAGGGTCTCTCCAGTTCTGAGTTACTCTTGCCCCTCTGTTTTGCAGAGGGGTTTGGTTGAGAGGATTGCTACTCTTGCCTCTCCCTCGTCCTGCCCCAGCCCCGGGTCTATTGCCTGAGTTACCCACAAGCGCCCCCCAGTGGTTGTAGGCATAATGCTTCACTCCTCAGAGAGGAGGAAGCTTGGTCCTGCGTGATTCACGCTGTCATGGGTCCTGCAGGGAGAGTGCGATGCATGGCTTACCATGCTGGAGAGAGAAGATGACCCAGACCTACTTCCTGGTCCTGGGAGACTTAACAGCCTCCTGGGGGAAGGATGGTGACATTTAAACAGAGATTGAAAGTCCATCGTGATAAATGATATGATGGGGGTTTGTGGCATATCATGGGAATACCGAGGAGAGCCTTCTAACCCTGTCTGGAATAGGTGAACAGCAGGAAGATGGGAGGGGAGAATTTCCTGAAGGCAAGGACATCTTATAGGATAGGGTGAAATGAACCTGTAGCATCTAGGAGAAGAGTGGAGGAAAAGGACAGTCCAGGTGGAAGGCACTCCTGGAAAGCTGTGCTGGGTTGGTTGTGGGAGACGCAACACAAGGCCGAGGACCTGGCTAAGGAGCAGGGGCTTTGAGGATGCATTAAAGCGTCTTCCGCCGAGAGGGTCTGAACACTTACCCAATTCCATATTTTGATTTCTGCGCTCTGACTCTTAGAGTTCTTGCTGTACTGTATTGCCTTTTGGCTTTCTCTGTGTTCTCATATTGTCTCTGTCCCTATTTTCATGTCCGGTCTCTATTCTTCTCCTTTGTAGATGTCATCTTATTCTGCTTCCATCTGTTGTTCCTTCTTTCTCTCACGTTCCCTTTCAATCTTAACTCTGTTTCTCCTTCTCTGCCGAATGCCCTTTGTCCAAACATCTGTTTTTTTATGTAGATACCTGACCTCTGTGTGCTGCAGAGCCTGGATTAGAAGACGGAGTGCCCGGTTCTGCCATCACCTTGCTGAGTGGTTGGTGAAGCCATTGCTTTGTACCTTAGTTTCATCCACCGTTAAAACAAAAACAAAAAACAAGTTGGACTATATTTGCATTACATCACATATTCCACAAACCTAGGAGCCTTTCATTCCTTGGATGCCAGCCATAGATCTGTGAGAACTGGGCCCCTGGAACTGTGCTACCAGGGCCTTGAACTGGGTGAGCTCTAAGCTCCGGTTAGAACTGAGGATTCCATTGTCTTCTTCCCCTCTCCCTGTCTCATTGCTCTTCTCTCAATGTTCCCGCTCTTACTTCTCAGTTCTACCTAGTGCCAGAGTGCAAGATGTCTGCATCCAAAGGGAAGCACTTCCAAATGGAGAGAATGATCTGTAATTGAAAGATGGTGGTTTGGGCAGAAGGCACTTGTTTTCATCCTCCCAGCATTACGATTCACAGTGTTTCAAACCAGCTGAGGCTGAGGAGACTATATTAGATACAGATTTAGAGGCCTCCCAAGGAGCCTGAACACTGAACAACATGAATTCAAGGAGGTGTACTATTCTGGGGAGGCTTTATTCTTGGAAACAATGGAAAAAAGTTGATCAATCGGCAAATGGATTTGGGGGATCTTGTTGGGGTGGTTGCAAGCCCTGGGCTTCTGTATAATATATTGTTTAAAAGCATGGACTTGAATAGTCCTAAGTTCAAGTCCCTCTATGGCATTTACTGCTTATTCAACTCTGAACAATTCACTTCTCTTAGATTCGAGGTCTTAATCTGTAAAATGGGCATGATGGTGCATATGAAAGGAGCTATTCAGATTACATGCACTAACTCATTTAATATTTTACCTACATTTTAAAGATGAGGCCTCTGAAGTTCAGAGAGCTTAAGTTACCTTCTAGAAAGTGATAGATAGGGCATATGCCTAGGCATGCTTGGCCCCAAAACTAATGCATGCCTTTTTGACATTACATTGCCTTACATTGGGCTTAAAAATCTCTAAATTTATATTTTAATAGATCTCAAGTTAGGGGAGAGGCTATTAGATGGGCATGGAGGTACAGTGGGAATGAGTATAATTGGAAAGGGAGGAAGAGAACAAGGATTAAGTTATTCATTTATGCTCACATTAATTATACAGAAATGTTCTAAACACTTGTGTGGGTGTGATTGGTTCTGGGGCCCAAAACTGAACCAGACGTGTTCTGTGCTCTAGATTAACACAGACTCTGTTATGGGGCAGAGACAGCTAACTAAAATAACAGATGGTGAGATGAACTTTGTGGGTATATACATGTAGGGACACCAAGGAAGTTGGGATCAATTCTAGTTGGGGGCTCAGCTAGGAAGGCTCATCACAGCCTGGAGGCAATGTTGAAATGGAGTCTTCAAAGAAAAGTAGGTTCTCACTGTATGAAAGAGGTGAGGAAGGACTGTCCAGGAGCCGGCAAGTACTGGTGTCCTGTGGTTGCTCTAATAAATTCCTCAAACTCGGTGACTTAAAACCACAGAAATATATTCTCTCACCGTTCTGGAGGTCACAAGTCTGATATCAAGGGTTTGGCAGAGCAGCTCTCTTCCAGAAGCTCTGAAGAAGGATCCATTTCATGCTTCTCCTAGTTTCTGGCAGCCTTGGTATTTCTTACTGTGTAGGTGCCTCACTCCAGTCTCTTGCCTCCATCTTCACACCGTCTTCCCTCTAAGTGTCTCAGATGTGGATTTAGGGCCTAGCCTAAATCAAGGATGATCTCATCTCGAAACCCTGAACTTGAATACCTCTGCAAAGACCCTTTTCGCAAATAAGAGCCCATTCTGGGGTTCCAGAAGGACGTATCTTTTAGGAGCTATTATTTAATGAACTATAAGTCGAAAGCAGAGAAAAGGTTCACAGCTGTTGGAAAGCATCCATATGGGGTCCTATGTCAATGCCAGGGGCTCTTGGGAACACATGAAGAAGCTTGGATTCTCAATGCTGGGTGATGATGGGTCTCCCCTTCTTTCTAGACCTCAGTTTCCCCACTTGAAACAACAGGGCTCAGCTGGGATGATCATTAACATGTTTCCAATGTTGATATCCTGGAATCTTGGCACTCAGGCAAAGACTCTTTTGCCCATTAAGATCCCAAAATAGCAATATGGACAGGAGCTGGGCCACAGCAGCTTGGAGGAAACAGCGGCCATCCCAGTGGCCCTGGCTGGACTGTGATAACAGCTCTCTAACACCGTTGTTAATCTTTAATTGGTATTTGATTTGATTTAACATGATCTTCTGCTTGTAAAACACCTTGAGATGTTTCTGTGTTGTAAGCGCGTCCTGGAAACGCCAGTTTATTGTATTAACAAGTCTCAGCCTGAACATAAAGGGAGATAATTAGAAACAGCAAAGTCCCTTGACACGCTCAGGGCAGCCAAAAAGCTCTCGGGAAAACAATCCTTTCAGCTGCTTTCATGTATCTGAAAGAGAAAGCTGGTGGAACAGCCCCAGTGGACAGAAGAGCTTGTTAGGGTCACTTGGCACACTATTTATAGCTCTCAGATAGCACTGCCTTTCTCCAGCTTCTGTGGTCCTGTGGCTCACAACACCCCTACTAAGTTTTTGCTATAACCCTTAGGAGCCCACCGGGTGGCCAGCAATTTGTTTTTAAGATCTTTGGGCATGCAGACTGTGCTTTCTCATAAAAGTAAACATACACAGGGGCAAAGTTCCCAGGCAAGCCCACAAAAGTTGATTTACCTCCTGGTGGATAAAAATCATTGCAGTACATCGAGATGTCCTACAGACACCCAAATAAGCGCCAAGTGGTTCTTTAACCTGAAGAAATGTACCCTAAGGGTGACAAGGTTATAAACTGTGGTTGTTCCTAAGAATAGCCCCGCTTGGCACTTTGCCATGTGATATATTTGAATCAGAACTATGCCTGACACAGCAAGTGTGTAACAAAAATCTGCATAAACTAATGTGGTTGGGTTTCAAGGCTATTCCATAAGTATTGTACTTGGTCTCGAATGCATTGAAGTAAGAGAATGCAACAAGGATGGTTAGCTTCTGAGGCTGCACGCAGCATTCTGTTTAACCTCTATCCTGGTGTGCATGAACTGTGGCAATAGGAAAAGTGGTGGTTTGAAGCCAAGGCTAGCTTCTCAAGAGTTTTCTGGATCCATATTATTCCCGAAGATTGACAGAATTATGAATAAGGGTTAAGTTTCCAGTCTTATCTACAAGCCTAATTAACCAGTTGTATATGAGATACATGAAGAGTATTGCATTCACTACACATACATATCCTTTGTAAAGTTAGTTTTAGAGAAATGCGTCTTACATATTTCTATTCAGTGTGCTGGGAGAGCATGCACATGCGCACCCGGCACTCTGATGCCGTCCCGCCATCACCATTTATCTGACAGCATCAGCAGCCGTGAGCACCCAAGGGCATGGCTTGGGACTTGAACATAGATGCCACTGAAGGTATAGCTCATCTCTGTGGTTTTTAAAGAGCCCTTCTCTGATTTTCCATCTGCCGAAAAAACAATGATTAATAAGTCTGGGGGGGAAACATTTAAAAATCAGGTTCTCAGTCAGTAGGTCTTATGCAGGAGCCAGAACACTGTATTTTTAGCAAGTCCCATGGAGAATTTTGAGCCAGGGAACAAGCAAGCCTGTGTTTGCTCAATAGGTGAAGGTGCTTTTAAAAGAAAGGCCCCATTCAGGTGCTTGGCCTTGCTGAGTGGTGTAAAAGCAGGTGTCTCTCATCGAAAGTGAGAAGATGGTCTTGATGGCGACTGGATCAGGTAGGGGTGAATGATACCTTGTTAAATCCATGGGCATGGTGTTGGGGGCAGGCTGGACCATTCACAGCCTCCCTGTAGGACCAGTCCTGCTGGTGTTGGCTGCAGATGGAGTCACACTCCTTGCTGTGCGGAGTTCTGTGTGCTGCACAGGGGAGGGCTCATCCTTCAAACTCACACCTGGCTTAAAGTCCCACCTCTACCGCTGACCTGCCACATGGCCTTGGGCAAGTAACCCAGTGTCCCTAAGCACCTTGTCTTGTCCTGTGGAAGTACTGACAGTGATGGAATGGGGCTTAAGCAAAACAGTGTGGTAAACAGACATATTATGTGGCACACAGTAGGTTTCCAAATGTTTCCTTCCCTCCTTTCTTCTTTCTTCTCTCCTTCTCTCCTAACAAGAAAATCTTCTGAGGACTGAATTGGGGGCCTTCTCTCCCTCTTCACTCTCCCATTGAAAGTTGAAGGATGACAATATTTATTTCCTTGTTCGGAGAATGTAAACAAGCCACAGCCTGGACCAACATTAATAATTTATACAACGAATCGCATAATGCACATTTGGAATACATGATTTACAGCCTTCCACTAACTTTAGGGTTTACCTACTTGACTCCCACATGTCAAGGGCTCAAGCTGGACACTTTAGACACATTTAAATAATCTGTGTGCAAAGATAACCACCTAAAAATAGACCGGTGACGTCTCCCTGATGAGCCTATGTAAATGTTTGAAATAATTAAACTACAAATCAGCAAAGCAGATTTTGGGGAGTGGCTTATCTTTCCATAAAGAAAAGAAGAAAAAATTGAATTGGAATGGGGCTGAAGTTGTGTAAGCAAACATTATTGCTTTGCAAAGGGAGGGTGCAGAGGAAGGCCATAGGCGTGAAAGTGGGCTGGTCTAATCCCAAACTACCACAGTCAGGTTCCCTGGGGACTCAAGAAAAGTCACATTTATTTATTCTCAAGCCAATAACTTGTCAAACACCAGCCATGCTCCAGACCCTGCATCAGACACCTTATGTTTGCTATTTCACATAATTGCCCACAGCCACCTATGGGGCAGCTATTGGTCCCCGCTTTGCAGGTTGAGGAGACAGGGAGGCTCTATTGGTGAGCTGCCGTGACCCTCTGTGTTGGACCCTGATGACTCTTATCCATGCACAGAACACTTACCATCTTTTGGGCAAATAGCTTGTCATCCTTAGCCTCAACTTCTTCCTTTTAAAATTGGTGCCTTCTCTTCATGTACATTGTCATACATGGCTCATGTCTTCTTATTCATTTATGTCCCTAGCACTTACCACAAAGCATGGCAGGGACACTCAGAAACAGTGTCGTCTCCTCTGGATCAGGAGGCATTTTCAGCTTTTATTAAATCCTATTCTAAGCATGGGGGACATGCTTATTTTATCTTCGGTAAAAACCTACAGAATACAAGTATACAAATGAGGACATTAAGGCACAGAAACGTTACATAAAGAGCCCAAAGTCACACAGCTAGTAAACATCCAGCTGGAATTTAAACCCAGGTCTTCTAGCTCCAGAGCCAGTAGTCTCCCGCTACAAGTTCCTCAGTAGAGAAGATTTATGTTGCGGCATTGATTGTTTTGGTCTATGACCTTGATGCAACTTGAATAATTTAATGTGTCTGTCAAGCAAATCTTTGCACAGCACATTTTTGAATAACTGAAGACTATTGGTAGAAATTATACTCTTTTCTGGTTAAGAAAGATCTTTGTCATACCCACAGCTGACTAGAGATGGAATGGGTGGCAGTGAGAATTATATGAGATCCCTGTTCTAGGAAGTGTGTAAGTGATGGTTGGATGCTACCAAGAATATTCAAGAGTGAAATGGGGAGAGAGTGTAGACTAGAAAACAATAGGAAAAAGGCAGTAATAATGTGTGTCATTCATTGAGTGCTTACTTAATCACCAGGCACTGTTTAAAGGACTAAACACACCTCAGAGGATATATGCAGTATCTCCATTTTAAAAGCAGGGGAATGAAGATTGGAATGGGTAAGTAAGCTGCCTGACCTGCAACATCATTGAGCACAAACCCAGGTCTGTCTGACTCCGAAGTCCATGATCTGGCCCTGAAATTCTTAAAGTTCTTAAAAAAAGAATCAGCGTGTATTTTGTGACAGTGACAAAAATTCTGCACATATTTCTAACTTCTCTGAACTTGGAAGAACAACCATTAGACTGTCAGCCCCACTGGAGTGATCTGATCCAACCCAGTGGTCTGCTGGCAAGCTGGGCGTCTGAAGAAAAAGACATCAAGAGCTGTATTTGTAGCATTTGCCAGTTTCCTTGGTGTAAATACTCCTGCAATGTCAATTTCAAGTCACTAGGTTTGAAACCATTATGCAACACCCCTGTATATTTAACTCTTGTGAGACAATTGGAGCCACTTCCAGCATGCCGTTGCTCCAAACCCTCTGACAAACCAGGGATGTATATCTTAGAGTCTGCTATCTTTTCTTTCTCTATATTTCCAGTGCCTAGCAGTTTGGCCCACATAAGGAATGCAAAAACTCAGTATATATTGGTTGATTAAAGATCCAATAAATAATTGATAAATGAATAATCAAAAACTGGAGATGAAGGTGAGAAATACTTCCTTCAGCCCTGAATTAAGAAGGACGCAGCATCCTCTTACTAGGAGATTCTGTGTGCTCATCTGCACTTCTCTACACCAGTGAGATGCCATCTTGACGAAATTCTGCCTGGGAGTAGAGTTTGGGAATAGATGTTGAAACACTGTTTGCCCCGCCCCTTTCCCCCTCCCCAGATGATCAGATCCATCACGAGCCAGCAACTCTACCTCCAAATGCACCTTGCATTTGATGACTTTCCTCTATCCCCAGTGTATTTCCACCTCCATCCAGTCCTGACCTCCATCCAGTCATACAACCTTGTGAGTCTGCCCCCAGAATGGTGGGGGTGCCATTCTCCCTCAGCAGCTAGACTGAGCCTGATAACACATAACTTCATCCAGCCACCCTTGTTCTCAGTGCCCTTCAGTGGTTCCCCTGCTATCATATGGTGAAGAGCAAACTCCTTAACTTGGCCTTCAAGGCTTTGTGTGCCCCTGCCCACCTCTCCAGCCTCATCTCATATCACTCATCCCTTTTCCCACTGCGTTCCTCGCTGGAGCATCCATCCTGCCTCTTGGAACACCTTCCTTCCCGGCATCATGCCACGGCTTCCCCGGCCCTTTCTGAAGGAGGTCCTTCTGGTATACGCTCTCACCCAGCCACTGGCTTCCCCAGCCTAGCATGGGTCAGAGTGCAGATGACAGTCACATCCGTAAAGCTCCACCTGCTCCAGACTGAAAGGTTCTTGGGGTGAGGGTGATGTGTTTCTGCCTTGGTTCCCTATGCCTGGCGGTGTTGGAAAGTTAGCTCCGTTGGGTTGTGAGGTTTCCTCTCAGGGGTCAGGAGGCGGTCACCTGGGAGGCAGTGTGGCAGAGGGTTTTGGAGGCTGCAATCTGGTGTCCACCATCTTTGGATCAAATTTAATTACCTCTGTGGTCTTAGGTTGGCAGTTGTATTCAGCTGAAATTAAATTTCCTGCTCTGTAAAATGGGTGTAGTAACAGTAACTCCCTCATAGGGTGTTCCAGTTATTAGGTAAGATAATTCTATGTAAAGCACTTAATCCAGGAGTCAGCACAGAGGTAAGTACTTAACCATGGTTAAGGGATAAACCAAGCTATTATGATTTTTTCTTGTGAGACAGAGTGATACCTCAGCTCAAACTCTTCCTCACCTCATGCTCTTCACCAAGAAGGTAATGACTAGATTTTATTTTCCCCCCTCGGAAAAATTCCATGATGTCTGTTCCTTCTCTCTGAAATAAGTGATTAGTTTGGGAATCTGTTCGTTCATGTATCCATTGACCAAATAGTAATTTAGCTACTACTCAGTACCAGGTCCAGTGCTAGAGAAAATAAAACAGATCCCAAGTCATGCCCTTGAGGAAGGTGGAATCACCTGGGGGAAGTGGCCGGTTCTACATTCCTCTCCCCCTGGCTATAGGATTTTACCAGAAGCTTTGTAAATAGTCAACTGGGAGATCAGGCTATAAAAATAATAAACTTTGACATGTCTTGTCCTGTGTAGTTTGAAAAATGAAGGGAGGGGGAGAAGAGGGGAAGGAGGACCTAGCTCCCACGCTAGGCTTTAAGTAGGGCCAATGTAGTACTGTGCCTATTCTATCATTTGAGGAACCTGATATTATAAAAATAGAAATGTCCATCCCAAGGTCACATAGCCAGAAACTGGTGCATCTGGGAATTTGAACTCCGCTGACTTTTTGCGATGGTATTTTCCATTCTCTGAGCTGCTGCTGCCTGCTGGAAAACCAAGGAGGAAGCAGCATTGCTCATGCTAGTCGTGGTTGATGATTGAAATGGAAGAAGAGATACATAGTTATGATTCCCATGGACGTTGTTACTTCTATTCTAAGCATACCTGTATCTAGTCTCAATTCTTATACACATACTCATATATTCACATCCTCACAAAGATGCCTAGGTTTCTATAAAATTTAGGAGGGCTTCTATTTCAGCTCTTCAGGCTGTTCAGGTGTGGGTATTTTATAAATAAATGCATGCTAATATTGTTACTATTATTGCTGTCCCATAAATTTAACAGCACATACAGGGAGTTCCGGGTATGGGTTACAGGTACTTGGGGAACTGCTGCTGCTGTGTCATTGCCATACAACTGAGTAATGCCTCCAGACAACTCCTCCTGCAGAAGGCATCTGTGTCCTTCTGCCCCAGCACAAGGAGCCAGCTGCCCTTGGAAGGGGCAGAGGGGGCCGGGGAGAAGGAGCATTGTTTTATAAATACACAAGGCCGTGTGACTTGAGTGTGTCATCGCTGACCAGCCCTTAGTCTAGGAAGAACCATGACAATTTACTGGGTCCAGGGTCTCTGCTGATGATAACAGGGATAGCAGTTAACATTCACTGAGCGAGCACTTAGTATACACCAAGCAATATGCAGGGATAGCTGTTAACAGCCACTGAGCGCTCAGTATATATCAAGCAATGTGCTGAGGGCTTTATGTGCATAAAGAAGTTAAGTGACTTTCCCAGTGGCATAAGCTAACAATTATTGAGACTCTTATAATGTGAGCCACAGTGCTAAAAACATTCTTGGTTTAGCTCCAGTAATCTTGTGAAATAGGTATTTTCATTATTTTTGGCAACACCGAGACTTAGAAAGATCAGATTGCTTGGACCAGCATCTCCAGCTAGTAATGGGCTTGGTTCCAGCCCTGTGGGAACCTAAAAGCTATGTTCTTAGCTCTTCCTTTTTATTGGTTTCCCAAGTTCACAGTGTTAAGAAATTACTGAGCTGGGTTTCAAGCTTAATTTGTCTGATTGCAGAGCTCACAAGCCTTTCATTTCACCAACTTCTAGGATTGAGGTGTGAACATAGGATCTTCCAGAGAGAGAGAGAGAGAGAGAGAGATGCCTTTATAGAGGTAAAAAGCACTTCTGTAAAGCTGGCCCTGATTTTGTCAAGCACACTTTGGTGACTTCTTCCTCCCAGCCTCCACTGGGTTATGCTGTCTTCAGTGAAACAACCTAGCAGGTACCCTGGTGTAGTGCAATGATGTCTCCTCCTGACCTTGCCTACCTGACCGTTGCCCCTCCGGGTTTGGGCTCTGCCTGGCTCCTTGGCACCTCATGTGATTTGCCCAGGGCTTAGCACAGACTAAGTGCTCAGGGACCCTTTTTTAAATGCACAGAGGTCTCTTTTAAACTTGAAGTTTCCTGAGTCCCCTGTTAGGGATAAGGACTTTTCAGCCTCTCTCGGTAATTCATTTAAGTAGGTCCCAGTATTAGTTATCTACTGCTATGCAACAAATTATCCCCAAATTAGCAGGTTAAAACAACAAATATGTATTATCTCACTTACTAAATCAAAAACCATTTACTTATTAATATTTAGTACATCGACAACTGTTCTGTCAGTCAGGGACCCAAGCACCCCAATGACTGGTCCTCCAGCTTGAGATTTTTCCTGAGACCTCAGTGAAGGTGGCAGCCAGGGCTGTGCTCTCTTCCTAAGGCTTGCCTGGTCCCAAATCCCTCCTGCGGCAGTTGGCAGGATTCAGTTCCACAAGGGCTGTCAGCCAGAGGCCACCCTCAGTTCCCAGTCACCTGGAACTCTCTCTGGGGCAGCACGCAACATGACATCTGGCTTCACCAGATCAAAAACGTGAGAAGAGCCAGAGAGAGTGTAATCACAGGGTAAGTCACAGTCTCTTGTACCCTAGTCTTGGAAGTGGCTTCCCCGACTTTTGCTAGTCAGTAGGGGTGGGGATTACACCAGGGTGAGGACCACTTGAGGCCACTTTAGAAGCTGCCTTCCTTGGTCCCCCTACCTCCCTTCCTCTTTTCCAAACCAGATCTCTCTTTTATTTCAGGTGACTTATGTTTGTTCAGGTCCACAGACTTGAAGAATCATGTGTCAACAAGCCTCAGTTTCTTAATTTCTGCCCAAGATGCTCTTCAGCCTCCTCTAGTATATGCAGCCTCTGCTGTTCTTATAGATTGTCCTTGCAGATAGGATTCCTGCCTCTAACCCAAGTGCCTCTCCTTGTCTTCCATTCCAGAGGTGCCGTCCTACCCCTCATCCCTTGTCACAAGGTCTCCGGATCCCACTCCTTAAGATTATGCAGTCCCTGCAGTACACCCAGTACCCTATACAATGTCTGGCACTTGGTAGACACACATCTTTGTGGACAGAGTGAATGCATGAAGATGTATTTCAGATCTGTGCCAGGAGGGCTGGCCTGAAAGGGCTGGTGACACCATAGGGGATCAAGTCCACTCTCCTTGCAGCACATGCCCTCTCTCTTTGAGCTACTCCCTCCCTCCCCACCTCTCTGGCCTCTTCTGCCAACATTGGACTATAGGCATCTGTTGCTCCTGCCACTCCAGTTTATGCATAGAGTCCCTTTCACCCTTTTCCTAGACCACCTGTCCTGTTTTTTCACATGACCAGCTCTCATGGTAGAAGCCTCAGCATTCAGGAATGGTTCTCCAATGCCCAAATCTGTGTTAGGAGTCCCCTCCTCTGCACTGACCTCTCTTAACATGGCAGTCCCCCGGCGTTACATTCTGTGCTCAGGAGCCTGCTACTCCACTGGACACTGAGACCATTGATGGCTCTGATATCTGTAACCCCAGCTCAGAGCACAGAGCGCAATGCAGAGTGGGGTCCTCAAGAAATACTTATCGATTTGAATGAACGGATTTCTTCCTGTTAGAGATGGGAGACAGATGTACACAGAGGGGAGGGACTTGCTGAGGGTTGCAGTCAATAATGGCAGAGCTGGTATTCAAGCATGGTCTCTAGTCTCCCAGAACAGAGCCCTTCACACAGCTTCCAGGTACTTGCTTACCACTAAAGGACAAGACATAATGTGGGTCTAGCATGTCCCTTGGGTTTGACCCCTTTTGTTCTTTTGGAGGTGGCAGATTAAAATAGCAGGCTTGAGAGGTTTAGGCCCAGAATCCCAGCCTGAAATGGATAGAGGCCTCCTAATGGAAATGTGTTTGGGCAGAAATGTTTCACGGGAACACTTTTTCCTCTCCTTTTTTTCCCCTTCTTTTCTCCTCTTTTATACTATTCCCTCCTCAAAGATCTAAAGGCAAAGCAAAGGCAAAGCTGTTTATCTCCAGGTGGCTGTTTAAACACAATGCAGATGTGCTTTTGCTGAAATGTTAGTGGTCTGAAGACAAGACAATGGATTGGAAAGCCAGGGAAAAAACACCCCTGTATGTAAAGAGCTAGAGGCAGGGGTGTTTATTTTAAAAAGTCACCAGGTGCTTAGTTGTCAAACTCCTATACCTAGGAAAGGACAGAGTTCTCTGTCCCCTGCTGGGCCCCAATGCCCTCTTTCACAAGGATGAAGTTTGGGTGCAGAGCGAGACTCTTGATCTTAAATCCTCAGGCCAAAGCTCCCCTTGTCTCTTAGACCTGCAGGAGACTGATGGCAAACAAACCTTGGGATGAGGAGAGCATGGTTACTGCTGGGGTTAAACAGACCTGGGTTGAATCCCAGCTCTACCTCTGACTGCTTCTGCAGTTTGGAGCAAGTGTCTGATCTGTCAGAGCTTCATTTTTCTCACTTATAAAATGGAGATCATGGTACTTATGTCAGAAGGCTGTTTTAAGAGCTAAGTGAAATAATGCATGCCAAGTGCCTAGACCACCAACTCCTTGGTTCACAGTGGCCAATCATATGGAATATCTTTTTCCATTCCTTTTTTCTCTAAGTTTCGGTGTCTTCTGTCACTTCCCCATCAAGAGGCTGCTCTGCTTGAGTCTTTTTTGTTTCAAGGTTAAATGTCCAAAACCCTTCATTTAGTGTTCTTTTTGACATAATCTCCAGTCCAACCCTGGTTACTCTCTTCAGAAGATGGACCTCTTGTCTGCGTCCTTCTGTTCAGAGCATCGCACAGACCTGAGTCATACTACTTCAGCTTAGTAGATGTGTCACCTTGGTGAACCAGTTCTCCCTGAGCAATACTTCCCTGATCCATAAAACAGCAATTAAGGGCTATTGTGAGGAACAGATTAAATAATGGATGCAAAGGTCCCACTCAAGGCTGAGCACGTAGCTGGTACCCTGCATGGGCTTGAACCTTCTCTTTGTGGAAACTCAGCATCCTTCTACTCTTTCTCCCACTTCCAGCATCCTTCTACTCTTTCTACCACTTCTGACCTATCCTGAATTTATGCAAATAGTTCCTGGATGCAAAGGTCAGTCTCTACATTTATTGGTCTTATATTTAATGATGATGATGTGAGCAAAGCTACTATTCATTGAATATCTACTCTGTAGTGTGTATTTCCCTATTTAATCTTCCTCATGACCTCATGAAGTAGGTGTCATTTACATTTTACAGATTAAGATAATGAGCTTTCCTAAAGGTCAACTAGAAAATAATAGAGCTGAGTTGAACCCAAGTTTCTCTACCTCCAAAGTCCATGTTTTTCCCATTACCTCAATTTACTGTGCTTTATACTTTGCACCAGTCTGTTGAGGTTGTTTCATGGGAGTATCTGAGAGGGGCTCATTTTGATTGTTTGTTGATATTGACCAAATTATCCTAGTTAATCCCATCTAAGGTACATCCTATGTGGTTCGTATGGCTAGTACCACGGGAAGGAGAGGTGTAAGATGTACTATCCTTGTTCCAGGAAATACTGGTTAAGGTAGGAAAAGATGACAGCTGTCCCACGTGGTAAACAGAGAAACATTGTGTGGAAGCTGGGACAGATGGCATCCATGCCCGGCCCTGGGCAATATGACTTTGGGCAACACTGTTCTCCAATCCTCCTCCTAACCTTTAGCATGGTTGATTAGCCTAACTCATCTAAAAGGACTCCTCCAGCTCTGCTTTCCTGGCTCCATGATTTTTCCTGCAGATGGGAGTCAAATGACTGAAAATCAGTTTAGAACAAGAGAATGTTGGGGAAACTATCTTTCAACTTCAAAACCAAATAGCTGCCTTAAAGAGGAGGGATGAAGACCAGTTTGTGGAACTCTTGAGGGTAAGAACATATTCGGCTGGTTACAGCTCTAGGGCTAGATTTTCATTTCACATTGTCATAGACCTCATACTGAAAGTTAGCAGTGAAGGGAGACCACATATCACACGTTATGAGCTTTGGACCTAGATTTGGATTTGAATCCTGGCTTTGCTGCTCAATAGCCTTGTAGCCTTCTGGCCCTGGGCTCGACTGTTACTTTATTTGTAAAATATGGAGCTAACAAAACTTTATCATTGATTGAATAAGGCAATATCTGAATATCCGTACAATATTTAACCAACATGTTACACATAGAAAGTGCTCCAAAAACAGGTTATCATCATCATCATAAATGAAATGGGTTTTCTTTGGAGTTAATAAGCTCCCAGTTTAGATGATTCTAAAACACAGGTTGTATGACCATGGGTGGGAGCCTTGTAGGGAACTACCTGTATTGTGTAGTATGTAAGAGTCGAAGCCCTTTTAATTCCCTGTACTTCTTAGATTCTGTGATTCAAACTCGAACAGATGACACACATATGACAGTTGCTGAGAGGAGTACTGGTTTCCTGTGAGTTGTGCTGGTTAGGGCAGACTTCAAAGGAATGGGAATTCCATGGTCTTGAAAAGATGGTCTACCTTGGACATATGGAAAAAAGTAGGGAGGTATGGGGAGTGCATGCAGCCTGTCACAAGGAAAGGGACAGGCAATTCTAATAGCAGTACAAGGTTTATGAGCCATCAGGCAAAACCTCACTTCCCATTAGTTCTCAGGTACAGTCTGAGAATCAAGAGAAAGAGACGAGGAGGAGGGAGCACAGATTTGATGAAGCCCCTTTCCTTCAAAGGCTGGTGATGTAGTGGAAGAAACATTGAGTTTGGTGCTCAATAGGTCTGGTTCATATTCCACTTCTGCCCCTTACTAGTTATGAGCCTTTGGGCAAGTCAACTAAACTCTCCAAGTTTCCATTTCTTCCAGTATCAAATAATAACAGCATTGCCTAGAGTTTATAGCAGACATATGGAATAAATGAGATTCTGTAGGTAAAGGACACCATAGCAGATCTAGTAAAAATTTGATGCATGGTAAACATTATTCCTTTCCTCCTTTCACAAACCTTGGGCCAAAATCCAATGACATCTTCTAGGAGATCAGAACAGTGGCTTGTTCGGCCAGCTCTGAGAAAAAGCAGCTAGAGATAAGCCTTTCATGGAGATGGGAGATGATAGGCCCTGATCTTCCTCGGTGGCCATGGAAACCTGGGGCTGCTCTTCCCCTCTGTACCACTACTTGTCCCCAGCTCTTCTTTACCACTCCCCTCTCCGTCAGTGGTATGGGCTTAACGTGGTGACAGAGCTAAACAGCCTACTCCCTCGGGGGCGAACACAGGGATCAAGCATCTGTATCTTAGTAACGTTTTTATTTGTAAAACAGTACAGCTGATGACTACCTGTGAACCTGAAACGCAGGTGCCACCTTTCCTTCTTCCCTCTTTCCCATTTATTTCTGTGCCTTTCTAGAACTTGAGCTCTTTTGAAGCATCTCCAAGGTTTCTCATCTGCACACTGCAGCTTCATCTACAGAGCACAACATCCTTTTTCCTTCCCTGATGCATCCCATCAGCCTTCTAAATATCAGATGGATAGTCTTTAACCTTGTGAACTGCCTCCTTGTACTTGGCTCTTTTCCTTCCTCGCATGTATCTTCCTGTGTCTCCGAAAGTTTTTTTTTTTCTTAAAATATTTTTCCCAGTTGAGATATAATTGACATATATCACTATATAAGTTTTAGGTACACAGCGTAATGATCTGACTTACTATTTTATGATATGACTACTGTCGTAAGTTCAGTTAGCATCCATCATCTCATGTAGTTATAATAAAAAGCAAAATTGAGAAAAGGAAATTGTTTCCTTGTAATGAGAATTCCTAGGATTTACTCTCTTAATAGCCTTCATATATGTCATATACCAGTGCTAGCTCTAGTCGTTGTGTTCTACACTACATGCCTAGTACTTATGTATCATAAAACTGGGAGTTTTTATTTTTTGACCACTTCCATCCAGTGCCTCTACTCCCCACCCCCATCTCTGGTAACCACCAATGTGATCTCTTTCTCTGTGAGTTTTGCTTTTAGATTCCACATATAAGGGAGATCATACACGTTTGTCTTTCTCTGTCTGAACTATTTCACTTAGCACTATGCCTTCATGGCCCATCTATGTTATCTCAAATGGAAGGATTTCCTAGATGTTTAAGGCTGAGTAATATTCCATTGTGTATGTGTGTCTTTCTGTATATATATCTCTATTACAGTTTCTTTATCCCTTTATCCACCAATGAACACTTATGTTTCCATGTGTTGCCTATCATAAATAATGCAGAACATAGGTGTGCACGTGTCTTTTTGGGTTAGTGTGAAACTCCATTTTATTGGAGTCAGACAAGGCTGACTGTGTGAAACTCCTCTGTCACTTGCCACTGGTTAAGTGTTGGGTTCCCCATTTTTTAGTAGGTGTAGTAATCTCTGCCTTGCAAGGCTGTTGAGTTTAAAAAGGCAAATGTCCATAGAATCTTTAACACAGTGCCTGGCATAGAGGCAACAGTTAATTATTGGAAACTACTGATATTACTAGTAGCAACCTTTGTATAAATTATTAAACTAGCTCATTATTTCCCCTACTTTGTTCTATAGCATAATGGTTCTGTACTATATTAATACTTTTGGGGAACATTAGGTTAAATTCTGCTAAAGAGAATTTAATGCAGGCCTTTTCAGAGATTTTAATACCAGATACATATGCTAACACTTTAAGAGTTGAATATAGAATGTAGCATGCTCCAGGATTTTTTTGGAAATGGAAATTTTTTTTTCCCAAGATATATTTTGTTTTGTAGGAAATACTATACTGGCTTTTGGGGCATTTGGATACACTTGTATGGTCGGTGGACCTGGAGATAGGTGGTGAAGATTCTAATCCTACCTTATGACCTTGTTAGTGAGACCTGGTTATGGGGTCATGGAAAGAGTACCTGTCGGTGGGTCCAGAGATGTGGCTTCCAGGCCTGGTTACTCCTCTGGTGTCTGAACATGAGGTCACCATTAAGTCTCTGCCCCTTGTATATATGCAGGAGAAAGTAGGAACGTCTATTGCGTAGGGTTCTGGTAGAAAGTAGAGGAGGTATCTGGGAATAATTTGTGGACTAGTAATTGGGAAAATAGGGTACTGTCTGTGCCATCTTCATCGCCAACACCATTGTCCCATCTCCACCATCATCCCCTTGAAGTTACCTTCATACTTCCAGGCACAGTCATCTGCACCTGCCATAAATCCAAATATCCAGCTGTCTATAGCCCCATTCCATGCTGTTGCCAGTAGCTTCTTGTTCATCAGGGTGTCACAGTTTGAGCCTGCACTATAGAAACTCTACTTATTCATGAAGCAGAGCTAGCCAGAGGTGGTCCCCAGTGGCCTTTCACATAATAATTTGACCCCAAGTAGTACACTGAACTAATTGAGGCCATGTAGTAGTTTCTGGGGCTCAGGAAGGAGAGAAAGAGCCATCGAGCTTTCCCTTCTCACATCTGCCCTCCTTGTAAAATCCCCCCTGGTGAGGTGGAAGGGTCCTTTGAAAACCTGCGCTCAACAGCAGGTGGGATGATGAGGCCACTACAGGTCTGCTGGCCAACCTGAGGTCTCTAAGCAACTTGGCACTTAAGAGTTGATCCCTTTCTGCTCAGGTCACATCTAGCACATTGATAGAGGAGTTGTAGAGGGTCATGGTTAAAAACTTGAGCTCTGAAGCCAAATGGTTTTTCATTTCAGCCCTAAAACCTTTGAGCAGCATGACCTTTGGCAAATGGTGGCCTCAGTTTCTTCATGTGTAAAATGTGAGTGCTAATAGCATCTTGTGAAGATCAAGTGAGATACTACATTAAAATGTGTAGTTTTATTGTCTAGAAAATAAGTGTTCTTATAAATGTTAGTGGTGATAATGATAATCTTAGCTCAGAAAGCCATTGTAAAAGGCAAAATCTATACAAAGTATAATAAAGAGACTCAGAATATGACTTTAGAGAAACAAAGCTAGCAGTATTTGGATTGGAGGAAAGAAGACTTAAGGCAACCTAATTGTCATCTTTAACTAACTAAATAACTGCCCTGAAGAGGAGATATTACATGCATCCTCTTTGACTTGGGTAGCAGAAGTTGGCTCATAGAATGAGATTCTAAGGCTATTTAATACAACTGTCTGAGAGTCAAATTGCTGCTTCATAAGAGTTAAGTCTGCTGTCTCTGGAAGTATGCAAAGGCTGGAAGAACAGTTGCACAGATCTTATAAAGGAAAATCCTAGGGAAGATGAGAGATTGGGAACATTACAAATGATTTCAAGAATATTGCAGATTTCAGCATTCAGAGAACCAGCAAACACAAGAAACAAGTTCATGGCAGAGAGAGAGAAGGGAAGAGGAGAGACTCAGCCCCAGGTGTGCAGGCCAGCAGAAAGGCTACCCTGCATGGACACATTGCCCTGGAGCAGTGTATGTAGAATCCAGATGGGGAGCAGCTGAGGATGGAGGGAGGGCACCTTCTCTGGAGTTCTGGGAAAGCCCCAATTTCAAGCATTCTTTCCTCCTGCCTCCCGTGTGACACTTGCACTTGTCAGAGGATGTGTCCCAATTTTAGTTTCCAGAAATATGCAGAGAAGCACAGTGGTGCTGGAGTTCAGATGCAGCAGGAACCCCACGAGGCACTCAGGGTGGCCAGTGGGGCATGCCAGCAGTCTGCAGTGGTCACCCTGATATGAAGGAGGATCGGCGGCCTCTCAAGGGCTTTTTGCGTGATATCTACCCAGACAGGCACCAATCCTTGCCGAAGACAGTAAATAAATACATTTGACTAAAAAAGAGCCAGCAGTGATATACCAACACTGACACCTCTTGGTAGAATGGGGAACAACTTCAAGCATTCATTCACTCATTCATTCAACGTGTTTATTCAACACCTAATATATTCTGACACACAGACACTGGAAATAGGAGATGACAAAATATGGGGTCTGGCATATAGTGGGTGCACATTGAATAGCTACCTATTGAATGAATTCATTCCCATATAAGGACCTCGAAGCTTACAGGAGTAAAGTGACTTGTCCATGAGGGCCAGTGGCTAAGTGTAAAAGCCAGAATTACAGGTTGAGCCAAAGTACCACATGTCCTGCTGATGTCCATGTAGATGCCAAGAGTTGGGCAGTGGGGTTTTGAGAAAGTGAGATGAAAAGAAAGATACCAAGAGCATATAGCTCCCTCAGTATGTGTGCTTAGTGTTGTAATTACGATCTCTCACTGGATCCACACAGCTACCAGGTGGGGATTACATTGCCATTTTATAAATTAGAACACTGAGTCTCTGAGACTGTGGCTTACTTGCCAAAACTTAGACAGACAGCTATTCAATGGAAGAATTTGGATTTCGTCTCTATGTCTAAACCCAAAACCCAGCCTCTTCCCCTTATTGTAAGTGGCCTTTCTACCTTTTGGGCTCTTCTACCCTAATGTCCTGGGTTCCTAGAATCTCTGTCCCTCACCCTAATCCTATGGGCCATTTACAGGAAGTAAATGACTTCTCAGCTTTGGACCTAGTCTCTTGTCCCCTGAAGATATAAGGAGAGAAGAATCAGTGGGCGCCTAGTGGCTCTAAGTTCTCCACACACAGTGGTCTGATGGGGTTAGATCTGTTTTCTTCATTGTAAAATGTGATTGATTCAACTCCAAATTTAACTGAAATCTGGTTTTCTTTTCTCAACCTGACATTTCCAAACCGAGAAGCAATCAAACCCCAAATTATAAGCAGCGTGTGGATCAGCAATGCCGAGTCATTTCCGGTCGAATTTCTCAAGCAATGCGTTTTATGCCATGTTCTCCACGGCCACGAGAGGACCTGCAGGGGGAGAGGGAGGGCCAATGGAAAGGGAATTAGGGTGTTAACTTTTTCTATTTCTGACAATCAATATGCCCTGGTGGAATTCTATTCTTACAGCACAGCTCCCTCCCTTGCAAAAGTGATGGGAAGGAACTACAACCTGGGATGTGAACCAGGGGTAATCATGACCCTAGCCAGCTAAGGATGCTCAGGTTATGATCTGAAACTATCATTTATTCAGCTTTTTTTTTTTTTACCAATTGCATGCATTATCTTATTTCATCCCCATGTCAGCTCTGAAAGAAGACTACTGTCCCCATTTTCAGATGGAAACATTTTGTTTTATTAGGGTTACATCGATTGGCAAGTGTCACATGGAGATTCTGTGGTTGAGCCAGGATTTGAACATGGGAAAGGGGGAAGGTAGTATGGTATGGGGGAGAGTGTGGCAAAAACTAGCTCGAATCCTGCTTCTGCCACATAGAAGTTGAATGAATTTAGACAAGCCATTTGGTTGTTCTGCCCCTCTGTAAAATGGGGAAGAGTGGCAACAGTTTCCTGTACAGATAGAATGAAGTAATTTTCCTCCACTAAAATGTAAGCATCAAGGACATTGGCTGTTTTGTTCACTGTCTTTTCCCCTGTGTTAGACCAGTGTGGGGAAAAAGCTGATGTTCAATAAAAACCGATTGGATGGGTGGATGACGTGATGAATGGATGGATGGATGGATGGATGGATGTTTGAATGGATGGATGGATGGATGGTTGGAAGGATAAATGTAAGTGCTAAGCATTGTATCTGGAACACAGTTAGCCCTCAGCAAATGAGGTTTCTTTTCCCGATCTCTGCTTCTGCTTCCTGCAGTGTAGCACAGAGCCTGGATGAGGAGGGGTAGGTATTATGGGATAGATCGCTTCTATCTTGCCACTGTCTACAGCCCCTACTCACAGTTAGGTGCCGATTATCTGTTCCTTGGGCCAGAAACTCTGAAGAAGTCACCTTTGTCTGAGTCCCCCTGTGAAGCTTCTGGCAGGTGCAGATGCCATGGGAACTCCCCAAGCCCCATGAGCTACTCCACGCACATCTAACCTGCGTGCACACTTGACCTATGTGCTTTCTTCTTTCTGGACTTCAGAGGCAGCAATGAGGCTTCAGCATTCTCTGAATACATGGCTGTCCCAGGACATTCGCACTTTCCCTTCCACTCTCCCTGTTCACATAGCTCTCCCTTACTATCCACTTCTTGTCTCCAGTTTCTGTAAAGAACAATTCCTAATATTCTGATACTGTGCTGAACAAAGAGGTAAATATGTCCTGGTTCTGCTATCAGTGATGAGATGAATACTGATGTCTGGCTTGGAAATGATCATTTAGCAAGGGTCTACCATGTGCTAAAAACTGTGCTAGGCATTTGACATCTGCTGTCTCATTTAGTTCTTACCACGCTCTTGAAGGATAAGTCATTGTATTCCTATTTTCCAGATAAGAAAACTGAGGGCCAATAAGCTAATGTGATGTCACCCCTACCCCACTGACTTTTAAAGACCCTGAATACTATGAAGGTTTAAATGACATAGAGATGGAATTAGCCCAGCATGAGTCCTGGAAGACAGTGTAAGCAGTTCCACTCCTACCCTTGTCCCCCAACCAGAAATCAGCCCTGTGGAGCCCAGGAGGTATTTCTGTAGTTGATTAATTAATGAAAGAAATGTCTCATTCATGTATGTTTCTGTTGCTCACATATATATATTGGCCAGGTCTGTGAGAGACCTGCTCAGAGACCCACAGGGTGTTGTTGTCCATTCAGGGCATCCACCTCCTCAAAGCCAGGAGCCTCTAACTGCCTTTCCCATCTCACCCTCCTGTCCCCCTTCCCAAGACTTTGTTCATGCTGGGCACATCCTTACATGTTCTTCCCCTCAGAACAGACTCCATAGAATCTGAAAGGGAAACTCAGGGCTGCTGCCAAATATTATTTTGGGGTTTTGTTAAGTATGTAAACTTGGGGCAAAATGTTGACCTTCTTAGGAAAGACCTATATCAAGGCACCAATCCCTAGTCCATATCCTTTCTAATACAAAGCATCAACATTAGTGTGCCTATGCTATTTAGTTACTAACCTGTTCATATTATCAGAGTTTGAAAGAACTTTTGGCTCCCAGATGAGAGATAAAAGTTGTTCCTTTTTTTCCTGTAGTCATTTTAGGTCTAGGGGTTTCCCGTATCCTGACACCAAAAACATCTTTTAATTTTATCGGCTTTTCCATTTAACAAATATTCAACAACGATAACAACCACAGCAATCTCTCCCATAAGCTATACCTTGTCCTAGGACTGGCAATAAAGACAGGGACCCTATTCTTTTTTTTTTGAAACCTGGCATCAATATTTTATTTTATTAAGGTATCATTGATATACACTCTTATGTAGGTTTCACATGAAAAATATTGTGGTTACTACATTCACCCATATTATCAAGTCCCCCCATTGCACACTGAAGTCACTGTCCATCAGTGTGGTAAGATTGGGCATCAGTATTTTTTTTTTTGCTATTATTAATGTACAATTACATGAGCAATATTGTGGTTACTAGGCTCCCCCCATCATCAAGTCCCCACCACATACCCCATTACAGTCACTGTCCATCAGCGTAGTAAGATGCTATAGAATCACTACTTGTCTTCTCTGTGTTATACTGCCTTCCCCGTATCCTGCCCCCTGCTACATTATGTGTGCTAATCTTAATACCGGTTTCTTCCCCTTATCCCTCCCTTCCCACCCATCCTCCCTAGTCCCTTTCCCTTTGGTAACTGTTAGTCCATTCTTGGGTTCTGTGAGTCTGCTGCTGTTTTGTTCCTTCAGTTTTTGCTTTGTTCTTATATTCCACAGATGAGTAAAATCATTTGATACTTTTCTTTCTCCACCTGGCTTATTTCACTGAGCATAATACCCTCTAGGTCCATCCATGTTGCAAATGGTAGGATTTGTTTTCTTCTTATGGCTGAATAATATTCCATTGTGTATATTTACCACATCTTCTTTATCCATTCATCTACTGATGGACACTTAGGTTGCTTCCATTTCTTGGCTATTGTAAATAGTGCTGCGATAAACATAGGGGTGCATATATCTTTTTCAAACTGGGCTGCTGCATTATTAGGGTAAATTCGTAGAAGTGGAATTCCTGGGCCAAATAGTATTTCTATTTTGAGTTTTTTGAGGAACCTCCATACAGCATTCCACAATGGTTGAACAAATTTACATTCCCACCAGCAGTGTAGGAGGGTTCCCCTTTCTCCACATCCTCACCAACATTTGTTGTTGTTTGTCTTTTGGATGGTGGCCATCCTAACTGGTGTGAAGTGATACCTCATTGTGGTTTTAATTTTCAATTTCTCTGATGATTAGTGATGTGGAGCATCTTTTCATGTGCCTGTTGGCCATCAGTATTTCTTCTTTGGAGAAGTGTCTGTTCAGCTCCTCTGCCCATTTTTTAATTGGCTTATTTGCTTTTTGTTTGTTGAGGTGGGTGAGCTCTTTATATTATGCGGATGTCAACCCCTTATGGGATATGTCATTTATGAATATATTCTCCCATACTGTAGGATGTCTCTTTGTTCTACTGAGGGTGTCCTTTGCTGTACAGCAGCTTTTTAGTTTGATATAGTCCCACTTGTTCATTTTTGCTTTTGTTTCCCTTGCCTGGGGAGATATGTTCATGAAGAAGTTGCTCATATTTATGTCCAAGAGATTTTTGCCTATGTTTTCTTCTAAGATTGTAAGGTTTCATGACTTACATTCAGATCTTTGATCCATTTTGAATTTACTTTTGTGTTTGGGGTTGGACAATAATCCAGCTTCATTCTCTTACATGTAGCTGTCCAGCTTTGCCAACACCAGCTTTTGAAGAGGCTGTCATTTCCCCATTGCATATCCACGGCTCCTTTATCATATATCAATAGACCATATATGCATGGGTTTATATCTGGGGTCTCTATTCTGTTCCACTCGTCTATGGGTCTGTTCTTGTGCCAGTACCAAATTGTCTTGATTACTATGGCTTTGTCATAGAGCTTGAAGTCAGGGCGCATAATTCCCCCCCACGTTATTCTTCCTTCTTAGGATTATTTTGGCTATTCGGGGTCTTATGTGGTTCCATATGAATTTTAGAACTATTTGCTGTAGTTCATTGAAGAGTTCTGTTGGTATTTTGATAGGGATTGCATTGAATCTGTAGATTGCTTTAGGCAGGATGGCCATTTTGACAATATTAATTCTTCCTATCCAAGAGCACAGGATATGTTTCCATTTATTGGTATCTTCTTTAATTTCTCTCATGAGTGTCTTGTAGTTTTCAGAGTACAGGTCTTTCACTTCCTTGGTTAGGTTTATTCCTAGGTATTTTATTCTACTGGATGCAATTGTGAATGGAATAGTTTTTCTGATTTCTCTTTCTGCTAGTTCACCATTGGTGTATAGAAATGCAACAGATTTCTGTGTGTTAATTTTGTATCCCTCAACTTTACTGAATTCAGATATTAGTTCTAGTAGTTTTGGAGTGGATTCTTTAGGGTTGTTTATGTACAATATCATGTCATCTGCAAACAGGGACAGTTTAACTTCTTCCTTACCAATCTGTATGACTTTTATTTCTTTGTGTTGTCTGATTGCCGTGGCGAGGACCTCTAGAACTATGTTGAATAAAAGTGGGGAGAGTGGGCATCCTTGTCTTGTTCCCGATGTTGAAGGAAAAGCTTTCAGCTTCTCATTGTTAAGTATAATGTTGGCTGTGGGTTTGTCATATATGGCCTTTATTATGTTGAGTTACCTGCCCTCTATACCCATTTTGTTGAGAGTTTTTATCCTGAATGCATGTTGAATTTTGTCAAATGCTTTTTAAGCATCTATGGAGATGATCGTGTGGTTTTTGTCCTTCTTTTTGTTGATGTAGTGGATGACGTTGATGGATTTTCGAATGTTGTACCATCCTTACATCCCTGGGATGAATCCCACTTGATCATGGTGTATGATCCTCTTGATGTATTTTTGAATTCTGTTTGCTAATATTTTGTTGAGTATTTTTGCATCTAAGTGCATCAGGGATATTGGTCTGAATTTTCTTTTTATGTGATGTTTTTGCCTGGTTTTGGTATTAGAGTGATGTCGGCCTCGTAGAATGAGTTTGGTAGTATTCCCTCCTCTTCTACTTTTTCGAAAACTTCAAGGAGGATAGGTATTAGGTCTTCAATGAATGTTAGATAAAATTCAGCAGTGAAACCATCTCGTCCAGGTGTTTTTCTCTTTGGTAGTTTTTTGATTACCAATTCAATTTCTTTGCTGGTAATTGGTCTATTCAGATTTTCTGTTTCTTCCTAGGTCAGCCTTGGAAGGTTATATTTTTCTAGAAATTTGTCCATTTCTTCTAGGTTATCCAGTTTGTTACCATGTAATTTTTCATAGTATTCTCTCATAATTCTTTGTATTTCTGTGGTGTCTGTAGTGATTTTTCCTTTCTCATTTCTGATTCTGTTTATCTGAGTAGACTCTCTTTTTTTCTTGATAAGTCTGGCTAGGGGTTTATCTATTTTGTTTATTTTCTTGAAGAACCGGCTTCTGCTTTCATTGATTCTATTGTTTTATTCTTCTCAATTTTATTTATTTCTGCTTTAATCTTTATTACGTCCTTCCTTCTACTGACTTTGGGCCTCATTTTTTCTTCCTTTTCTCGTTTCATTAAGTGTGAGTTTAGACTGCTCACTTGTGATGTTCTTCTTTCCTGAGGTAGGCCTATACGGCAATATATTTCCCTCTTAGCACCGCCTTCACTTCATCCCACAGATTTTGTGGTGTTGAATTATTGTTGTCATTTGTCTCCATATATTGCTTGATCTCTGTTTTTATTTGGTCACTGATCCATTGATTATTTAGGAGCATGTTATTAAGCCTCCATATGTTTGTGGACTTTTTCGTTTTCTTTGTGTAATTTATTTCTAGTTTCATACCTTTGTATGAAATGGAGAAACTGGTAGAATTTCAATCTTTTTGAATTTACTGCAGTTCTTTTTGTGGCCTAGTATATGATCTATTCCTGAAAATGTTCCACGTGCACTTGAGAAGAATGTGTATCCTGTTGCTTTTGGATGGAGTGTTCTGTAGATGTGGGTTAGGTCCATCTGTTCTAATATGTTGTTTAATGCCTCTGTCTCTTTATTTATTTTCTGTCTGTTTGATCTGTCCTTTGCAGTGAGTGGTGTGTTGAAGTCTCCCAAAATGAATGCATTGCATTCTATTTCCCCCTTTAATTCTGTTAGAATTTGTTTCACATATGTAGATGATCCTTTGTTGGGTGCATAGATGTGTATAATAGTTATATCCTCTTTATCGGATTGACCCCTTTATCATTATGTATTGTCCTTCTTCGTCTCTTGTGACATTCTTTGTTTTGAAGTCTATTTTTTCCAATACAAGTACTGCAACTCCTGTTTTTTTCTCCCTATTAGTTGCATGAAATATCTTTTTCTATCCCTCTACTTTCAGTCTGTGTATGTCTTTGGGTTTGAAGTCTCTTGTAGGCAGCATATAGATGGGTCTTGTTTTTTTATCCATTCAGTGACTCTATATCTTTTGATTGGTGCATTCATACCTTTTACATTTAGGGTGATTATCGATAGGTATGTACTTATTGCCATTGCAGGCCTTAGATTTGTGGTTACTAAAGGTTCAAAGGTAATTCCCTTACTATCTAACAGTATAATTTAACTCACTTCATATGCTATTACAAACACAACCTTAGGATTCTTTTTCTTCCTCCTCTATTCTTTGTATGTTATGAATCATATTCTGTACTCTTTGTCTATCCCTTGGGTGACATCTATTTAGTCTTAGGAATACTTCCATCTATAGGATTCCCTCCAAAATGCAGTGTTGAGGTGGTTTGTGGGTGGTAAATTCTCTCAGCTTTTGCTTATCTGAAAATTGTTTAATCCCTCCTTCAAACTTAAATGATAACTTTGCCAGGTAGAGACCCTATTCTTAAGCAGCTTCTAGGTTCTTGACAGTGAGCTTGGCATGAGAGACATAAACGTGGTGATGATGGTATCTTTCCCTCAGGAAGCTCAGTGTCAAGAAAACTAGATATCCATACTAAAAATCCCAAAGTACACTGTTGTAAGTACTCTTGTTCCATTTGGAGTCACCTGTCTGGCAAAGTCTGTTGTTTATAGTTGACATGTTTTTTGATTGATCAGCACGTGTGTTTGGTTACTAATATTGTTACTATCATCCCTAGAAGTTATGATGGATTTGCTGAGATTCTAGCATGTTCCCGTCACTATTCCTAGGTATTTTATTGCTAGGCACTGGGGTGCAGTGGTGAGCAAAGGACATACACATGCCCTCAAGGAGCTTACCATCTTACCAATTTACTATACCCTAGTGTTTGAATAAGATATTTTGGAGAGACAAAAATAATAGGAAGTTTATCTGCCGAGAGGGATGAGAATTTAAATTTATGATTAATATCAGTAAGTGATGGAGGACAAGGAAACAAGTGTATTTCTATGCAAAAGAAATAACACATATGCTAATATTAACATGGTGAAGGCTGTTGACTATGGCAGCATGGCACTAAGGTAGCCCTTCCAACAGCTGAGCCAGGTAGGAGAGAGCAGTAGAATCTGTGAGTGTGGAGACCACCATGAAGGGCCTCTGGTACCAGACTGGTAGGCATGGATCACATCCTGTGGCCAGATTTGAAAGAGGGGGTCCAGGAGGGAGTGAGATGGGAAGATGTTCCCATAACACTCTCATCCCACAAGCAGACAATAGAAGAGATGAGGGGAAAGAGGAAAATGCTAAGGATATAGAATAAATAACACCATGTGGCTGTTTAGATGTTGCAGAAGAGAAAGACAGAAGGCTGAAAGAGGAAAGCTAAGTTTCTGGCCAGTTTAAATGGTTTTGCTTTCAATAAGCTGGGTACCCAGGAAAAGGCGGAGGAGGAGGCTTTAAGGAGAAGATAATGTGTCTGGTTTTGAATGTGTTGTTTTTATCGTGACCATGGGACATCCATAAAGAGATGTTCAGGAAATTTGGGCATTAAAGTTTGCTCACAAGAAGAGCCTAGTGGATAATAGAAATTTGGGAGACAGTGCTCTAAAAATAGTAATCCAAACCTTGAAAGTAAATGAGAATAGCAAAACCCAAAGAATGGGACACAGTGGAGGCTTAGGACACAATTCGTAGAATTTCTTTGCTGGCCCAGTGCTTTCCTTGCCACACAGAACCAATCTATTCATTCTACTGTATTCAGGAAATTGTCTTTAATTTTCCCAGGTAAAACTCCTCTCTCCATCCTATGACCACTCTACTTGCTCCTAACACACCTTGCTTTAGATTCTGAGTAGCTGTGGATAAGCCTGCCTTTTCCCCAAGCCTGTAAGTTCCTGAAAAGCAAGAACCATTCTTCGTCTTCTCTATGTGTGTCTCACATAGAAGGTGTTCAGTAAAATACTTGTGAAATTAATTTGAATCGATCGGCTTCGAAGAGTCAGTGAAACCCTTCTAGAGGACAGACATATATACACAGCTGCACAATCATCGCAACACCCTGTGAGCTGTTTCTTAGCATCTTTATCAGACACATAAGGAAACTGAAGTTCAGAGAATGAAACAGGTCACACAGCCACTAGGGCTAAAGCCCAAATGTGAACCCAGGATTGTCAAACTCCAAACTCCATATGCATTCTACTAGGCCCTATGAATTCAATGACATGGTGACTCCTCACTTGCTTCTAAAGCAAGGGGAGAGTTTAATTATCATCTAATTATGATCAACAATGACCAGCCTAATTGGGAGGGGAGGAGGGCGAATTGCCACAATTTTCAGGAAGTTTGTTTTTTTCATCTGTACCAAAAGGGATAATAAGCCCCTTTTGCAGAGAGTTAAAACCAGGACCCAACAAGGGGCCACTGAGATGTCATTGCAGGCACAGAGGTTGGAAAATAGGGTTTCTTTTTCCAGCTTCCTTTTTTTGAAAAATGAGGACCCCCAAATTCCATGCTCTCCCCATTTCCTCATCTCATGGACTTATGTGCCTTTGTGTGTGGTTTTGTTATTAGGTTTGCTGAAAAGCCCAGTGAACAAGACAGCCCTGATGCTGATTGCTGTGAGCTCGTGCATCCTGGCCATGGTGTGTGGCAGTCAGATGTCCTGTCCGCTCACTGTGAAGGTGACTCTGCATGTGCCTGAGCACTTCATTGCAGATGGTAAGAGCTGAGCATCGGAGATGCTCCACACCTACCTTGCACTTTGCAACTTGTCTGGTGAAATGCATGGCCCAACCTCAGAATTATATAACAAAAACAAAAACAAAAAAACCCACAGAGCATCCAATGGCCCTGTAAAAGGCCTTTATCACTTAGAATCCTTGATTATTTGAATGCAACTAAGAACTGATTTTGTTGTTCCATGGACAAGGGTAAGGTTTGTTAAATAAAGGAAGAATTCAAATGTGAGTGCACAAAGATTGAGCTATTTAAGAGAACCTACTGTTTCTTTTGTGCTTACGGATCCCATCCCTAACTAAAAGTATCCCCCTACCAAAATAATGTTTGCTAATTAAGAAATATGACAGAGAAGATTATATGAGCTTTGTTGGAATTTCCTGAGTGCCCTGGAGAATACTCATTTCCCATTCCCTGTAAATGTACTTTACAAATAGGTGCTATCCTACCATTTACTCATCACCCAATTAATTTGAATTAATGAGATGCTGTAGTCACTATAATCACTCGCAAAGCATCGTCCAAGAAACTGATTAAGGTGCTTAATATCTGTTGTTGAAGTGTCCTCCAGGAAGTTGTTCTAGTTTTATACTCCTGAAGAATGTGCTGGTGCTGCTTCCCCAAACATTTGTCCAAACATTTGTCATTACTATTTTTAAATACATTGAAGGTTACTGTAAAGAAGGCATATTAAGTATGTATCTTAATGAATTTTTATATGAGTACATCCAAATCAAACCATAAAACATTCCCCATGCCTTCAGCTTCCTTATGCCCCCTCTCAGTTAATGACCTCCCTGAGGTAAGTATCCATCTGACATCTAGCACCAAAGTAGCACCATTATTTTTTAATCTTTTCCTAATTGGATATATATTAAGTGTTTTTTAGACCCTTACTCTATATTTGACAGCCTTATCCCTACATAACTCAATTTTATCTCCAATTTCTAAGTTATAATTGTTCAAAGATTAGCATTACACCCTTTTAGTATGTGCCGTCTAAAGTGGAACTTTCACCTCCTTTATCTGAAACACCCAGATTTCTATTAATGCATCTTGTGATTGCTCCCACTTCACCATAGTGAACTAGCCCCTACTTATTTTTCACTTAAACTGCAAATAAGTTCAGTATTTCTCATTTTATATACATTCAGTTGATTTTCTGACTTAAACACAAGATTTATGGTTCATCCCGATCAAGTCATATGTGCACATAACACAAAGATGTGAGAGTGAGACGGCAGGGGGCTAGTGGAGGGAGGCAGATGGAGCAAAATTTAGAGAAGCAGCTGGTTATATAGGCTCGTGGAACTTGGGATTGGAAGAATTACCAGAACCTGGGTGTGGCTGGAATATTGGCATGGGAAAGTAAGAATGAGGAACAATGAGGTCAGAAAAACCAATAGGGAAAATTTTGACCACCATTGAAATCATACGACTGTATTTTATCCTCACCTGTCACTATTCATTAACTGGAATGTTGGGCCTTAGAGACATTCATATTTTAAATATTTATTTTCATACCTGTAGAAATGGAGCTTCCAAGAGACTAAGTAATTGCATAAGACCCAGTAAATAATTTGATAGCTAAGAGGTACATAATAACATCAACATGAATTCAAATACTTATTTTGTTAGCTGTCACTTCTTAGCCAAGTGAGTGACTTACCTCCCTGAGTCTCTGTCCCTGCATCTGTAAAATGGGAATCATAATAATGCTTATCTTGTAGGCTTACTGTGAAGCCTACAGTTCCATGTCTATCAGATTTTCAGATAACATATAGCTGGGGAACACCAAAATCAAGGGATCACCCAGGAAAACTGCAAAACTGTTGTGATGGCTTGGAAGGATGGACAAAAATATGGTGAATTAAAAGGTGCCCCTTCTTGGTGGTCCTTATTATGACCCCTATCATAAACTTAAAACTTTAGATTGCTTATAGACTTGCCTGTTTCTGCCTCTAGACTGGAATTTCTGTGAAGGCAGGAGCTGTGTCTTCTGGGAGAGGTATTATATCCCTCGTGACAAGTGCACTGCCTGGTCCAGGGTAGATGCTCAGTAAATATGTGCTGAGAAAATGAAGAGATCCTGAATTAAAGCAGAGTTATGAAAGTTCTATGGGAGTCTTCTATGTCTCTAAGCAGAAAGGGGAGACTGAGTCAAGGAAAACTAAGGCAGATAATGCAGAGTTCAAAGCAAATTGGAAATAATCAGGAAGTGTATAAGCACTAGAGATGCGATGGAACAAACATGGCAGAACACACTAGAAAGACCTAGACTAAAGTGTCTCAGTCGTGAGGCATAATGGAACCCCCTTCCCTATACGGTATAATATATTGGCTAGGAATGCATCCTTTGAAATGAGATATGTTTGGGTTCAAATCTTAGTTTCATTGCTTAGTTGCTGTGAAATATAAAAAGGTGTGTTAAGCTCCTTGAGTCTCATTCTTCTCATCTATAAAACTGGGAATTTGGAAAGGTTGAGTGACATAATGTATATAGAATAGAGTATCTAAAAGGTAGTGATTGCTTAATAAATAGCAGCTGTTATTACTCTTATTCCTAAAATGTTCCATAAAGAAATATATCAGAAGCTGGGACATGGAGGTCAAGAAGTTATTAAAAAAACTAAATAAATGAGATCCTTCTATTCTAATAGAATCCAGTGGATTCTAGTATGATTCTTCTGGGGCCAATACTTGAAGTCAGGTAGGTGGTTGTCTAGCAGTTCTAGACAAACAGACCTTCTGTAGCATGATCCCAGTGCCTTCTGGGGATGGTTAATCTATGTGCATTGCTCACTCCATTTCCCCAAAAGCTCTCCAGAGTGATCTTTGTGGTCACCATTTAACAGATGAATAAACTAGGACTTGAAAAGGAGTAGAATCCAGTTTTCTATGGGGGTGGAACAGATATAACAAAGGACAACTTGTATCGACTGGACTACTGGAGTTTCTAGCTCTGATATCTGGAGATATGAGAATGTTATGCAGGGAGTTAAGAGGCGAAGTGATGATGGTTCCTATTTTCCTGAACACTTATTACCACTTGGCATTAATATCTATAAATGTTTTGAGATAAACATAAATACAGCAAAGAACACAGATTACAAATGTACAATTCACTGATTTTTTTTTGCATGTATAAAGGTCATAATGAAGCCATTCAGGATGAGAGTACTTCTCGTCAAGTGGGAGGGACTCCGTTGAGACAAGGTTGTCCAAGGACCATGGTCAAGCCAACTCTCACCTTTCTCACTTTCCCCTGTGAACCTTAAGCTACCTAGCTGCCAGCCCTTTCCTAGTAGACAAAGCCAGCCCTGAATTTTGGGTTGTCCATGGTGCTGAAGTATTGGAGGGGCTGAGTAATGGGCTTGGTCTTCAAGAAGAAACTGAATTCTGCACTTGTGTTATGGCATAGTTACACATGATGCTTGCTGCCCATTATAAATAAAGGTCAGCACAATATAGCGCTTGTCCAGAGCCCAATGGCAAGAGCAATTAATACTGACACAGCCGCCATCCAAGCCCTTGGCAAACGCCACCCTTCCTTTGTCTGGTCCTTCTCAAGGCTGCTAGTGGCTTTTTTGCCCTGCTCAGCACAGAGTGAAGAGATGGATTCAGTCTGTGTCTAAACTTACCAAATTTAGCACTGATTTTTAAGCTGTGGCCTGTAAGTCATCTGTATTTGGGTTATCTGGGCTGATGATCCCTAGGACTGGTGAACCACATTCTCTAGGAGTGGAACCCAAGTATTAATATTCCTAACAAGAACTGAAGGTGGTCCTTCAAACAGGATTTTGAGAGCCACATCAATAGCTCTGTAAGTATTACTTTCCTTCCATCTAACAGATGCAATAACTCCTTGAGACCCCTTGGAGCCCAGATACAGGGCTTCTGTTTCTTCATTCCTTGACTTTATCAATGTCATATTAATGGAGGTGCCTCATGGTACAACTCCAGTGGTTGCGCATAACACTGAATACAATGTTAATGGCCCACTTTGAATTTCATAACAAGTAGCCTTAACCACATGGATTTGGACTTCATTCAAATTGTCACAGGTAAGCAGTATTAGTGAATTGGTTATGGTTAATATTAAAAGCTCATCTGATTTAAGATGTTTACCTGTACTTCCCTTGAGGCTCCCAGTGTAAGTTAGGATATACCCACCCAATATTCTGTCCTATAAGAAGAGGTAACTAGTAAGGAATAAGCTGTGAAAATTCAGTGGGTGACATGGTTCCATTATAACGTGTACACAGATAGCACTATACCTGGAGTTTTCTGTTGTGTTGTACTGGGTGATGTGCTTTGAGAGAGTGAATGATATAATGCAAAAGAGAATATTTCCAGTCAAGAGACTGTAAAAACCTTGTAGATACTTAATGACCTCTTCAGGAAAGAATGGAGGAAAATCACTCTACTAAGAAAGGTTGTAGGAACCTAGACAAAAGTGAACTTAAGCATGTCTGTTATAAATATAGTGATAGTCAAAAACACTTTATGTGGAGTTACCCATTCAGTTCTCTGTGAGGTAAGATTTAGTAGCTTCATTTTGCATACAGGGAAGGTAGGTCTCAGAGATGTTAAATGATTTGGCCAGATTAACATACTCAAGTAAAGCAAGGTGTAAAAGCCCAAGTCTACAGGACTCCCAACCCAAGGTCTTTCCATGACTCATGCTTCCACAAAAATGACCATTACAATTGTAATTTGTCTTGAAAAGGGAGTAGGCTTGTTTTAGAAGTCCCCAGGAAGCAAAATTAGAGCTATATAGGTGATGAGGGTTGTCGGAGATGGGAGAAGATTGAGCCCTAGTCTGAAAACGTCTTCACATTCTAAGCTCCAGCCTCATAAGCTGTAAAGTGGGGATACTAGCAGTACTTATCTCATAGAATTATTGTGAAGACTAAATGAAATAATGCCCATAAAGCTTTTAGCTCAGTACCTGAGACCTAGTAATGGCTCCATAAATCCTGTAAATGTTGGTAGTTTTTGTAATTTTTTTTTTAATATTGGAAGGGGGTCATTGCAAGGTAATGAGTTCCCCATCATAGAGAATTTCCTGAGAATGGATGGCCACATTTCTGTGAAGCCATAGAAGAAAAGTGAATGATGTTCTTGGCTTGGTTATGTGATATTTTGATTCAGAGCCATGCTATCAGAATATAAATTTTAAAAACACTTAACTTTTTAGGATTTCAGAATATGTTTATTTTTTACTACCTCTTCCCTTAGTGTCACCCAACCTTTGCTCAGAGGTAGAGAGACCCAATGAGTGGTGTGTCTTGAATACTTTACTTGGCTAAATACACACACACACACACACACACACACACACACACACACAACCTGTTTTGTTTTGTTTTTTATGTTGATATGCCCATTGCACCAAAATATCAATGCCAAAATGTCTATCTGTTAAGGTCAATTTGAATTGTTAGCATTGTCTTGGGTTGGGCTAAGGTGATATTCAAAACTCTCTGTTCCCAATGGCTGAGGAATTTTGGATTGGAGAGTTCCATACCAGCCTATGAAATCATCAAGTGGAAATGTTCGTCATTAGGATGGCTTCATTCATTAATATGCTAAATGTGTAGCTGCTTTTGAATGCAAAATTGTATACAGTGAATCTCTGTCTGTGTTTATGTGTTTCCACCCCTATTTCATACCTTTCAAAGAGGGAAAATGAGCTAATGTTGAATCTTTGTGTCTTTAATGAGGAATGAGTTTCTTAATTGAGTTCAGAGCTGCTCTGCAGTGATTTGAATACCTGGGAGGAGTGTTTTTAACTCTAGGAAGGGAAATTTACACTGCATTGAAGGTGGCAGCCTGACCATAAACTGCCAAACAACTTGCATTAAAAAAGTAGTTTCTTGGACATCCTCCTTTCTGGAATCATCTGGGGCTTTGTTTTAAAATATTCAGTGTTGGTATCAGACTTTGAGCACATCAGAACATGTTCAGGTATAAAAGTACTTTACATTATGGCCTCTGCCTTTTCGTCCTTAAGTCCTTTGTGCACACAGTGCTGTTAATATCCATAGGCTGCCTGGCCTTATACTTGCCTTACCTTACACCACTTTCTCCGCACTGGTTTTCTGGTTCCTTAAATATCCTTGTCTGCCTCCCGCCTGAGGGCCTTTGGACATTTTCTTCTGACTGCCTGAAAATTTCTCCTCACCTCTTCAGGACTGATTCCATTTACTCCACGGTGAGGGACCTCCCTTCTTCATGTCACAGCCACTGTTAGGTCCCTTACGAAGCATTCCCCTCAAGCCCTGCTCTATTCCTTGATTACGCTAATTTCAATTTGTAATTATATACTTGTCTAGTTAATGTTGGGCTCTCCTACTAGGTTGTAAGTGCCAGAAGATAAAGATTATATTGATTATATTTATTTGACACATTATATTCAGCACCTAGGATACTGTCCCAAACAGTTTGTGTCCCCCCAAAAAAGCATTCCTTGAATGAAAAAGAAAAGTGATTTCAATAACTAAACTTAAATTACCTCAAGGTCAAAGGCCACAGCTTATGCATGCCCTAACGTACTGTGAAGCCTAATGGAGGCTCTTACTCAGTAGACATAAGTGAATTGTGTCTGTGAAATGAATGAAGGGAGGGAGAGCAGGCGGGTGGGCCCAGATGCTTTGAGAAGATATATCCTGGGAGATGACAGTGCAGGAAATCTGAGACTGTCTCCTCTTGTATGATTGACTTCACTCCCCATGGTTTTTGTTCCTGTCCCCAAAGATAAGAAACTCCAATCAAACTCACATTTCTCCCCCTGACCCCACAACACTAAAATGAAACAAGCTTTATCCCAGAGCCCAGGAAGAGGGGAAAATATAAATGGAGCTGAGATTCAGAACACAGAGAGGATGGGGAAGGAGGTGGCAATGAAATACCAATAAACCATATTAATATGCTAAATCAGGAAGAATAGGTTGAACTCCAACCCAGATTTAATAACTATATGTGAAAGAGAGCAGGCAGAAGGCAAGGCTAGGTTTCAGTCAGAATTAAAATGAGATCTGTAATGAAACTGATAATATAATTATAAACTGTGAAAACTTTTTTCCCTTCCTCCTTTTCTTACACTTCATGGGAAACTTGCTCAGCAATGGTCTGGAGCTGATGGCCGGTAGCTGTGGATAACCCCCTAGAGGAGAGTCTGGTTTTTTTCCTCAAACCTCTTCATTAGGGAAGTCTAGATCTTCAAAATCAATGAAGGAAAAAAAAATTATTCAAGTCATTTCTTCCTTAGGTAGTAACCGATCCCCAGGTTAAAAGTGGTAAGGGGCTTGTGGGAGACCAAAGACTGGAAAACCACTGTAAGCAGCTAAGCATTTTCAAGCTTTTACAGAGATCACAGCAGCCAGTTCGGTTGGGGTGCTTGATGGCACTCTGTACTTAAATGTTAGCTTAGCTCCAGACCAGGATGGATCGTTACTAATTTCCCTTCTTAACAAAAGGGATAACTGAGTTTGATGTTCAAAATTGGAGACTAATTTCTGTGTTCTGATAGCAGATGGGAGTCCAAAAGTACCTTCCTAAGAACTGGGGGCTGAGGGAGGTCGCAAGGGACAGGGAAATTCAATTTAATTTAATTTCTTCTCATTAATAATTTCATTTTGCCATGATAAGCAGAAGACCACTTTGACTTTTTGCCTGCGAGGGATGGATAGGAGCTTTGATGAGATGGAGCATTCGATGGATGTCCCATTCTTACTGGCTTGGTGTTTGCAAAGAGATGTAGGGTTGGGGCAGCGGTGCAGGGCTGGGAGAGAGGAGGTAACATGGCACAAAAGTTAAGTGCATTGATTTATGACCCAGGAGGTATGAGTTCTGCTCTCAGACTTCTGCTTCCTATTTTTTTGACCTTGGGAATATCAGTTCACCTGCCTGGGCCTCACTTTCCTCGTCCAGAAGCAATGTTAATCATCAGCGTCGCCTCCAGTGAGGGTTAGTGGGCTGATGAGTGTGGCAGCTTTGGCCAACTGTGAGAGGAGGCCTGAGGATGAGAGCATTCTGTTTTTCCCTTTCTGTTTGCTTATAGCTTTATTATTTAGAGAGACAGTAAAAGAGTTGGAAAAAGGTCCTATTGGGTATGGCCAAGTAGGTAGGAGGTACCATTTGAAGGAGTCTTAGCTTGGCCAGCAAGAAGAAATTAAATAGTTAAACATTTATGAATAACACCATTCCCTTATTCATATATAATTCTGGTTTTCTTTCTTCCCTTCATCCCTCCTTTTCCCCCTCCTTCCCCTTTTGTGGTCAACAAGAGTGTACATCTCTTTCTCTGTGGCATGCTCAGATGTCAGGGATGCAGAGATGGATAAAACACAATGTCCGGCCTCTCCTGGGTGGTGGTAATGAGACACACCAAGCAGATGGAATATGAGTGTGCAGGAGTCATTTGTGGGGATTCCTTGGGTGCTGTGGGAACAGAGGAGAAAGGCAGCCAAGTGGCCCCAGATGGAGATGGGGAGTGGTGCTAAGGAGAGGATGTCTTGAGCGGGTGCCACCTGAGCTGGGTCTTAGAGCCATTGATGTTTGCCAGGAAGTGGGTGATGGAGGGTGGCAGGCTTCCCAGAGAGGCACTGGCCCTTTTTGCTGCAGTCATGTAGACCACAGTGATCGAGCCTCCCAGTGTTTGCGAATAATAACTACACTAATAATTGGTAACATTTACAGAGAGCATTGCTGAGGGCCTGGCCCTCTGCTAAGTGCCCTGCAAAGTATTACTTCATTTAATTCTTTTACCTCATGAAGGAGATCCAGGCATTAGCCCCACTTTAAACTTAAGGGAACTAAAACCCAGGGAGTTCATGTGACCACCTCAGTGCGACACAGGGGTTGAGCAGAAATTATTTCAAATTAGCAGCCGCAGAATGTGGTAGACAGAGAATTAAGTGACTAAGATTGGATTCTAGCTCTGCCATAAATTCACTGTGACTTTGAGCAAATCTCTACTTTCCAGGCCTTGGTTTCTTCATCGTAAAATGTGGAAGGGAACAAGATGGTACTTAAGATTCCTCTATGCCCTAACATTCCAAAAATAGAATGAGAAATACTGGGATTCAAAGTCTCCCGTCTACTCATCCTGTTAGGTATGTGACCTCCAGAGTCTTTATGGGACCATCCCCTTATAATCCCCAGTCCTCTCTCTTCTGACTCTTATTTGGCCCAGTGTGTAGCCAGGGAGCCCCCCAAGCAAGGATCTTGGGAGCAGAGGCAGCTGAGAAGCCTTTCACAGTTCACAAGTTGCCATTTGAAGAAGGCTTAGCAGGATCACAGCCAAGCTGCTGCAGGGACTGCAGGCTCCCCAGGCTGCTGAATGAGAAAGGCAGTGGAGGGGAGCTGGGCCATGGTGGGAAAGATGCTTCTCCATCTCTAGCTCCCAGCTTCAGCTACCAAGGGACCTTGAACATCTCGGGTGCCAGCAAGACCATGAGGGGGAGGATGCATCATATGCAGAGGGGAGATGATGAGATGGGAGGAATAATTAAAATCTGCCCATCCCTCCTGCCTTTCCACCTCCCCCACCCCCAACCCAGGGCCCTGGTGCCCAGCAGAGCCTCCTTGTTTGGCTTTCCTCCCCGGCAGGCCCTCTGGATTATCCAAGCCAAATATATCTGCAGCTGCACAGCCTTGAACTTTGGGACAGCTGTTGGCAGTTTTCTGAACCTTTGCTAAAGGCCTGGGCATCTGACCCTCAGATGGAATCATCCTCAGAGCCTGGACCGCCCCTGAACCTTCAATGCATTTCATCTTGTGTTTTAGCCCTGATTCCCATTTGGGCTTTATCTGTGAATCCATACATTAACACATGCAGCTGACACTTGTGAGGGGCTGGTCCGGGCCAGGACTCCCATTCTGGAACAAACTCAGACACAGTCAGCACTAAAGGAAGGTGAAGTAAGAGAAAGAACGTGAGTTTTAGAATCGCAGGTTCAAATCTGTACTTTTCCACTCACCAACTGTAGATCTTAGATGAGTCACTTCACCTATGTGAACCATCAATGTCACCATCTATGCAAGAAAACCCTTTAGTTTCTACTCCACAGGGTGGTAATAAGGATACAGTAGAGAGGGATATGCAGATATCCCATAACAGGTGCTCAGTACATGCTAATCATGCTTTCAAAGGGAGCACTCACATTATTTAATGTGACAGGGTAGTTACAAAGCAAAAAACTACAATAGAAGACAAATCATAATCTGGACCATGTAGGGCACATAGACAGGAGTAAGCAAGGTTGCCGGAGAAACCTGGAGTGCGTTCCACTGGGCAGATCTGGGTACAGCTTTAGGGAGCAAGAGGATTTTTCCCATTGGAGGAAGCTGCATGGCCAGGGATTGGGACTGAGAGTGTGTGTTCTGTTGGAGATGCTGGGAGAGAGTGAGGATAAAGGCAGCCTGCAAGGCAAAGGGAGCAGGCTGAGCAAAGGCCTTTTGGAGCGCAAAAGCATCAGAGCCTCTGGGGCTCCGAGGACCATGGGCGGGACTGCCAGGAACAGATGGAAGAGCAGGGTCTCTCTGTGTTGGATTTTTTTCTCGGAATCACTGAAGGATTTTAAACAAGGGAGTGTCGGAGTCCACAATGCAAGATGGTAGTCAAGAGTCCAGGCTGTAAAGTCAGACATCTCTGGGTCCAAATGCTGACTCTATGAATTAATAGATGTTTGATGTTACAAATGTTACTTGACCCATCGGGCACGTAGAATGGGCATAATAATAACAATACCATCCTCCTAGGAAAATTAAGTGAGATCCTATCTGTCAACTATTTAGCAGAACGGTTGACAGGCAGGAAGCACTCGGTCACATTAGTTTTGACTGGCATGATTATCCTCCTAGTCTGAGTTCAGTCTTCCTGCAAAATGTTTCTCCATTGTGCTCAGCACATTTACAATTGCTTATTCGATGTCTAATTTGGTTTAAAGTCTGGGCTGTAGAATCACACTCCTTGGGCTTAATATCTGGCTCTGGTATTTCCTAGCTGTGCAGCACGGAGCTAGTTGTTATTAAGCCTCTGCTCGCCTGTGAAATGGGGTGGTAGCAGTAAACCACCTCAAGGGCAGTTGAATGACTATATGAAGCACTTAGCAAGTGTGATGCATAGAGTCAATACTCAGTAGCCCCTGCTAATGATACCTTAGGCCCCTTAAGGGCAAAGAGTGTAGCTGTCTTGTTCCTGTGAAATCTCTAGTACATAGTCGGTGTTCAGTCAAGATTTGTAGATTGACTGACTACAGTGCAGAAGGTGAATCTGAGGACCGAGGCAAGGAACCTACTGGGGCCATTACATTTGGTCTTTATGATAATGTCTGAATGAGGCATTGGAAGTGAGCATAAATAAAAGGGAGTTCCTGTACCCGCTAGAACCAAGGAAATGTAGTAACTAATTGCAAGGAGGGGCAGAGGTGGGGAAGGAGTTAAGGACAGCTCAGTGTTTACCTCTTTGGGTCTCTGGGGAGTTGGAGACCCCGGACATCAAAATAAGAACACTTTTGACATTCTGTGAAGTGTGGTGATTGGAAGCATGGAACACCGAGGGCACAGTACATGGGTTCACATCGGAACTCCACCTTTCCCATGACACAGCTTCATCTTCTCAAACACAGGGATACTAATATGCCTACATCAGCCTGACTGTGAAGATGTAATGGTTGTGAAATGCAGGAGCCTGGCCCAGAGTATGGACACTCAAGGGCTATTACTATTATTTTGCTCATGCGCCAGCTTTGCTATGTGAGATCAAGAATCAGATGCCTACCTCTGTGTTATGTCTGCAGAAAAAAAGTGGGAAAAGAAAGGCAAGCAACTTTGAAGAATGCACAATATTAGGACCTTTACAAATCCTTCCTGGGTAAGAATTACTAGTAAGAGATGTCACAGTGCTCTGTGAGCAAAATTAATTTGCCCTTTCTCTGAAGGCTGCTCTCCTGAAGGCTTGAATCCTTTGAGTAGTATTTGAGGAGATGTCTTACTGCAGTATTTGGGCCCAGGCTGAGGACGGAGAAGATGGTCCAGCTCCAGCCCCTGCACAGGGGCTGACATGACCTGTGAGCGTGAAGGCTCCGGGGCGGCTGTTTCCGGTAAAGGCTCCAGTGCAGCATTAGCGCCCTGGGTGTGGGACCCACCATGGAAGCACAGGCCTGGAGGGAGGCCCAGGGGCCCAAGGATCGGAGTTGATGTTTGAAATATGGAATCAATTAAAAATGGCAGCTTCTGCCACCTCACGTGGACACAGAGGAGAGGGCACACTGTGGGCGTGTTGCAAAGTAAGAGCTTGCCGATTTTCTGAACTGTAGAACGTGAGAGCTATGAACTCTTTGCAGCCTTATCTTTGGCATTCTCCAACTCATTTGCATTCTGGCAAAACAGAATGGTGGTTTCCTGAAGGCCCAGATCCTTTTTGTTCCTTTACAAACTCTCCTGTGCTTTTGCCCAAATTCTCATTTCCCTCCACTCTACCTGTCTGCCACCTTCTGGGGCTTCAACATTCAGCCCAGACCTGGCCACCTGGACATTGCGGAGGAGGCAGGGCCACTGCTCTGGGCTCCCAGAGTCCCCTGTTTCATACTGCTTGCAGTTCTGATGACGCTCAATTGTACCTGTCTGTCTGCTTATCTCCTGCCTAAACCACAGAATACTTTCAGGCAGATTCTCTCTTCTGCCTTTTTAGCCTCCATATTTTGTCACGGTATCCAGCGGAGCATGGGGGCCTAGTATATGTAGATCCAGTCCCCGTTCAGGACGAAAAAAAACACCACTCTGACACACTTAATATTGTCACTGTGATTATGATCCCTATTGCAATTTTGTTTTGAAATCCAAAATTAGGTCATATGATCTGACAATGAGGTGGGCCTTTAAATATAAATCTCCAGCCCAGGAACCATGATGAGCTGCATTGTTTCCAAAGCTACATTAGGGACAGAATGGAAGATGAAGATTATTCTCATCATTGTAGATCTCAAAGGTCTTAGATCTTAGAGAAATAAGAGGTTGAGTTGAGCATTAAGAATCGATTGAGCTTGGACAGATCTGTCATCCACGTCAAAGAATTTGTTCGAGGATTGGATAACACTGGTTTGTGCAAAATAGAGCTGTGCACAGCTTTGCCTCTCTGCCTGACCCACCTGCTGTGTCAGCCCTCATCAGCACCCTGTCCCACTCCCTCTCCATCCTCATGCCCCCAGTAATTCTGTCTATACAACAATCACATACTTACGGCACATCAAATGCTCCACAGTCTGAGGACAGCAGACTGGTGACAGCAGACTGGCATATTGAGCCCTCCACTCACTATCAGTCCAAATCAATGTGATGTTAGATAATTATGAAAATATCAGCTAAAAGTCATCGTGTGCCTCTGATGTGGCAGGCAGTGTGCTAGGTGTTTTACTACCATGTCTTATTTAATCTTTACAGAACTTATTCACTCATTAAACAAATATTGTCTCCGTGTTCCTTATGTGTCTTGAAGCAGTTTCTTATCAGTCCTGAAAAAGACATAACGAAGCCCTTGCCTTCATAATGCTTGCATTCCCAGCAGGAGACAGACACCAAAGCAAATTAGCAAAATAACGAAATATGCTGTGTGCAGAAGTCAGTGAGAGCTGCTGTGAAAAATAATTAAAATGGTGTAAAATAGTTAAATTGAATTGAGTTGGAAGGTCACGCTCAGATATGATGGTGAGAGAAGACCTCTCTGAGGAGGTGGCATTTAAACTGAGACGTGAAGGGTGCAAGGGAAGAAAGTGTGTTCCAGGCAGAGGAAACAGCAAATTCAAAGCTGCTTGAGTGACAGAGAAGCATGGAACTGATCTGCATGGTTTGGGGGGACAAGGTGAGGTGGGGTTGCAGAGGTGAGCACAACTGGGTCATCTACTGGGATAGGCATCTGCATTGCCTTTCCATAGGCAAGAAAACTGATGTTCAGCAAAGCAGAGCTCTGAGGAACATTGCTTGGCTCAGGGGCTTTGCTGTCTGCCCCAACTTCATGTGTTTAAGTTAAGCTGGGCCAACCCACTTCTGGCCAGTTAACACTCCTTGTGTTTCAGTATTCTAGTTCTGATGACTTCTCCCTCATCCCCTCATTTATTGCCTTCAGCACATTTCCTGTAGTTCTTCCTGGTTCCTGACATTGTTTGACTTCTTTTCCTCTGCTTGTCTCCATGCTTCCCTGAGAACCATGGACAGTCTGACCTCTTCTCTCTTGCACCTGCCTCTCTGCTGTCTCAGACACAGCCCTGCCATCCACTCTGACTCCATCATGATGGCATCCCAGAAACCAGCTCATTTCATCATCCTGGCATCCAGTCCCCCATTCCCAGCTGCCACTTGTTGGCTTATTATTTGAGGCCCATATTTGAAGGGAATTGGAATTGTACTAAGCAACCTGAGTACTTGACATTTCAAGGGATAAATGAATTGGTAAAGCGCAGTTTCAGGCAGGGGATGAAAATTATTTTTTTAAAGGAGTTTGCCCCACTTACCACACATTTAAGTGTGGTTTTCAAAATCAGTGTCCTTGTCTGTTGCCATAGAAGATGCTACTTGGGGACTCTCAGGGTACTTTCCCATAATGGAAATGAGAAAGTCAAAAAGAAACATTCCAGCAATAATATTCCTTCTTGCCCTGGGATACTGTTCATGATTATTTCTCAGAAGTGATCTTTAATTGTTTCGTCTAAAGAGGATGCATCTTCTTTCCTCTGACTGTCTCTTCACAGAGGCTTGTGAATTGGATCCAGCTATTAGTACCACTTACTAATTTCCTCTGAGTCTTGCTGGCTGAAGCACCAGGCTTGGAACAACTTTTAATTCTGTTTTTAATTAAATTTCAGTTGTTTCAAATCACTCACTTTTAATGTCATTTCTTTGCAGCCCTCAGAAGTAACAGGAGCTGTGTGTTCTTGTTTATGCCCATACACAAGCTGATGCGTGTGTATCCGCGGCATGACTGAAGACTGACTCCTGGCCGAGGTCCAGAGCAAGAGCAGGCAATTAAGGAAATAGAAATGAGTCACAGAATGGGCCTTTGTTTACACTGTTATATCCAAACCTAAGTGTGTTGTTTAAGCAGGAGTCTTGGTTTTTGTGTTTGTTTCTGCCGAACTATATTTGAACAAGGCAACACTTCCTTGTATTTCCCAAGAGGATAATCAAATATATATAGGTAGAAATAGTATAAGAATAACTAACGCTTATTAAGCATTTATTATATGCCAGGTATTGTTTTAAGTGCTTTATATATATTACCTCACATTGGAAGTGAGTAATTTGAAACAACAGGCATTTAATTTACATATGTTACCTCCCACGTTCCTAAGAGATTATTATCTACAGTTTTATAGCTGAGAAACCAAGGCCCATTTAACTGGATCCATATCACTTGGTTAGTTTGTGATAGGGTCAGACCGTGAATGCTGACCACCTGACTCCGTATTTCTGCTCTTACACATTGCAGTAGACTCGTTTCCTATAAGGAACAGAAGGACCTCATCATATAAATGAATTTAACAACAACAACAAAAAATAGAGAAAATTGACTAGTTCTTTGCAAAAGTGAAATTATGTTAGTTTATGTTTGGTCTTCCAGGTAGCTTCTGCTAATGCCCATTCCTGGTGTGTAAATGGTGAAGCTATACAATGGCGTTTCATTTCATTCTGTGCTCTTTCAGACACGTAGCACCCCAGAAAGGACAATTAAGTTTGAAAGCAAAAGCATAAATATACACCAAATGTCCTCCGTATCCTCTGGCTTAGCTGGAGTCATTCGCTATGCTGTTCGTTCCAACTGAGAACAGAACCCAACCAATTCTCTGTCTCAGAAATGTCACATAGCTTACTTTCTTTGCTAGGAACATTATTTCACTGATAAACATCATCCTCCCTTCTCTATCCTAAAACACACCCCCCTACTGCTGAGTACTCCCAGCAGGCTGTTTCCTCCCCCACCGTCTTCCTCCTTATTTGCTATCATGTAAGTGTGGGTGTGCATTTGCTTTGTAATGCCCATTTCCTATTCAACGTTGTGCGCTCTCTACGGTCACGTACAATAGTGCTGTGTCTTTTTTGTTCCCTGCTAAATACACAGTTCTACCAGGCCTGGCATATGTATAGTGCACAACAAACATTTGTTGACTGTACAAATAAATGCATTAAGACTTAAACACAATAACTGGCCTGCTGAGAAGTCAAGTCACAGTAGATGAAGCACAATACCTGGAGTCTGAACACCTTGCCTCTAGTTTCAGGTTTGCAATCAAATCATCCTGGGCGCAAAACTTCTTTACTCCCTTCCACATCTTCATTTGTGACCTGGGATGATAATAAGTCCATAAAGCATGCATGCATATACACAGAGTAGAGGATGATTGAATGCCAACCACTCTGAAAACTTGTACGTCATGAACCTGCATCTTCCTGGCAGTAACTCTGAAGGTAGTTACTGTTATTTTCCTCATTTTTTTTTTCAAATAAGAACACTGGTCCCAACTAGGGTAATAACATTTCTCCAAGCTCACACAGCTTCTGAACAAAATCTGTCTGATTCCAGAACCTCTAATATCTCTTGCTGTGAGGATCAGGTGAGTTATTGGATGTAGAGGCGTTGTGCAGTGTCTTGAGCACTAAGAAAAAATTGCCCATTGCTAAGGCGCATTAGTGAGTTTCAGGTGAATTTGAAGCACCATGGGAGAGTGTAGGGAGAGAACTGGGTGGTTTCCTTCTTTCGTTTCCACTTGATAACATGTAAGGCAGTATTTTCCAAGTGGCTGAAAGCACCACTTGTCACGTCATCCATCCATCCATTCAGAATATTTACTGATTGCCTATGAAGTGCCAAACACTGTGCTGAGAAACAGTGCTTTGAAGATGAGTTAGACGTGGATTGTCTCAGAAAGCTCACTGTCTTGTGAGGTAGATAGAACATCAGTGTGCCTCAGACCCTGCCACATGGGGGGGACTCGGTAAGCATGGGCTGAACTCCAACGTGTTAGTCGTGATGCTGCTCTAAGGAGAGGTTCATGTGCCAGGCCCTTGGGGGCCGAAGGACAGGTGTCTTCCAGGTGAGAGGGAGGGACGGGGGAGAGGGGGCGGGAGAATTTGCCTTTGCCTGGGCCTGGGAGGGTAGGTACAATGAGGAGGATGCTCCAGGATTTGGGCCCAACCTGAGCAAAGGCAAATGGTGACTAGGAAGGACATGCATGGGAGGAGGGAGTGGCACCATTTAGTCAGTTGCTGCCTTTCTTCCTCCAGTGCCCCTCCTATTCCAAGGTAGGAAGAGTGTGTCCCTTAGCTTATAGGACAAAGAAAGAAAATGGCAAGTCCACATGGTCACCTACTGTGTTTGACTCAGTACTGTATCTTCGTAAATATTCTACCCTTTAGTCCTCTGCAAGCCTCTGCAGTGGCTGGTAGATCACTAGCAGTGCTGGCAGTAGAATGAGAATGGGAACAATACACTTTTTATAAAAGCAGCACAGGAGTGAACGAAGTAATTATTTCCTAGGCCATCTTTCATGGTCCTGGTCCTAGTCTGTTGATGACTCTTCTGGTGTATATCCTTCCATAATTTGTGCTATGCCTACACAAACAAGCACACAAATACACACACACACACACACACAAACATACACCCCTGAATTGCTATTTGTTTCTTTCATATCTGTGGCTAACTTGTTTTCCTCCTCAGTGGACAGCTCAAGGTACCCTATGCACAGCGATATATGAATTGCCCCCATTTTATAGAAAGAATAACTTCACAGGAATCATTGTCCCCATCTTACAGAAGTAGACTCCCCAAGGTTCATAAAGGTTATAAAGTCCATCAGCTGGTAAGAGGCAGGGCTGGGATTCCAACCAGTCCTGTCTGGCTCTAGAGCCAGGCTCCCTTCAGCCCCACCAACTCCCTCTGGAACAGAATGAAATAATTCATCCTTCATGTGTCATAGACCAGAAATCTGGTTCTTAGCAATCCTGTATCCTGTTTGAGCCTGGAGACCTTCATTTGGCCCTCAGATAAAAAATTTTTTTCTCTCCTTACCTTCCCCAGAGTTCATAGTAGGGATTAGCTGGTTAAAGGCTGAATGCTGTGAGTGCCACAGGGTAGCTAAACTGTGCTTTTCCTTTATTATGTTGCTCTAGGTACCAATACTATATATTTAGGCAACTGTTCTCATCTGTGCCAGACAGTGAAATCTGTTCCATCAACATAACTATTGAAGCCTCTGATTTTTGGAAGCTTTGCCCCATGTAGTCCTTTGTAGCTTCATAAAACAATTAGATTTAGGCTTAACATTAATTTGAATTATTGTCCAGTTTCCAGAAAATATCTTCTGGGAATGTCATGAGGATGTATTGCATGTCTTTGGAGATATTAAGTATTGAATTACAGTATTATGTCACCTTTCCCCTGCCATTTCTCTCTCACTCTCACACACACACACGTTCAACATGGTCTGATTTATGTTTTAGCCACTGCCCTGAGAAGCTTAGTACTTAGAGAAATGATACTTAGTACTCAGAGAAATGACCAGAGACGGATATTGACAGAAGCCATACGCACACATACCCACCTAAATCTTAGTAGTGTGGATAGGATTTCCCTGAAGTGAAAGGAATGAGATGCTGGCTGGTGTCACAGATAGACCTCTAGACACAGAGACAGGCAGACTGAGTTCTAATGTGGAATCACCAACTTCCTAGCTGTGCAAATTAAGACATATACCATTAAGCACCTTCAGTTTCAATTTCCTTGCCTGTAAAATGGGGATAAAAGTCACACCTTCCCTTCAGTTATTTCTAGGAGCAGTTACATCGATAGTCGTGGCAGTAGTAAAAAATCCCCATTTGCTTTGCACATCCAGTAAATGCACGCAGTCACATCCAATACGCAAATGCCGCACGGTGGGTATTGCTCATCCTCTTTTAGACAAGGAAGCTGAGAAAAGAGATAGTAAGCATTTCTCAAGGTCATTCAGATAATAAGTGGTAAGGGCACTTTTTGAATCCAGGTTTACCAGTTCCAGGGTCTGTGCTTTTCCCAGTGAATCATTTGTAGACAAAAGAGAAGAGAACAGAAGGCTGGAGACCCAGAGAGAAAGGAACACACACATACAGGTTGTCAGTGAGAGACACAAAGCAGGCAGGTTCCTGGGCCTAATTTGGTCGGTTGGCATTGAACCCCCAGTGCAGCGATGAAACTGATCTGGGAGGAATTGCTAATATGGTTTATTCTTAGTGCTCACAGTTGTGAGCTGTCTTTGCCAAACAACCCCTGGCATTTGTGCAGATTCCTCGGGAAAGGCAAAAAGAAGCCTATTTCATAGAAAAGGCTGGACCCATAGAAGGGGCAATGAGACAGGGGACATATTAAGCCAGTGGAGCTGAAAGTCACATGGCATACCCATTCATTTGTTAATTCTGTCAACCAGTCATGTCTTAGCCACATAATATGTTTTTTCGTTATGAATTTATTGGACCTAACATGTGCCAGGCATTCTTCTAGGGCTTCTACAATGTTAGCTCACTCCTGCAACACATCTTTTAAGTAGTACCCCTCATTCCTGCCCTACTCAACTCACCCAGGATATAGTGAAAGTCAGGGGAGATGCTGGGATAAGCCAGCAGTCAGCAGAGCAGGGATGAGCCTACCTGGGTGCGTGGGAGGGAAGTTTCTATTGTCTGTGTCCCAGGCAGGACTTCCATGTTGTACACCAGGGAGCACCATCCACCTAGGATACAGTTATTCATAGAATTATCTGTGCTTATGTGTATGTACACACATGTATGCATATATACATAAACACACAATTGCCCAATTTTATATACACATAGGAAATGCGCAAAATTATCTATGATATCTATGAACAGACATACAGTTATATGTAGAATGCACTGTTTGCTCTGTAAATTTTGTGCCCTGGAATAGTACAACACGGAGGCCCTAGCCAGGCACAGTCCTGTACTTAGGCAATTCAAATGAATTTTTATTTAACAGTCATAGAATCTCTGTGAAGTATTCCCATTGTACAGATAAGGAATTGGAGGAGGCTTACCAAGATTGATTTGTTCCACGGCTACACAGCTACCCAGGAGCTAGGCTAGGGTCTAATCCATGCTGTTTGGCTCTGTAGGCCGGTCCTTTGCCTCCCATCTCAGTTTATGTCCCACTTGGGCAGCTGAGAGAGAGGAAAGATTTTCAATGCAGCAGTTCCCCCTTCCCTGCGGTTTCATTACCTGTGGTCAGCCACAGTCTGGATGCAAGTGATCCTCCCTGTCGCATATTGTGAGAAGGTCAGTAGCAGCCTCACACTGCATCACAGTGTCTGTCATTCACCTACTTCATCTCATGTAGGCATTTCATCATCTCACATCATCATCATCAGAAGGGCGAATACAGTATAAGATATTTTGAGAAGGAGACCTCAGTCACACAACTTTTATTATAGTGTCTTATAATTGTCCTATTTTGTTATTAGTCATTGTTGATCGTCTACTACACCTAATTTATGAATTAAACTTTATCATAGGTGTGCATGTACAGGAAAAAGACATAGGCTGTATGAGGTTGGGTACCATCTGTGGTTTCAGGCCTTCACTGATAGTCTTTGAATACATTTCCCCATGAATGTGGGGGGGACTACTGATACAAGTCAGAGCTAAAGGACCTTTGAGTTTTGGAAGCAACTGTCCACCATGTTTATTCAAGAAGCACTAACTTAAGATCAAAAAGAAATCCACTATTGAGATTGGGTTTGATGCATAAATTTCCAATACACTCATAAAGAAGTTAAAAAAAGGAAAAAGAAACAAATGAATTTTTAAATTAAAAGTAAATAGCTAAACCTCCATAAGATTGTATATCAATGATACTTTAATAAAAAATAACATAAATAGCTGCCTTCAAACTTTAATCACGATTCTTCCTTAAAAAAATTAAATAACTCAAAGAAAAGCATGAAGCATTTCATGACTTTCTTCTTTTCCCTACTGCCGAGCTTGGTACCAAATTGTTATATCGCTGGGGAGAGAAAATAATTTTTTTTTGACATTTCAATACTTCAAACCCCTTTTGTTCAAACACCCCTAACTCAACTTTGAAGCAAGACCAGGGATGCATAAAGGCATGTGGAATTTTATGGCAATCTGTTTTAGCCAGACTTTGATCACCATTTGAGGTGGGGAAGACAGAAAACTGTAGAAACACAACAATTGCCTGGAGCAAATGTGCATCTGGTATTTCAAGGAAACCTCCATCTTGGGGAGAGGAAGTGAAGCTTTGATACAGCTTTAATTGGAAATAAATATTTTTCTAACATAGAACACTCAGAACACTGGTGGGCTGTCCATCTCCATGCTTCCTTTTTAGGGATATTTAATAATGAGTTCTTCCATGACATGGATCTCTCAAGGTTATTACCATTTTACACTCCCACTGAGGGAGCTCTAGCCTTGTTATAACATATGCCTCAACAGGATCTGTTCTTGATTGTCAGGATGAAATGCTGGGTCAAACCCTGAGCCAGAAGCCACAGTACTTGGGGTTCTGGGCCCCTAACACTTTCTAGCTCTGTTGCCCCGGGAGCGCCAGTTCACTTCTCTGACTCTCACCTGCTCGTACTGCTAAGAGACTGGGAGTTATGAAGCAGCCAGGTTCTAGATGAAGATATTTTGCCAATCCCAGTGGGAATCTTGGGCACATCCCTCTCTTTCCTTAATCCTCAGTTTATCTCTACTTAGAACATCCCTTCTCAATGAGGACAGTAATACTTCCAAAGATGTGAAAATCGATTCTTGGGCTGAGAGGGTACAACTAATCTTACTCTTTTCATCTGTGTCAAAAGCATGGTGTGTAAAGAGATATGCAATATATCTATGGTATTCTAATTTCATGGGTAGGGAGTGATTAGTGAAAAAAATGTCTAAAAAGTTTCCTTAGCAGGTGATAATGAAAACAAAAGAGTTGAGAACCCTGGACTAGAAGCTCAAAATTTTTCAACACCCTTTAAAATTAAATATGCAACTTAATATCATAAAATTCAGATCTGTTACATAGTGGTTCCAAGAAAATTGCAATCTTAACCAAGTTTCTATCTTCTTCAGAGCTTTAAAAAAGAGTATTTTTGTATAATGAACAAAAAGATTGTTCCTCTTTAAAATAACCATTGGAACTTTTCAGTGGTTTCTTAGTTTTATTCTTCTCCTCTCCATTTGCACATCGTTCACATACTTTATCAAGGTTGCATATTCATTATAATCTTCCTGCCAGTCCCTCTGTCCATCCAGGGATGTTGGAAGTGTTTGGAACCAGGGCAAGCAGCAGACTGGGCAACTGTGGAATGGATGAAAATAGCTTAGCTTAGACCAGGGTTTTTATTTTGGGCTCCACAAACTCCCAAGGGGTCCATGGAGAGAATCAAATGTCACTTACTGGTTTTCTTTGTGATATTATTCATTATATTTTATACAATTGAGAACTTTATTCTGAGACATGGTCCACGTGGATCTGTGACACAAAATAAAAGTTACTAAATGGAGCAGGTGTCAAGGAAGACAGAGGTAGTGTATTGGTTTGCTAGGGCTGCCATAACAAAGTGCCACAGATTGGGTGGCTTCAACAAAAGAAATTTATTGTGTCACAGTTCTGGGGGCTGATGTCCAAGATCAAGGTGTGGGTAGCATTGGTTTCTTCTGGGGCCTCTCTCCTTTGCCTGCTTCTCCCTGGGTGTTCGTGCAGTCTTCCCTGCGCGTGCGTCTGCATCCTCGCCTCCTCTGCTTACAAGAACACCCATCCTGTTGGATCAGACCCACCCTGATGACTTCATGTCACCATAATGGCCTCTTCAAGGACCACTTCTCCAAATACACTCACATTCTGAGGTATGGAGAGTTAGTACTTCAACATGAATTCAACATATCAGCCCCTAACAGGTAGAGACAGCACAGAGGGATAGGCTGAAACTGATCCAAGGAAAAGGACAAGAAAATGCCAGAGGAGAAGAGAGCTGGAAGGAGGAGATCAGGAGGTGAAAGCCAGAGATTAAGGGCTGATCACTGTCTCAGAGACAGTTATAGGAGAAACCCCCCACCCCCATAACCCTACAGAGTTGTTGCCTTCAGAGACTGAGAGCTCCCAGTTCACAAGCCCCGGACTGTTGTTTTCAGCTTCACGTTTACCATCTGGTTGCTCACTCCTCAAGTGGCTCCCAGTCAGGGGCAGCAAGTGACCTGTATTCAGGCCTGATGGGGGGCTCTGTGGATGGGGCAGAGGGTTAGGAGTGGGTGCACACTGCTTGGGTCTCTTGGGCTGAAGATAGATGAGCTCCTTGTTTATGTTTCATAAACTGATGGTTTCTCATCCTGTGCCCCAGAAAGACATTTCCCCCAGGTCCAAGAGCTGGAATCATCATGGACATACATGGTGTAACAGAAGGAGGGAAACCTTTAATTATTTTTCACCCAAAAGAGAGGAAAAAAGAGAGCTAAATATTTTTGGCTAAAACATTCCCCTGAGCTTTGTTTATGAAGACCCTCTTTCAGCTACGCAGTCTTTCTTTGCTCCCCAACTCACCACTGTGACCAGAGTCCTCTTTTGAAATCTCCTATCCATGGTTCTTAGAGGTCTGTCTCATGATTCAAGGTATAATGAAAGGGATCTGCAGCAGCCGTCTGGCTCTCCAGGCAATTTTGTCTGGTGATACCTCCTTCCATGGTATTTTTAGTTCTCATCTGTAGCTCTCTATTTCTTTAGGGGCTGATGTGCCTCTGGCTTTTCAGAGATCACTCTAGAGTGGCCTGCTCACCCCTGATCTATGCTGCACAATTATGGAAGCAGGCTTATAATCAATGTAATTGAAGATCAGAGTTAATGAGGACCTCGGTGCCCGTGCAGTCCCCTGAGCAACGCGGAGCTTCAGATGCTAGATAAGGAAACGATTGGGTTGAACTGAAAATCCATTTGGCTAATTAGATGATGTATATCCCCACAAGCTGGAGAGAGAAAAAAAAAACATATATACGTATTAAAAAAAATAAGGAAACATGACATTTTGAAGTTGAGATTTTGGCAAAGATTCATTTTAGAGCCACTGCTGTCTGGGGAGATTGATTTGAACACAAAGAGGAATCTCAGAACATCCAGAAAAAGGGGGATACTTTTGATCCAAAACCAAAAAACTAAAACAGGGGTATACATTGGACAAATAGAGATATATAGACACGTGGAATAATGCATTTCTATTCCTTTCCTATGGGATCTTGTAAGAATCAAAGAGATTAAGAGGAATATGAGCTAGGTCTGAAGATGAGCCTCCAGGGGCAAATGCCACTTCAACTTCTGCCTAGTGTGTTGTTCTCTTTTGCGTTAGTCAAGGTCTAGCTTAAAAGCCAACTCTTCAGTGATTCCATTCTAGCCCCTCTTTTCTTCCCTTCATATCCAAGGACAATGCCCACTCTTTCAGGCACCTCTTACTACACCTAGATTGGCCTGGATCTATCTGTGCTCACATTGGACCTTCAAGTCTATAACTGTCTCATGTCTCTTCTCATTATCTATGTCTATTTATTATACAAGAAGGGGTTTAATAAATGTTGGCTAAATGAACCTTGGGATTAAGTCTTGGTGATTCCATTTTACATGGTTACTTCTCTTCACCATCTGATGTGGCATCTTCCTGCCACATGTCCTTGTCCCTTCACACTGAGTCCCTCTAGCATCTCTACATGAAGGGCCCACATCACATGCCCATAGGGTGAAGGAGAACTCAGGAGCCATGAGAGTGGGGTTCAAGTTTTACTTTGGAACTTCGGGGGGGCCTCTGAAGGGCTCATCGTATATTCTGGTTCTCCCAGAATGAAAGAAAACATAAGTGGGGATTAATGTGGAGGCATTCCTGCTTCCCCATCCCACGATGAAGTGAGCTGAACTTCCTTCTAGTCAAGCATGGAATGTTGATGCCATTAACTCATTAACAGACATTCATGAAGCCCCTAGCATGTGCCAGGTATTTGACTGAGAGGTGGATTGATAGGACTAACAGATGAGTCACCACCTCCTCCCTGTATGAACTCACAGTCTATCAGAGAAAGCAAAAGGTCTCCAACCCCACGGGATACACACTAAAGGGGAATGCAGGACCACCGGAGGCATGAAAGGACCAGCTCTACCTGCCGTCAACCCAAGCCCCGATTCTCAAGACAGCCTGGAACAAGGGGCAGGTCCCAGTGTCGGATGCTGGAAAACCAGTTTCCACTTTGGTTATTTCCTAATTGTGTAAATTTGGCTAAATCAGTTTCTCTCTGAACCTTATGTTGTCTTTTTGTAAAATGGGAGAAGTGCCTATCCTGCAAGGTGCTTGGAAGGATTAAGTAAGCAGGGTGTTATCACACATTCATCCCGGGGTCTGGAACAGACAGGGCATTCAGAAGAGAGCAGCTCCCTTCTGCCATTACACCAGCAAAGTACCTTGGAACAGTATCTTTTTTAAGACGTTGAGGATAACCTTCCTTTGAGCCAGTCCTTTCCAATGAGACTTATGTTTGAAAGAATCTGTTAACCAGTATTGCATTCAGAGCATCCATGTTTGTAAGAAATCTGAATAGTAATCAAAATAGGTCCTGTTAGTTGAGATTTCACAGCATGCCAGGGACTTCACATACTGTCGTGGATGTGGTAATGCTGCATCCTGATTTCTCACTAGACTATAGGTACTCATTCCCCAGCTGCCAGGAATGTTGGTGGTTGACCACTTGCTCTGAGTCTGTCCTGGAGAAATGTCTTCCACTGAAAAGAACGACTTCACCCAAAATGTACGTCCCTTCCCTGGGGAGAGCCCACAGCCTATGACTGGTTAATGCAGGGATAGAAAGACCAGACACCCTTGTCTTGATCGAACAACTCCGAAGGACCAAGCAGCTCCAGAGCTTCCCATGGGGCCTGCTGATGGCTTTCCTGCAACTGCAGGGCGAGTCAGCTTCCCCCTTTGCCCAAGCCCACTTTGCTCAACCCCTAGAAGAGAACACACTGAAAAACCTCCTGCATGCCTGTCTCTGCCTTTGAGTCTGATTTCTGGTGAACCTGACTTAAGACAATACATTGTCTTATTTAATTTTTATATTAACTCTTTGAAGGAGTAATTTGTATCCACATTTTTCAAATGAGATGACCGAGGATGTGTTTTCTTGTCCATGTTTACAGAACTCATAAGCAGCAGAGTGAAGATCAGAATACGTGTCTTGCTGACTCTGTTCTCTTTATCACTGCACTGTGTAGCTTTCTTGAAGGAGTGGAATTAGCCAAACTCAGCCCTGGGACATAATTCAACATCCATCCCTCAGTCTTTAGTGAGAAGAAATACAATATTTATCCTTTTAAAAAGCATGACTGTGCTTTTTAAAAGAAAAATCTGTAGTTGAGAACTGATGCTTGGTGCCTTGCACAAGGACCCATGTGATGTGTTTCTGCTCGGGCTTAGTTCCAGAGGGGGAAATATGGCTTTGCAGATAGATTTGCATATCTTCCCTTGCCAGAAATTTGAAATATGGAATCCATCAGACTTCTCTTTGGCTTTAGCTGCCAAGGATTTTAAGGCCAACTTCAAATGTGGTCATTTCCTTATCTCTGAGCCTGAAGCCTGATGCTATCTACTCCGTGTGCTTTTCATAAAGACTCTTCTTTCATCCTCCTCCAAAATGACATTGTCCACTGTGCTTTAACTTAGGAACTCATTCTATAAGATGATATTAGAGAATATTGCCTGCTCTGCCCATATCCTTTTCAGGGAATCTTAGATCCCCCAGAGAAGCCCCATAAGACAGATGGGGTCCTGCCTCCCTGGCCATTGCCCATTGGATCAGAGCTGGGCACCAGAGCCAAGAGGAGCCCAGACACTGGGCAGTCAACAAGTCTGATGTCAACAAGTCTGATGTGACCTGACAGAGAGTTTCCGTCAAACCCTATGATGCCTATTAACTGAGTCTCTCTTTGGAAAATGTAAACTGCATACATAGAAAGAGTTTGTTGGTTGATAGTAAAATAGAGAAGAGCAAATGTGGAGAAGTCAAGTCATGTTCATTTTGAGGCAATTTAAGATCTCCTGCTACTGAGACCTCTAGATCTTCCATAAATCTAGAACCACTTGCCAAGTCCAGCTTTGTGGAGCCTGATCCTATTTAAACTCTTTTTTTCTTTCCCCTGTGAAATTTTACCTCTGCTATATTGTTACATCTATACACTAACCATTTACACCCAATATGTCCCCACCCTGGATGGACTTCCATTTCTTGCCACCAAAAATATATGTATGTTTACATATGTAATCCATATATGTATGTATGTAGGTGTGTGTGTGTGTGTGTGTGTGTGTGTGAGAGGAGTGTTTTAGAGCATAGATTGCAAAGCTGGTGTCTTTTGTTTGGCCTACACAAGCTTTCAAGAACAAATTTAAGCCATCGTTCCAAATTGGCTGATTACAGTCAAATTCTGAATTTTCAGCTTCTCCTGAAGTTCTTACACCACTGGCTTCTGGACCCACTGGGCAGAGCTGGCTAGAGCTGGGTTTTAGCTGCTCCATTTTGATAGAAGCTGCAGCGCCTCATTCACCCCAGACGCCATCTACTTCTACTGCTTCCCAACAGTACAGCCTTTTCCAATGTACAAGTGATGCTTTTTTCCTTAGCAGGGCTAGAGATTTCTTTGAATCTCCCTCTAATAGAAGTAAAAAAAAAAAAACGAGTTAGGCCAGGATGCTACTTTCCTTATACTCAGGCAGTTTCTCCCATTGATAGGACCCATCCAATGGGGCCCCTGTGGGAATCACCCTGTTCTGGGAAGATGCCTGGGTGACAACGACATCAGCTGTTTTTTTCTTTTACATTGTATTATTTAATCACTCACTAATAGGACAAGCCATGCACTGGCTAAGCACTTTTTATACATTCATTTCATTTTCACAACAGTGAGGTAGGTTCCATTGATATTCCTCTTTATAGATGACGTAGTTGGGGGCCAGAGAAATTGAGTGACTTGCCAAAGTCAACGGCTGGTAAAGCCAGATCCAGGATTTGAGCCCAACTTGCTCTCAGGATTAAGGGCCTCTTAACCCCTAGGCTAAACTATCTCTTGTGTCTAATTTCCCACTGTCTCTACTAGCTGCTGGTACCATAACTGACACACGGCAAATGCCCTGTAATGTGGATAGACAAGTGAGGACAGGGGACTGGGGTTGGTCCATGGCTTTTATGCACCTGTCCGTGTTCCTGGCCTGCAACATCAGCAGTGAGTCACACCTGTACCCTAACGTTGGAGAGAAAGTAGCTGTCTTTCTTTCTGTTCGCCCACAGGGAGCAGCTTTGTGGTGAGTGAAGGAAGCTACCTGGACATCTCTGACTGGTTAAACCCGGCCAAGCTGTCCCTGTATTACCAGATCAACGCCACCTCCCCGTGGGTGAGGGACCTCTGTGGACAGAGGACAACAGATGCCTGTGAGCAGCTCTGTGACCCAGAAACTGGTGAGCCATTGGGGCAGGGCTGGGACAGATCTGGGAGGATGGGGGTGGAAAGATGGTCTGCAATCTGTACCTGAAGACTCATGGCTTCTGAGTGATTGACAAGGGGCTTTATGTGAAGGTGCATCAATCCCACTGGTGGTTAAACTATATGTTGCCGTTGCCTGATAAGGGAGAAAATTCTCATAAAACCCAGAATCTCAAGAGTTAGAAGGGACCACAGACAGCATCTAGTCCAAATTCAGCAAAGCAAAGTGTCTGAATGTTATCAGACCCCCATGAGCTCACGTCCTATCTACCTCTTACTAGCTGGGTGTTTGTGATCATTTTTCCAGCTTTATTGATATATAATTGATATATAACTTTGTGTGAGTTTAAAGTGTACAATGTGATGTTTTATTAAACACATATAGTACAAAATGATTACTCCAATAAGGTTTATTAAGACCTCCATCACTTCACAAACTTATTTTGTGTGTGTGTATGTGTGTGGTGATATTTGAGATCTAATCTCTTAGCAACTCCAAAATATGTCTATAATACAGTATTGTCAACCATTCACCATGCTATGTGTGATCCCCAGAACTTATTCATCTGAAACGGGGAGATGTTGATCATAGAGTACAAACTCACTGGGTTTTCTTTAGCAAGACACTTCCTCTCTCTGAGAGCCAAAGAAAATAGCATCTAACTTGCAAGCCTATGGATAGGATTAAATGAGACAGTGCATGGAAAGCTCCTAGGATATTCATTTATTCATTCTTTCAGCGGATATTTAATGAGTAGCCAGGCACTTTTCTAGGCATTGAGGATACAGCAGTGAACAAAATAGGCAACATCTCTGCCCTAAGTAAGCTTCTATCCTAGTGAAACATTAAATCTGCACTAACAAGGTGGCCACTAGCCACATGTGAGTATTTACATTTAAATTGATTAAAATTAAATAAATGTAATATTCATTTCCCTGGTCACATTAGCCATCATTCAAGTGCTCCATAGCTACGTGTGACTTGTCCCTACCTCTCGGACAAGTCAGATGTAGGACATGACCTTTGTTGCTGGCAGTTCTGCTGGGCAGCCCTGCAGTAGGCAAACAGGCACACACAAACACTCCATCAGGTGATGGTAAACGGGCGAGCACAACGCACGTGGAAGGCTAGGCTGGCAGTGGGAGCAGAGTTGTTATTTCATAGAGTGCTGAGGGAAAGCTTCTCTGAGAAGGTGACCTTTGAGGACCTCAAGATGGAGATGGAGGAAGACACGCTCTGTGGGGGAGGAAAGCATCGTAGGCAGACGTGACCACAAGGGCCCCGCTCTGTGGCAGCAATGCCAGAACTTGCTGTTGGTTCAGCGTGGGCAAGGATACAGCGTGGTTGAGGGCGGTGGGAGGTGGGAGGAAATGGGAGGAGTAGGAGGCTAACTTGGAAAGCAGAAGGTTGGGTCGGGGGTGTTGCAGGACATGGTACAGATGATGAGGACTTCGGGTTTTATTCTGAGCGAGATGGGAAGTCACCGGAGGATTCTAAGCAAAGGAGCGACATGATCTGACCTACGTTTTAACTGGGCCACTCCTTCTGCTGTGTGGCACATTGACTCAGGTCAGTCAAGGACACTTTTATTCTAATGCAGGCAAGAGTTGGCTTGAACCACAGGGGTAAGGGAAGAAGATGGTGAGAAATGGTCAAATTCTGGATATATTTAAAGTGTAGATTTGACAGAACTTGCTATTGGGTATGGAAGGTGAAAAATAAAGAGGAATTAAAGATCCCAAATTGTTCAGTCTGAACAAGCAGATGAATAGACTAATCATCTACTGAGTTGGAGGATGGAAGAGGCGGTCAGTATTTAAACCCAGGAGGCACTACCTTATTTACCATAAATGCTTAGTAAATGGATAATATTTTATTCATGGTTATTGGTATGGATTAACAGTAGTGATTAATACACACACGTAGGGAAGTAGTATTAGAGAGAAGAAGAGAGTTGCCAAGATCACAAAGCCACCTAGAAATGAAGCTGGTATAAGAACCCCAGTTCTTCTTGCTGCTTGTCCTGTGCCCTTCCCTACATTTTACATTGGTATATATTCTTTGGAACTTCATCCCTCTCTCCCTGAACATAAGTCTGGCCATCTGGCCTGCAAGAATCATTGCACAGATGCCCTGGGCAGCCTCTGTGCAGAGCTGAGGGGTCTCAGTGGCCCAGGTCAAGGGTGTGCTCCCTCTTTCCAAGTTCTCTTCCATTCCTCCCTCAGGCAGTTCAGGAGTAAGGAGAAGCCTCTCCAGGCTAACCTTTGTGTCTCTGAAGAGCCAGGCAAGGATTTGGCTTTTTAGCCACCATTCCCTCTTATCTTTTAATTGACAGCCTGGTCAGAGACATTTTTGCCGCCTTTACGCAGGCTGGCTGGGGAAGCTGTTTGGGAAATGCAGTACAGCTCCTGTATACCATTTGACCAGACAGTTTAACCTTCCTTCTCTTAATTGCAACATTTAGGGTTTAAGGCACTGTCTCCCTAAGCAACACCCCTTTACCTGCAACACACACGTGCACATGCACACACATGCACACACACACACACACACACACACACACACACACACATTATGGATTATCCTTACCCAACAGCCAGGGGAGCCCTTGTGGGATTATGTGCCTCTGGATCTGGTCCTATAGGTTCTCCTTTTTTTCTCTTCTCTTTCCTTAAAAAAGAGGTAATGTTATTGGTGGGAGGGAACAGAAGTGACCCCCTTCTTTGCCTCCCTTTAGGAAGCTCCAGCTAGGGAGAGTGGTGAGTGCCTGAGGGTCTGACCTCTGATTTCCCAGATGACCTGTCTTCAGCTGCAAGTTTCTGAGGATCTTTTCCATTAGCTGCAGGCTTGAGGGCATAAGTCCAAATAGTGGGTCATCCAGAGAGCAGACGTGTGTGAGCCAGTTTTGAAAATGATCAGCTCTCCTACCAAAGTCCCCTAGAATTTCACACCCTTGCACACACTCTTTAGAGCTGAAAATTTTAGTAGAATCCACTGTACTGACTTTCTTTGCTGGGCCACTGGTGATATTGTTGCTCAGAGAAGAAATGTGAGGACGGCAGTCGCAGAGCTGGCAGTTGCAGAGCCAGGATTCAGACTCAGGAGCCTGTGCTCCTAACCAGTGCTTCTCAAGCCTTAGTAGGTCTCCAGGGGAGCCTGAGATTCTGCATTTCTAAAACTGCCAGCTATTGCTGATGCTTCTGACTCTAGCACTACCCTTGGTGCCACAAGGCTCTAAGCTCCCTTCCTCCCAAATAGTCCTCTCCTGTTCTGTACAAACAGTGAAAGGTCCAGCTGCCATATGTGTTAACTTCTGTATCCTGACAAAACCATGCTCACTTCTCCCATGTCTTTTTCTGCCTCTATTACCACATACCCTGGGCTTTAGGCACAGATACTTGTGTTCCCTGGAGGCACCATGCCCTCTCATGCCTAATCCTTCCTTGGGCTGTTTCTTCCCCCTTAAAACATCTTTATCCTCCTTTTAATGGGACGCCAGGGTCTCCCTATTTCCATTTCATTCAGCCCAAACATCCTTCCTCCTAGAGACATTACTGACTCGCCATCTCCAGCCATCACTCAGCTGAGGGGTCATCCAGGGAGCACTGAGCTTCCCTATGTCACAGTTTTCGGCCCTGTGCAGTCCTTGTCTGGATCTATCACCAGGCTATAAATCTTGTTAGGGGCTGGGATAAGGGGGATTCAAAGCACGTGTCTTGTTCATGTCTGCATCTTTAAAACTTAGCATGATGCTGATGTATAATTAATGCACAGAAATTGAAAGGAGGGAGGAAGGAGATTTCTTTCCCCATCCTCCTTGAAATAATTTGACATGCCAATTTTTAATTTGTTCCTCCATATCCACTTACATATGAATTTAGATTAAATACTTTCCAGCTCTACAGAAATTGGGTCACCAAGAATTGTCCAGTAGCCAGACCAGCCGGGACCCTGACCTTGCAGTCCCACTCAGCTACCCCTCCAAGAGCATCCTCATTTGCATTCTCCAGGCTGCTCCTGTTCATGGTCGTCCACCCAAACACTCCATGCAAAGGTTTACCTTCTGACTAGAGTTCAGGCTCCTCCCTCTTCCTGAAATATCTTCCATCCTTTAATTATCTACTTTCCAAAATCCTATTCACTTAATTACCTCATTTCCTCTAGGTAGAATGAATGACTTCTACAGTATCATCAGAGTTTTGTATTGACTAAAAATCTGATTAAAACCTGAGTTATTGTTTGGCTACTTGTCTATCCAGCTAAAATGTAAGCTCCCTAAAGCTACAGACTGTATTCTTCCCACCCAGTGCCCAGCAAAGCACCTTACTCTTACTAGTCATTCAAGGCATAAATGGATGAGAGCATCTACAGGTAGGCAGTAGAAATGGGAACAGGAGATCCCTGAATGTATTTTCATGGGGCTTGACTCAGACCCACTTTGCAAAATTTATTTCAATTTGTTAGACTCAATTCGAGCAAGATTTTCTTAATTCCACAACTTATAAGTCTTACCTGTTACCTATTATGGGAAATCACAGACAAATTGGACAATGTTCCTACCCTCATAGATTTCACATTTTCACAGAGATAAAAATAATATGTTCATATATAGCTATTCTAAAAGACACAATGTGGAACAAATTGAGCATAGACATCAACAAAGTACTAATGCCTGGGGAAAGGGGAGAAATGTGTTCTAGATGGGGATTTTCAGGAGATAGATCATGGAGAGGATGACCTTTTAGCTGAGCCTTGTAGAATCGGTAGGGAGTAGGAGTGGGCTGGTGCTTTAGCAGAGGGATCTTCATGATTGAAATAAAGATGAAGAAAGTTGAGAATGATTCCAGGAGCCAGAGAGCAGTGTCGTGGAGCTGGCCTAGGGAGAACATGCTGTGCATAAGGAAGAGAAGTAGGGGAGTAGCAGGGATGGAGTTGGAAAGGTAAGATGAGGAGAACCTATAGAAAGGTAAGGATCTGAAGAAATCTGAGAATCCCAAGGGGTTTAGTAAGACAATGCTGCCCCCTGAAAAAGGGAAACTGCCCTTCACATCTGTCCAGTTTCTTTGGGGTATATCTAAGTATCCAAGGAAGTAGTGGGGCCTCCCCTCCTTTGCCTTCCATTAGGAATTTGATTTTGAGGGAAGTCATGGAAAGACTAAACCCCCAAACCCTGTACATATTCAGGTCTTAGACCTGTCAAAAGTGGCATAGTCTCCCTTAAAAAAATCCTTTTTTCTGTTGGTGGGATCTACAGGACTGAGCAGAGTTGCTCATCATGCTTTAAAGGTTTATTGGATGTATCAGTGAGAAGGTGATTTCTCCCAACTGATCAGGAAGGAGGAAGAGAGTGGGGGAGATGCACGCTGCTGAAGAATATAGAATTGCTAAGTTGCGTAGATGACCCTGGCTGTGTTTTCCTGGCTGTGTGCCATAGCCCGGATCAGGAATGTTTTTCCAGGATTTCAACAATTAGTACCACCCACATGGTTGATTATGGAATTGGACCTGTGATGTGCTGGAGCTGGCTTGTATGAACACATCAGAGTTGATTGTTTTCATATATTCCCAACTGTTTGTTCAGTTAGATGGCATAAATTGCTTGGAAATTGGCTACATGAGAGTATTTATACCAACAAAATGGTCAGTGTTACAAATCATGGCTTATTTCCTTTGGAAAGCCCATCGTGAAACATTTGCCATCCTAACAGTATATGGGATGAGAATGAATCAATCCAGGACCAAGGACCTCACTGAAGGCTTAGAGAAGGCTTGGAAATGTTGCCAGACAATGGCATTATGTTTCTTCCCAGAATAGACTGCCATTACTTTTCATCTCTCTGAAGACAGAAAGTGAACATTCAAGTATTGGTAGCTACAGTCCCATAAAATGTGGCATCAAACAGGCCAAATGATCAGGCTTTGACTCTGAAGAATGTCATCGTAAGTATATCTTCATGTGAAAGAGCTTTATTAAAGTTCTGCTCATGTGTGGTATCATGCTAAATTATGTATATGCAATCTTTGACAATATGGCCCCAAACCGCATGAGGTGAGTAACAGCAGAAAACCAATTCATTTAATCACTAATTCATTCATCTATTTACTTACTCATTCAAGCATTTAGTGAACCAGAGTTAAAGTAGAATATCATTTGGAGTCAGAACCAGATTCAAATCCTTGCTTCTCTGCTTACTGGTCGTAGGGCATTGGGGCAAGTCATTTTACATAGTCAAGATTCATTTTTTTATGTATGTAAAAATAAGGAGAATAACTCCCGTTTTTCAAGGTTGTGAGAATGAGATTAAAAAATCACATTGAATTCAATTAGTAGTAACTAATATATGGTGGGCGCTCAACACATAGCGTCTACTGTTATTCTTATAATCAGTCACACAGTCACTAGTACCTTCACCTAATTCAATAAATATTTCAATTAATTTAGTAAATGAGACACCTTTAATCCAGCAGTACACAACTGTGTTAGAGTATGTGAGAAGAAAATAAGATATAGTTCCTGCCCAATAGGAACTGACCACCTAATAGGGAAACTTACTAGAACCTGGGAATTCCTATCTGCTGGCCTTTCATTTAGTCCTTGTGTGACTTTTAAATTTGTGCAATGAAAAAAGTGACAGGCTTTCAATCCTAGTGCCAGCTTTGCCACAGATTTGCATTTGACCTTGAGCATGCCACACACAGTGAACTTCATATTCCTTCTCTTCCGCAAAGGGGTCAGTGAAACCATACTTTTATTCATGGAAGGGCCCTAGCGATCATCTAGTTTGATCTAATGAGGAGACTGAGGGCCACTGAAGCTAACTAAGCAGGTTGCCCAATGTCAGCCAATAAGTTAGTACCAAGATATGAATTACAACCCTAAATAATTCCTAAGATATTTTCCAGCTCAAATTCATGTTTTTATGACCTTTTAAGCACTAATAACTTGGAGCATAAGTATGACTGAAACAATTTGTAAATGGTATTTAGAGCAGATTGAATTTTCTTTTCAAATTGGTATGAACTTTAGTCATGTTCGCTATCATATTCAGTTTATTTTCATGTCTTTAGCAGCCATTTGCATTTGCATTTGGATATGAAATGAAAATAACAGTGATAGCTCTGTCTTATATATGTCTTATATTGTGATAAATATTTGTAATGCTTCTAGATTGTTTCCATTGTTTGCTGAACTGTGTGTTATTAATGTTTAAAGGGACACAAGGACTTCATGAAGTTGTAAAGTCCAAGAATGCAGATGGTAAACATCCCTGTGTTGAAGGAGATTATAAGATGGGGGGTGGTTTCTAGGTAATGTAGCAGATATGTAGAGTTTAAGTTAGGTAGTGAATAGGTGAGACATGCCATTAAATAAACTGAAATTTATCTGAAAGAACCATCCTTCTGGCAGACCAGAGAGGAGAGATTTGTGTATGAGAGCCTAAGTTTCTAAAGACTTGGCCTTTGTTCATCTTGTTTATTGCCATGTCTAAGGAATTGTAACAGTTCCTGCATTAACACATCATTTCTTGAATGAATGAATGAATGAGTGAGTGAATGAATGAATGAGAGAAACAAGTTTTCTGGTGTCAGGACGATAGAGGGTCCTTAAGGTCTTGACAATAGTATTTTGGGTAAGTGTGTTTTTGCTAAAGACCTTTATATAAGACAGGTAATTCTTTTCTGAAATTCTCCTTTTCCCTTGAGCTGGGTGTCACTGGTCTTTCCTGAAATCAAATAAAGCAAGTTCTATCCTTTATCTGTTTAGGATTAGGCTATGTGCAACTATGCTGGTACGCCAGTGGACCTCAAATGGAAAAATCAGTCCTCCATGAAGTGATTCATTCTGAATCCATAATGTTCTATACCTTACCATTCCTTGGTCCTGAACTTTACTAGAACCTGAATTAAACAAAACTTATTTAAATGTGTTGTCAGTTAATAAACCCCATGCCTTATTATTCAGACATGCAAGATAATGGAATCAAATATTTCAAAATCATTTCTAACAAAAGCCATTCAACAACAACAAAAAACAAACCAAAGTTTTTCTGCTTAAATTCCATGAAAGGAGTGTGAATAATAAAAGATGATTTATTTCATCAGATTGATAAATTTGATGGAGATTCACCATGTAGATATAGCAGATGGGGTGTTGGACAATGACCATCTGTAGCTTGCCATTAGGAGAGATATGGTGGAGTTTTGGTGAGACATAAAGAGATACATGAATACTGGAGTAACAGCAGCATCTGTAATTTATTGGGCACTCGTTGAGCACCAAGCATCACGTGATTTCATGTAACTATATTGGTCTTCGTAACACCCCTACGTAGTTCTTGTTGCCTCCATTTTCCATACAAGAACCTGTGTCTTAATGTAGTTGCTTGGCATTCTTAAGGTCATATATTTACTAAGTATCACAGCTGGGATTTGGACCCAGACTGGGTGTCAAACTCCTATGTTAAGGAGTCAGTGTGTGAGAAGTTTGTTAAGCACTGAGACGAGAGGCATTCCAGCATTTGCTCTTTGATAGGTATTTGCAGAAGATTCTCAGAGGCAGACATGAGTCCTTTGGACAGAGAATTTAAAGAATAAGTTGACTTGAAAAAATGAAAGGGCCCAATTTGACTGGGGACAAGGGAAACATGCAGAATTGAGAGGTGGAACTGTGACAGCATTTATGAGTTGTAGGGAAACCGTTTTATATCTCTGTTTGGGAGTCTCACTATAGTTGATTTAAATGTGTCATAAAAATATTATGTTGTAGAAGAGGGTTGAGGTCCTGTGAAAAGAGACAATCTGTGTCAAAGATGAGGTTATAAAATTTCAGAGAGTCCACAACAGTAAGCAACAGGACTGTTTGAATTAGGAAGGACAGGAAGGTTAGAATGGGCTTCAAAAGAGACCTAGAGAACTTTTCCTTATTGGGAACTTGCCAGCCCCACTAAAAATCCATGGCAACCTGTGCTTCTGAATTTAAAAGTAAGAGGTTGTGAGAAATCCGAAGTCGCATATTATAAAGTTGCATATAGGAAGATGACTTGTGGTATCACTGATGATTATCTCTGGGGCAAATTACCAAAAAGTAGGAGAGCTCTCAGCATTTAAGACTAGATTTCATCATCAAAAATACTACCTATTGGCACTTAAATTAGAGGCTATATTTAACTGTGTTCAATAGTTTATTACGAAAATACATTGGGGTCTCTAAAAATGGTGTATGTCCTACTACAAACATACCTCATTTTATTGCCCTTGGCTTAACTGTGATTTTTAAATATTGTATGTTTTTATAAATGGAGTGTTTGTGGCAACTCTGTGTTAAACAAGTCTATTAGTGTGATTTTTCCAACCACATTTGCTTATTTCCTCTCTTTCTGTCACATTTTGGTATATCTTGCAATATTTCAAACTTTTTTATTATTACTGTTATGGTGATTTGCAGTCAGTGATTATAACTCACTGAGAGCTCAGGTAATGGTTAGCATTTTTTTTTAGCAATAAAGTACTTTTTAATTAAGTTATATACATTGGCTTTTTTTTTTAAGACCTAATGCTGTTGCACATGTAAGAGCCTACAGGACTGTGTAAATATAACTTTTATAGTCACTGGGAAGCCTGAGGCTGCAGCAGCATTCTGAGCTGAGGACTGCTGTCATCTAACATCTATTTTAAGAGGATCACTCTGACCACTCTATGAGAAAAAATATAAAGGGACAGAGACAGGAGTGGTAGCAGGAAGGCCACTTAACAGACTACTGTGATAATCCAGGCCAGGGATGACGGTGGCTTGGTCCAGGGCCGTAGCCATGCGGGAGAGGAGAAGTGGTTAGAATCCAGATACTGCATTTCCTTCATTGCAGTTATTTGGTGAGCACCAATGATGTGCCCAGCATCGTGCCCAGCATCGTCCCCAGTACTGGGGAGAGTGAGCAACAGAAGTTTCCATCTCTGCCCCTTGGAGCCTTTCATCTAATGAGTTGATTTCGTGTTTTGACATCAGAAATGAAGAATCCAGCTGCTGTGTTCCCCACTTATGGATAAACTCCAGAACTGCTTTCACATTGTCCCTAAAGAAAGGACCATAGAGAGGAGGATACTGTCTGGGTGTGCTTGGGCTGTCATGACAAAATATCACAGACTGGGTGGCTTCAGCAACAGAAACTTATTTCTCACACTGCTCGAGACCAGGAAAGTCCAGCATCGAGATGCCACTGAGTTGGTTCCTGGCTTGTAGGCCAACTTCTCAGCTCCTTCCTATGTCCTCATAGGGTCTTTCCTTGGTGCGTGTGTGCAGAGAGGGAGCGTGGTCTCTCTCCCCTCCATCTCCTCTAAGACCACTGATCCCGCCATGAGGTCCCATTCCCACGGCCGCATTACCTCCCATGGGTCCCACCCCCAAATACCATCCCATTAGGGGTTAGGGCTTCAACATATGAATGTAGGGGGACAAAAACATTCAGTCGGTAACAGACACCAGTGATCTAAGGTGAAAGGAGAACGGAGACATGTGATGCGAGGATGGGCTGAATAGCTTTGCTGAGCACTGTGCCCAGTGGCGCTGGGGCTAATACGTGGCAGGTAAAAATCCTCAGGCACAAAATCGGAGGAGGGGCTCATTCTTCAGCATCAACCCTCAACTTGCATAACCGTCAAGGCCCCCTTAAACTTGGGAAAGGACCAGGATTAATTCACGACATGGCCTCCAACCCTCCTCCTGAGAAGCCTTTGAAGACTCTTCTGCATGGGCAGGTGGGAGGGTTGAAGGGCAAAGAGGTCCAGAGCTTGGGAAGAACCGTGCAGACCATCTAGTCCGTCCTCCTCCTTCAACAGCTGACGAGGTGGAAGTTCAGGCAGGGTCAGGGCCTCGCCCATGTCCCTCAGTAAGTAATTTACTGGCAGAGTGGAGGTCCCCTGACTCCCTTGCTGATGCTTGATTTCTCTACCTCTTGAGAACAACTGAAGCTGTCAGACTATTCATCCTTGGAATGTAGACCCCCCACTGCAGCCTGAACTAGTGCCTTCAGCTTTTACCATGTGGAAAGGCAGCATCCACTTCTGAAAGGACTTCCGGACTTGCCTTGCGAGGCTTATGATCAAATTCACTCATTCATGCAAATAAGTTTCAGGGCAAGACATCAGAGGCATGGCAAGTTCTCCATAAGCTTCATTAATGTCTTTCTTTCACAAACATTGACTGAGCCCCAAGACTGAGTCCATCACTAGGGAGGGAAGCAGATGAGACACTGCACCATCCTCCAGTTGCTCATAAACTGCCTTCCTGGTGGGCTCTGCTGTGTTTTTGGAGACCAGTCAGAGCAAAATGGAAAGAGTCGAGGCGCTGAAGTCAGATAGACTTGTTGAGGCATTGAAGTCAGATAGACTTGGGTTACAATCTTGGTTCTGCCTCTAACTAATGGTGTGGTTTTGAGCAAATTGTTTCATTTTCCCCAAGCCTCAATTTCTTGCTCTTTCTCATCAGAGGAAAACATACTCACCTTTGTAGGTGATTGTGACAATTGTAATTTGTGCGAAGTACCTGCTGCATTATATGGCAAATGCATGTGTTCAACAAATGGGAATTATTGAATCAGGGGTAAAATGAATCCCTAGTGTTGACAATGCTTAACCCACAAAAAGACTTAATCCCGATGGAATGGAAGGCGTGATGATAGATTTCTGAGCAGAAGGGGCCTCTGCAAAACCATTGAAAACACAGCACTTAGCGATAGGACTAGTTTTTTCTAGTTATCTGACACCAAATACAGGGACAGCCCACTGCAGCACACCATCCCTTCTCCTCTCTCTTGACTGAAGGCAGTTTTCATTTCAATGTGGATGATTACAGGTCTGAATAGGAGGGGTGTGTGTGTGTGTGTGTGTGTGTGTGTGTGTGTGTGTGTTGCATGTGTTTGTATGTGTTTGTCTGTCCCAGCCTTTTGGTCATGGTATCAAATGGTCTCTAAGTTAAAATTTCACTGGATGGGTTCTACCAGACAACAGGGGTGGATAAGTATATGGATTTTATGCTGGTCATACCAACACTAGCCCTCAGGACAGAGCATCCAGGACCTTAAGTTGCTCCATACAAGTAGGCCAGGTCAGGTGGCCTTGCCCTGTACAGTATGAACGGTCTGCTGCAGTCTCTCAAATGGCCAAAAAGGGACAAAGCAGCAAAGCCTGACTCCCTAGGGAAGGCTGGTGCAGGCCACTTGAACACGTGTTGCTTAATTTTAATGATTCATGATGATTCTCCATCATATACCAGCAAATGTACCGTAAAAGTGTTTTATAAAAGAATGTGTGTCTTACCAATGGGAACCTAGCCGTTCTGCAATTAAATCACTGCTAGAAAGTGGGGGGTGGGGGGAGGGCTGTGGCATACACCTCAGACGGGGGCATAGAGAGCAGAATGGGTGGGAAGGAAAGAGAGAAGAGGGAAGGGACATAAGGAACATGATGGAGCAAGAAGAGCAGAGGGGTATGGAATTGACCCAGAAGTGAAGCCATTCTTTGTTCCAGGAACCATGACCTGTCCTGCCTGTCCTATCTGATGCAGTCTTCACATTAACCCTTGAAGAAGAGACTGTCCTTCTTTGTCTCTTCGTGGATGAGGAAGTGAAGGCAGGCCTTGGGCCTCTGACTCAAACTCACATTCTGGTCACGGCAGATGCTCTAAGGAAAGAGAAGCATAGAGAAGGACACGCAAACAGTAAGAAATGTAGAGCACACACAGAAAGCCAAGACGAGCAGAACCCAAAGAGAGAAACTGAGGCAGTGACCAAAACACAAAGACTGAGAAATTCAGAGAGAGACAGAGATTGGGGCCAAGAAACCGTGAAACAGAGACAAGGAGGAGCAATGGGGGTTGAAGGGACAAGACCATGCAGATGGATATAATCAGACATGAGGCTAGCAAGGTGAAACCTAGCTGGGCTCGGCTCTCAGCTGAACATACACACTATGTAAAATGGTATAACGTCCCAAATGGAAGGATATGCAAACACAGTGCTCCAGTTTCCCTGGGAAGCTAGCTGTGACCCTGGCCATCTGCCTCTAGCTGAGGCTGAGGTCACTCTGAGGAAGGGACCCTTCTGACAGAGTGCGGATGTCACATGCTCTCCCCAGCTTCTTTCATTTTCTCCCAATTCCCAACCAGACAAAGGCAAAGGTCCCATCATGGGTCTAGACCCCCTCACTCAGTGGTGTGGGTGGTGTGGGCAGGACATATTCGTGTGGCCCATTGTACTCAGCAAACATCTGAAAAATCATTAGTCTTTTTTCTTTAATTTTATAAATGAAATTTGATTTTAAACTCACAAAGATAGCTGATGCTTGGGGAAAAAAAAGCACAAATGCATCTCTTTTGTGGAGTAGAGAACTCTTTTGCAAAATGAATAATTATGCTCTGCTTAATTTACTTTGTATATTTCACCATGCTGTTTCAGGTTTGTGCAAGCAGGGAACAACTGCATTATGAATCGTTGTGTGCTCTGAGTGGAATAAGCATATATTTTATCCTCATTGCCTCCCTGTGAATGGGAGAGGACAGGGCTTCTGTTACCCATCATCTCCGGGAGAAGGATGAAGACTCAGAGAGGTGAAGGGGCCTGGGCAAGGCCAGCCATCAGCTGGTGGGGAAGCAGAGCTGCTGGGGCCCCTGGCATTGACAGCCACATAGCCTGATCTCATCTGCATCCCTGTCAATGCCCACAGAGGTGTGTTAGGTGGCCAGGTAGAGCCACCAAGATGGGTCATTTGGAGTGAGACTCTGGGTCACACTGAACTCCTTCATCTTGCATGGCATAGGGGCTCTGACTCCAGAGTCAAGAGGAGCATAATTTGAATCCTGACCCTGTTGGCTTTCTCCCTGTGTGGACGGGCCATTTCACCCCCGCAGGTTTCAGTTTCCTCATCTGTACAGTCAGGACATTGACACCTGCTTCATAGAGCAGTTGGGTGGATTAAAGGTGAAAATGTGGATCAAACACATCATGCTTAACAAGATCCATCAGTATCTCTTAGCCTTTCCCTTTTCCCGATTTATAACCGAGGGGTCCAGGATAAGAGCTATGGTCAGCTAAGACCATTGAGGCTGCCAGGTCCCTCATAATAACCATCACAACAGCAGGCCATGTTGATGGAGCCCATTCTGGGGGTACAGCGTTCCTGAGGCAGGCTGATCAACCTCACTGTACAACCGAGGAAACTAAGTTGTCCAGAGACAAATTGTACAAAGTCATGGAGCCATTGGGTGGCAAACGCAGAGTTCAAACCCTGTTCTGACTCCACCACCTGTCTTCTCTGCTTCAGACTGCCTTTCTGTGCACTGTGGTTACATTGAGACCTTGGGAATGACTGTGTTTGTAGAGAGGACATGGGGGTCTCCCGGGGCTGTCCCCCATACCTGTAGAACAACAGTGGGCTCCTTAGTGCCTGCTAAGCCCTCTGGCTCTGCTGATCCAGCAGATCCAGTAAATCCCATGGATCCAGAAACACTGGGCCCATGATTTCCCATTTGCGCTGTGACCTCCCTTAGCGCCCATTTGTTCCCCTGTCTGGAGGTTCTTACTTCGCCTTGAGAGAGAGGCAGCCCGTCCAGCTGGGGCCGCAGCCCTGTCTCTGGAGCCGGCTCTGGCACTCTAAGCTTTGTGACCTTAGGCAAGCAAGGTACTTAACCCCTCTGGGCCTCAGTCTCCTCATCTGTAAGATGGGGTTGAAAATAGAACCTATTTCATGAACTCGATGTGAGAGGCACATGAGTCAATAGCAATGAAGAACTTCCAACACCACCTGGCAATTAGAAATCTCAGCATTCCCTATTATTACTACTACTTTCCCACTTCGCTGGTGTGCGCCTGACCTCCCGGCAGAGTTTGATACTCTTTCCTCTGGTTCCTGTGGCGCTTTGCACACACTCCTGTCTTCAGCCCAGATCACACATTGTGTTCGTTACGTATTTTCTTCTTGGAGCCCCCACTGGCTTATCAGCTTCCTGAAGACAGAGGATTGGATGGATTCATCTCTGTGCCCCATCCGCACCCATGCTGGCCACAGAGGCACTCGAGCGAGAAAGAAAAACGATCGGAGTTAGTCAGATCTGGCCCAGAAATGAGGCAAGGGCCACGTGAGGAGGAACTAACATAGCGGGGAGCCCAAGAAGGGAGCTGCAGCGAGACAGGGGCACCAAGCTAGGAAGGCCATATGGCCTCAGGGAGCCCAGCCTGGACCACAGCATTGGCGATGACAGCCATGCTGGCAGCAATAGTAATAATCATGACGACAACAGCTTCCACTTACTGAAGGCTGCCTGCATGTCTGGTGAGGTGGTAATTGCTTTTAATATGTTACCACCAATCCTTGTGACAATTGTCTAAATTGTTTAAGGTGTCCATTTTCTAATGAGGGAACTGAGACCCAGAGAAACACAGCAATGTATCCAGGCTTCTCGGGTCGTAAGTGGCAGACCAAGGATTCAGCTGCAAGCCCCTTTGATTCCCAGACCAATGTTCTTTCCCTTTCACCAGGTGGTGACCTTGGCCCCCAGCCGCTTCTGGGTTGATCTCAGAAGCCTGGATGATACAGGATCTGGAATGAAACCCAGCTCCGTGCACCTGTGTTAGGAGTCCCTTCTCAGTCAGCGGGGCCAAGAACCTTCCTAGTTATTGAATCCTGCATCTGTACCCGTCCCAGGCTGTTGGATTTCTTTACCCACTTCTAGCCTCAATCAGCCATAATATTAAGGGAGTCTCTTACCCACATACTCTTCTCCTGGACACTGATTTGTAGCTAATTGTGTGTGTGGTACATTCAAGGATGGAGAAGGCGAGGAAGAGAGGGACTGGGGTGGTGGGGAGGGCCTGTCCTGGCTGAGACCCTGAAGTTGGGGCCCTGATGTAGCCTGGCTGGCAGTCTTTCAGAGCCCGGGCTGCCCACAGGAGCTGAGCCAGGGCCAGTTAATCCCCATGTAGCCTTGATTAAGGACTCTGATCTCCATGAGACCCAATCACCAGCCTGTGCCACCAGAACCTTTTGGCCTCTAATTTTTTTCTTTCCCTCAGAGGCGTGGTGATGAATGGCAGTGAGGCGCTGGCAGCTCAAATGCAGGCATCCAACTTTGCCTGAAAAGCTTTGGGAAGAATAAGACTGAGAAGTCTCACTCCAACTGTATTTGGAAAAAAGGGGCATCAGAGAGGCTAACGGAAAGTTGCGTAAATGTCACTGAGACCGACCTCCTCACTGGAGAGAGAAACTGAGACCCCGGGAGGGTGGGGACGTGCCCAGGTCCCACAGACCATGCAGCCGAGCAGAGTTCTAAAGAAGTCTTTCTCACTTCATGGAGGCCCAGAGGACATCCTGTGTCACGTCACTCCAGTCATGATTCTCTGTCTCCTGAGCCTGCATCCTCCCAGCTCCCATATCCACCCTGCCTTCCGCGCAATACCTAGGAGCCTGCATCCTCCCAGCTCCCATATCCACCCTGCCTTCCGCGCGATTCCTAGGAGCCTGCATCCTCCCAGCTCCCACATCCACCCTGCCCTCTGCGAAATTCCTAGGAGCCTGCATCCTCCCAGCTCCCACATCCATCCTGCCTTCTGCACAATTCCTAGGGAAATGCTGATCTCAAGAGACAAGATCAGAGCATTTAGAGAAAGAATCGAGGACTGGAATTTGAACAAGGTTTGGAAGGGTGTTTGGACATCTCTGAGTATTAGCTACTCATTGTACAGATGGGAAGGTGGAGGCCTAGAAAAGTAGAGTGGTTTGCACAGAGGGCAGAGGGGTCAGCGCTGTGAAATGCATTCCCTGCTGACACTGCCACCATCAGAACTGCCCACATGACCTCATTGCTTTACAGAGTGATCATTGTACCACTTAATTTTCCCTTCTCCTCCTACTCCCTCCCAATCCCTGGTCTCTGCCCTGTTGAACACATACCTCTCCAGGTCTCAGAGCTTGCTGTGCTCGAGGAGTGGGATCAGGGTGGACGTGCTGCAGGAAGCAGCAACCGGTCAGCAGGTGGGTCTCCGGTGGCTCTGTTCTTACCAGTAAACCCAGAGGAAGTTGGAGCAGCAAAGGTACAAGGGAGGAAGAGTGACTCACAAGGTTAGGAAGGTTGGGATGGGGGGCAGTCATGAAGGGCTGTGAACGTTAGACTCAGGTATGTGAATGCTGTCCTGGAAGCAACTGGAAGCCGTGGAGAGGATTGGAGATAAGCCATGGGTGCCGCTGTTCTTTGAAAAGATGACCATCCATCAATCAGATTGATGGAGGGGAAGACACTGAAAGCAGGTCACCAGTGATAAGACTTTTTCAACAGTGCACATGGAAATTTGGTGCATTTCTGAGAACACAAGACAGATCAATAGTGTGCAGTGCCTGCCCCAGGGCAGTGGCAGGGGTAACAGATGGGTCTGAGTGAAAGCAAGGAGGTAGAATCCATGGGATCCAGGTATCATCTGAAATGTTAAGGGTAAAAATAGAGTGTAGTCAGAGATTTTTCTACAGTTCCAGATTTGGGAAGAAAGTGGCACCATTGTTCATACAGGTGTGAGGTGCTTTGACAGCTTTTGTTACACTAATGCTTTTTAACAAACAGCCACATCATTTTATTTCCATGTGAGTAGAAGCTTCAAAGACCTGACTCTATGACCTTGAGTGGCTGATTAGTCCAATCTGAGCTTCAGTCTCCTTATTTTGAGATGAGGACACCAGTATCTTCCTCCTGGTACTAGTCACAGTGTGGCATGCAATGACATGTCACTGTCTTCTACCTCTCCTAGCACAGAGCTGGCCCCCCAGTAAGATAGTGCCCAGTCCATGCCTCCCCCACCACGTGCCTGGCCCTGAGCTGGGCTGCAGTGACACAGAAGTGAAGAGCCCCAGAGGGTGGCCCACTCTGAGTCAGACCAGGGAAGAATGCCGTGCACTTTTAATGCTCTCAGGGCCCAAGGAGATGTCTTTCCAAGCCACGGTGACAAGAAGAGTAAATAGGAAAGTGAACAGCAGCCAGTGTCCCTGGTCTGTGAGGATAAGTGATGACTGAGATGGAAGCAAGTGAAAATGGAATCACAGGATGATGACAAGGAGGGAGCAGGGGAGCCAGACAGCTGCGCAGGCTTGGGAAGAAGGCTTTGCACTTACCCGGCACACTCATGGGCAGGTGATGAGTCCTTCTGAGCTGTGGGGACAGAAGAGACAGCGCCCTCTGGCTGGTGCCCTTGTCTAGACCTGAGTGTCCTTCAGTAGGAGGCGCCATAGACAAAGGCAACACGTGTTGCTGGTTCTGGGTACATGGGAACCAGCTGTGGTGATTGTTCCATTCAAGCCAACTACCCTGAATTTACAGATAAAGAATTGAAAGTCCCTTTAGCTTTGCAAAGGGCATACCTTGAAATTGAGACCGTCCTTCATCTAGAAAGCACTAGATGCTTTTTCTTTCCACTAAAACAAGATGCTAAATTGTCCCGTTCTATCCTGGAACAATAATAACAAAATGCCAAACAACTATGATGCTTTCTGCAAGAAGAAATGTGCCCAAGACTGTGTTGAGGACTTTTCAGATACATCACTGATCTTTCCAGAAGGTCAACGATGTCAGTCTCATTACAAATCAGGAAACAAATTCAGAGAGGTGAAGCAACTTGATCGAGTTTTTACAAATTCTAAATGGCAGATCCAAAATTTGAATCCCAAACAAGATGATTGCTGGGCTCACTGCGGAACTGTTTCAACAGCCCACCAGCCTTGCATAATTAACGTGAAGGCACTGTCCACTTTGAAGTGGTTTCGGAGAGCCCCACACAAGATAAGCTCAGATTGTTCAGAACTGAGGGATTCTATTGTTTTTACCCAAGAGTTTACAGAGTGAAAACGCATGTAACATAAGATGAGAACTCAGTAAATAAGACCTAAAAGACATAAAGAGTAAATATTTTCAAACCAATGAAACTCATCTACAGCTGATAATGCAGAGTTCTACTAACACGATGACAATCTGCTTAATTGAATTCCCTTATGGGAACCACTTTAATGAAGAGATTAAACTCCTTTTCAAGGTCTGTGTTATCAATCACATATAAAATGTATGTTTTAAATCTGTGAAGGATATTTCAAATTGATTATGTTTAAAAAATTTGTTTGCAAATGTAATATATTCTCATTATAGGACACTCAGAACTATTAGAGGAATACACAGGGAAAAACAAGTTCCTAGAAAATGGTGCTTGGTGTATTGAAAAATCATTAATGAAGTGGAAAGGATGCTGAAGTAATGGCCAGAAGTCCTGGTTTCTAATCCAGACTGGCCCAGAGGTTTGTCTAGTGATTTGGCCAAAGGTCTTTATTCTCTAAGCTTATGTTTCCCTTTTTTACTTTTTATTTATTTATTTTTTATATGTTTCCCTTTTTGAAAAAAAAATGGTGGGAAGATTTGAAGTAGATGATCTTTAAGAGCTTTTCCTGCTCTGATGTAAAATAGAATTCTAGTTTAGACATTCCATCGGCACTCGTGTTTACACTTTCCATTTCCTTGGCAAAAACCTGTCATGGATGTAAGAAAGTTTCTCCCAGTCTTCAGCAGAACTGTCATTACTGTAAATGAACTCAGCCCGAATTCGGGAAAATTGTATTTATGCAATCGCTAATTCATTCATTCATTCAACAAATGAGTTGCCTACCCTTCATGAGTCACTATGTTAATTACTAGTGTATGGAAATAATTAAGAAAAGGTTTCTGCAATCCAGAAACTCCCAGTTTAGTGGGGGAAAACAGACAAACAAACAAAAAAATTGTTTCCCTATCCAACTGGTATAGGCATTACAATTGTGAACTATATACCCTCCTTTATTTAGGTACCAGACCATGTAGCAGGGGCTGGATGTAGTGGTGAACAAGATGGGTGCAGTCCCTTCAAGGAGCATCTGTGCAAGGCCAGGGCTATGGGAGCATGCACGTTCACCATCAGCCCCTGGAAACCATGTGAGCCTGTGTTGCTGGAGAGCTGTTCTTTGACAGCCTGGCTGCCCTGGGTGTGCAGAGGCAGAATTGAGGAAAGGACTCACCCGGGGAAAGGGTTAACCCTCAGCTCTGGCTGTCACAGGCTTACAGCTTGCAAAAAGGAAGTGTTGGTTGAAAATAGTAGAGAGTTAGCTGAGCCAGCAAAATGGAAAATAGAAGTCAATAAAGCCAATAGCCTCGGCATTGATGGAAATCCTGCTGGAGAAACCCACCCAACTGCTAAGAGTGATCACCACTAAGACTAAAACAAATGGTGTCCAGAAAACTGAGGTTAGGGATTTGGAAGGGCAATGCCAATGACTGATACTCACTGACACTCAGAACTGACGAACATCAACTCCAACTTTCCATTTTGCAGATGGGGAAACTAAGGCCCAAGAAGGAGAAAATTACTTATCCAGTGTACTCAGAGTTAGTATGTCAGCATATACCAGAACCTCGTGGCCATCTGGGAAGGAAAGGGAAAGAGGAAGTTCATTCACTGAGCATCTCAGTCCTTGTCTGCCTGAGCGATGAACTTTACCCTTCACCCCTTCAAAGGGTTCCTACAGCAGCTCCATTAGGGTGGCATTACCATCACTCCCGTTCTACTGGTGAGAAGACCAAGATGGAGAAAGATGAAGCAACTTCCCCAAGGACGCACACCTAGAGAAAGAAAGTGAGGGTGGAGCCCAGCATTCATACTTTCCCTCTGCTTTACTTCCTGTTCTCCAGGCAGCCCTATGGGTGCCTCAAGGGTGGATGCCTCTCGTTTGCAAAAACACATATTTGTTGTATAATGAGCGTCGGTAATTAATGATCCGTTCTGAGGCAGAAATTTGCCTAGTAAGCACACACCACAAGAAAGAGAAAAAGATAGGAACACCCTTTCTTCCTATAGATTTCTCGTTCCCCCTAATATTCCCAAAAGGAAGGAAAGGAGGAAAACTGGCCTGTGTCCTTCCCTGCAGGGTCATTGTCAGGAGAGACAGAAACCTCCACTCTCCCTTCCCCGACCTGCCTTGTGCACTCCCCCAACACTTGCTGTGGCCTTGCCAGAGGTAACCAGAGGCAACTGTTTTACTTCTCCCGTTATGAATCATGAGGCCTGTGGTTTGTGGCAGATCATAAATCAGTCCTGGGAGTCTCGAGGACAAATCCCAGGACTTTTAGTATTTAATATTAGACATGTTTCAAATAGTGAATATTTCATGAAGGGGCTGTTGCATTTTAACACATTATTAGTGATTCCTACAGCTCCCCCTTTGGTAAATTATTCTCATCCAAATTTCAAGGATCTAAACCCTTTGCCTCCATTTTCCCTACCTCTGGCAACCATCAGTTCATTAAGTTGCACATACTTGCAGTGCACACATTTGGTGGAAAACCCCGGGCATGCTGTTGGAGAGAAGAGTGACAGGCAGCCCCTCCTATTTACCCGGTGCCCAGAGGAGAGGAAAGGTGGATCTCTCATTCTCTCTCTCTTTCTCTCCCTCCCTCTCCTGTCTTTCAGCAGTCTTACTCTGAATATTTTTAATACCATCTCTGACCCTTTCTCCCCTCCCTGTTCTGTCTTATTACCATTTTAGTTCAACCACCATTTATTTATTAAGCCCAGGCTGTTCGCCAGATACTTGCTGATGCTGGAGGTACAAAGATTTCAACAGCATTATAATGTATAAACCAAGCTGGAGTGTTTTCTTTAACTCTGAAAGTGCTTTGTATAAGGTCAAGTGCGTTAACATTTATAGTGAATCAGTGAAAACAATACAGTTGTTTGAGGAATACCAACATCCTGAAATCAGGAGTGATGTTTTGGTAGCAAAAGGTTGAGAAAATCCTGATTCAGGAGACGGGGAGTTGTAAAGAGCAGGAGCTTATCATTTGCACCTTGACTCAGTTCTGCTATCCTCTGCGGTGAACCAAAAATGACACGAGACGGGCTTTTTTGTTTCTTGTTTTGTTTTTATTGTGAATGGAGCCTGCCTAAAATAAGTTTACCTGGCAACTGGGGTTAATGGGATGATGCTCCAGTGTCCTAAATTCTCACCTGTAACATCTGACTATTTAGCTTTCCTTTTTCACTAGTAAAAAGATGTAAATATACTTTTAAGGAAAGTTAAAATCTAAAAGCTGGCAAAGCCTTTACATCATCCCTACATTTTTGAGAAACACGATTTGGAAACTTGGGGGTCAGGCCAATCAGAATCATTGCAGAAATGAAGAATTTCAGGTTCATCTGGAAGGGTGAGTGGGTGTGATCAGCAGAAGATGAGAAAAAAAAAAAGGCAGCCTGACAGCAATAGTCTGGAATGTATGAGCTATCACAGATAATTACTTATTCAGCTCACTGGGTTGGGCATCTACTCTGTTCTAGGCAGGGAGGAAGCCAGGGTAGTTCCTTCTAGTACTTCCCAGGGCATGTTGTACGGAACACTAACCCAGCAAGCCTCCCGAAGTGAAATGAGTTTGGTTTGGGGAAGACTGTAAGCATGTCTTTCATGAAGGTTCACACATCACTCTCTCTCATGAACACTACTGTTTCCCATTTCCCAATAATTTAATTTATGGAATCTATTTTTGGTAAGTCATCTGTGAACATTCCACAAATACACCTTAGGAAAAACCAATAATTAAGGAGCAGGGCTGAAGAAAGCCAGAGGGTAGGACAGAGAGCTTCTGAAAACCCTGCCGGGTTTCTGAACGCTGAAGATTTGAGATACGTGATCCAAAGATCAGGAAATGAGATATATGGTGGCCACCCAAAAGGAACTTGACCAATGGGAGATTATACTTAAGTCAGTGGCAGATGCTAGCAAGCATTCATGCCACTAGGTTTAAGATTTGGACAGAAAAAAATGATTCATGGGCACATGGATGGATAGATGAATGGATGGATGGTAGGTAGATGGATGGGAGTGGAACAAGAAGGGAAAGGAGGGAAAGAGAGAGGAGGGAAGGGGCACCAATTAACACAGACAACAACAAAGCAAAATAAAATCTGGAAAGGTTAGGTGAAAACAAATTCTCCCAAAGGATGAAATCAAAGTATCTTGGAGGAAGTGGCCTTTGATTAGGGGCTTATGGATGAACATGAATTGTTCTTTCAGGTGGAGAAAATTCCATTGTCTGATTATACTTCCAGTGCAAATGTACCTTACCACAATTTAAATATTCAGAACAGGGCCTCCACTTGTAGCTACCGAGTCACTTCCTGTCTCCCTCAGGAAACTGAGAGTCTCCTCAGTGTCTGGGTCGCACCTTTGCCCTCTGCATCCCCAGTGCTCAGCAGAGACACTGGCAGGGAATGTGGTCAGGGCTTGTTGAGTGAATAAGTGAGTGAAGGACCAAATGAATAAACTCTAACAATCACAGTGGCAGGTTGACCAGAACAACCTCTTCCCACAGGCCTTTTCTAAAACTAGGCAGTTCACTTTATTTTCTAAGAAAACAAGGAAACCAAGGGAGAAGCCTGTTTGGGGCAGGCAATGTTTACAGGACTCTTTCCTCCTTTCTCTTACAGGAGAGTGCAGCTGTCATGAAGGCTATGCCCCTGACCCGGTTCACAGACACCTGTGTGTGCGCAGTGACTGGGGACAGAGTGAAGGGTGAGTGGCAAAGGACACTGGGGCAGAGGCAGTGATTGGTTCTCTTACCGGAGGCCCCAGACGGCTCCACAAAAAGGACTTTTTCTCTGCAACAGTTGTGTTCCTGCAAAACGTGATGGGAAGTAAATCCTGTTTCCCACTGAATCACATGTTGGTATTAAAGGTACATCATTGGTGAATATTCAAGAGAACACAGGCTGAAGTTTAACTTACCCTCTCAAACTCTTAAGTAGTCGATGAACACTTCCTTACGTGTGCTGGTGAAAGAGAATCAGGTTTTTGTCCATAAACTCCAAAATGGACAAGTAGACTTTAAAGTGCTGTGTCTGTCTGTGAAACGGAGACAGTCTTTTATAATGTCAATAGTCTTACTCACTAATTATATCCATGGAAGTTGGTTATCTGTAAAGCTGCTCTTAAGCAGTGTCCACATAGGAATCCCGCCTGCTTTTGACTAATGCTATCTCCTATCTCCTTTTCTTCCCCCCCCCCTCTTCTTCCTGCAGACCTTGGCCTTACACTACACTTGAGAGGGGCTATGACCTGGTGACAGGGGAGCAAGCCCCTGAAAAGATTCTCAGGTGAGTCGGCAATCCTGCTGGGGCACGGTGCTAGGGAACAGAGAAGGGTTTAACAGAGAGGCGTAGTCATGTATCCTTGATGGGTGGAGCCTGTGAGCCTCTAGGCTGCAGTGAGGACAGAGTAACTCCCACTGGCATGAAATGTATCATCATGGCCCACGTTGCTATGGGAATCTAATTCCCATTTATCTGGCACCTAGACCTATAGACTCAGATACTTAAACTGGAGACATTACTGATTATCTAGTCCAGTGGTTTAAAAATATTCTGTAACCGTAGACTCTCTTCCTGCCATCTCCATGAAATCCGGTGTGAAACTTCAATACTTAAGCTGATAAAGACATACAGCAAACTAAGTGGCAGAACTGGGAATGAGATTTGGGTTCAAACTGATTGAGAGTCCATGGTCTTGACCTCTGTGCAGACTACCCACGCTGACTTAGCAGTTGCTTATGGAACTCCTGCTGCCTATCGGGACTGCTTGGGAAAGCAGAGCTGAGAGTCCCTGTCCTTACAGTTCACTGGGAGTTAGGACCTGTACTCAGGAAAAGAAAACTAACAGTACAAAGCAATGCATGGACTAAATGACTCACAGATTTAAGACATGGCCATCCAAGTCCGAGCAAAGTTGGCCAAAACTGTGTCTTGGACACAGAAAAATGCACGGGGCTCAATTAGGTGGGGAAGTGATAAAGATTCCTAAAGGTTCCTAGGAGGGATGGAAGAGGGGCCCCTTTTTTCTGTTTTCTCTCTGCTTCTCAGGGAGTTCCCCAATGGAAACTGTTACATTGCAGGTCTACTTTCAGCTTGGGCCAAGGCCTCTGGCTTCCTGTCAGCAAAAGCTTTGTGGTTCCACCCGTGGAGCTGTCCATCAACCCCCTAGCCAGCTGCAAGACCGACGTCCTCGTCACGGAAGACCCTGCAGATGTCAGGTAGGGAAGGCATCTCCAGTATCTTGTACCAAGTAGCTCTTGGAGAACTGGAAGCCCCTCTGTTTCAGGATCTTGAGAACTTCTATGAAGAAGTGCTTTTCATACTGTTGAAGTAGGCAGCTGCCTTGTAGATGGTATAAAGTAATCATCAAATATGCCATGCTCCACACTCCTAAAAGTGTCCTCCATTGGTGGGCCTCAGTGCCTTATATTTCAGCATGATTTCACTACTTTTGGGTTTATATAAAACATGATAGACGATAACCCACTGTCTGGCTCATCCTGGGATCATTCATTATAAAAGACCATTACTTAAAAGTGTATTGGAGAGTCATGAAGGTGACAGATTGGAGAATGAGATGCTTTCTATTGTGACTCTGGTACTGAGAACAGGCTTTGGGCTAATCCATAGGTTCTAAATATCCAAGTCAAATTTACCTGTTTTTTTACTCATGAAAGGATGGAGACTACATCTTATACATTTTGCACCTTGTAGTTAACTTCATCATAGACTTACTCTACTGTGTTCTAATTAGTTGCTTAGGTATCATTCTGGCCCATTATGTGGCAAGTCTCTCAAGGTCAAAGAAAATAACTTACTTAGCTTTTTAATCTCCAGTTCCCAGTACATATTGGACAGCTACTGAATGCTTGTTGATTTAATTAAACTGTAGTCTTAGATCTGATCCTAGCACTGATCTGGAGCTTTTTAGCAGAGGCTGCTTTTTTCCCCCTCCCAATTTGATTAAGGGAAGCATTCTAGAAATTTAAATGTCACCAAACACGATTTTACTTTTGGAACTGGCTTATACACGCAGCGTACTGACTTCTGGACTGGCATTTGTAGTCATGCCCATCTTCCTACTCTCGGTGACTATTATTCTATCACAGCATGGCTTGCTTGGGGCCATTCTGAATTAATGCATTATCAGTATATCCCTGGCACCTTGACTGGAAGCTCCTAGAACCCAGCTCTCTTGATTTTCAGTTTATTTATTCTCACCTTCTCAACTTTTCATGGAGGAATGAAACTAACATGATTTTTCAGGATGTTGATATTTCCCCAGAATGGTAGTTTTAAAAGGAGATGAAGTGGTAATTGCTAAGAACTAAGATGGTTCCATACACACACAGATTAATTCATGGCAAATTGCCATTATTTCCACTTTTGGTAGATTTGAAGTAGACTTTAGTAAAACATGTGCTAAGGTTTCTCTGCATTACATAATTTAAAGATAGTGCAAAAACTGTCTGGTTGAGGGACTATTCTCATAGACACCCAATGACCTTACTGAAATCAGCAGAAAGGGGAGGGCTCTAGTAGCTTTCCTTGGAGTTATGTGCTGTTGACATTGAATTTGTGATTTCAGTGAAGCTACAGATGTCAGGCTGGCTGATAGTAGCACTCATTGAATAGATCTGGGTTCGAATCCCATCTCTACCATGTATGGGCTGTATGATCATGGGCAAATTCAACTGGCTGACCTTCCATTTCTTTGTAAAATGGAAGTAATGACAGTGTCTCCCTCACAGAGTATGATAATAATAATAAATCATATCCATTGATCATTTCCTATGTGCCAAACACTTTACTAAGATAATCTCATTATATCTCTACATCAACCCAGAAGGTGATGATTTTAAAGAAGAAAATTTTAAGGATTAAATATTATTTTCATTTTAAAGGTTAAAAAGGCAATGCTTTTTCTGGTATGTGATGAAGCTGAGCTTCAACCCATGATCTCTTCGGCTCCAGACCCCATGTCCTTTTCTATTTCATTGAAGTACCTTCCAAGAGTTATTATAATGATTAAATAATATAAGATATGTAAACACTGGTACAAACATGCTCTCAGCATTACATTACACCAATTTTAGGTGAATTCTCATTACAGTAGAGTTGAAGTAGAAATGGTGATGGTGGGGAAGGCAGAGTTGGGAAGGTCGTGTACTGTATCATGCTGCTGAGAATGACCGTGATCCGCAGGTTGACTCAATTGCCTTTCTGATCTAATCTCAATTATGTTAAATAGCAAGCCAGCCACAGAGGGACCCAGAATACTAACCTACAGGGACTCTAAAACGTCTTTGGAAATGTAAAAAAAAATTTGAGAAAAGCACAAATGCTAGAATTTGCTTCAGGGAGAATATTGTATGTAGTTGGAAAGAATGCTACAGTAAGTTGAAGGGGTAAGATCTTCTAGGGGCATGAGCCAGTTACAGTTAGATACTTCTGAGCTCCTGCGAAGGATGCTGTACCCGGTTCTACAGAGACAGTGCTTGCACCAAGGTGCCCCCAGAGCAGAGGTGCTCAGGGTGGGAAATGGAATGATTTTCTGCAGCTGTGGGTCCTTTTTCTCAGCCCTTTCTCCATAAACCTCTGCTTTAAAGAAAAGTTGTACAGATATTTGAAGAATATTTGTTTGATTAGGGCACTAAATTATTATCCTGTTTGGGTTGCCCACAGGCTGTTACTTAGTCTGGGCTTGGAGCAAGGGCAGACAAATGTTTAAGACTTGTCTTCATCTTACTTCACACGTGTGCATTCGTTTCACCGCCAAGAGGGATGAAAGACTGCAGTCATCACCATTCAAAAAGATCTGTGCTATGTAGGTTGAATTTTCCAAATTGCACTAATAAACCTTGTTTGACATGACATAGCCAGGGAAGTGCATCGTGAGTGCTTAAATAATTAATAAGTTCCAGTCACATGCAATGTCAGAAATTAATTAATAATAGATCATAATTATAGATAGCCAATAATAGACCATAGAGTTGCAGCAGAGAAATCAGAGGATAGACTGTAAAGAGAAGCAGAGTCGGAAGGAAAAAAATTAGCATTCCAGTAGAATTGGTGGTAAAATGTAAGGTGCTTTGCCAGTTGAATTTTTTTTGTTGTTTTTAGTCTCTGACAGATTATTAGGAAAGTATGGAATCTCACACTATGAAAGGCAGAGTAATTTAGCAGTATAGGCTCTACCCACTTGGGTGGCTAAATTTAAAATGACTGATGATGACAGCTGTTGGTGAGGATATAGAAAAACTGGAATTCTTGTACCTTAATTTGTAAGCACCTAAGTTATTATGACCACTAGGTAAACTTGTTGGGCAGTGTCTATTAAGGTTGAATGTCCACATATTGTTTAACTCATCAATAACACTCCTAACAATAAATGTACCACTAACAAAGCATTCGTTATTCTAGTATAGCATTCACTTGCTCTTCCAAAAAGCTAGGGGAAAATCCACAAATGGCATCAACAATAACAAAGTAAATAAACAAGTTACAGGATAATCTGACAATGGATTATCATGATGAATATTAATGAGCCCATCAACCACACACATCACTATTAATGAATCTCACAAGTAGAATCTTGAATTATGGAAGACATAAAAGACACAAAAAGCATATATATGTTTCTATAACAATCAGGAACAGTAAAAACTAGTATATGATGTTAGAAGAAAGGATAGAAATTCCTTTTGGGTGATGGACAGGACAGTGGCTCAGGGGAAGCATGGCAGGGTTATGTGGTGCTGATAATATTTCATTTCTCAATCTGGGTGGTTGTTATGTTGGTGTCCTCAATCTGTAAAATTTCCTCAAGCTGTACAGATATGATTTACACATGTTTCTCTGTGTATGTTATATTTTGATTAAACATAAGGCTTATGATATGAGGTAGTTTTTTTTTTTTTAAAGCACAGGCTATGGAGCCCAACTGAATTGCCTGAGTTCACATCCCAGCTCCACCACTTGTTTACTGCATAGGCTTTTCTGTAGTTGTGTTTCTCCTTGTGGATCATGTGGATAGAAGACTGCCAGGTGGGGGTATGGTGAGAATTAAGTGACATGATGCACTGTGAGACCCTGAGCTTGGCACACGGTGAATTCTCCAGAAGCATTAGTGTTTCTGTTGATCGTTGTAGCACAGTGTAGCATGTTTTTGTTCTCTTTCTCTTTTTAATTCTTTTTCTTTTGCTGAAAGGCTGCATTCAATCGGTGATGCATCTAAAAATCAGTGGAGTCTTGACAGACAATCAGAGTATTGGCAGCTCACATTAATCCCTTTGTTGTGGGTTTTGGAGAAGACATACGAATTTAAAAGCGGCACACTGTGCTAGGTCTAGTGACTTTGTGTACACAGGAATATTTGCAGAATGAGGGAGCACGTGTGCAGTATACATAAAGTGCCTTGTAGCATTGGAAAAGGAAGAAAAATTCCTAAGCCAAGAAGGTAGGGAAGTATTTGCAAGGGAGAGCACATTAGCAATTAACCTTGAATTGTGGCTAAGTTTTGGCTATGTGAAATCTAAGGTGGAAGGGAAGGCTTTCAGGTCTTGAGGGTGAAGGGCCAAAGAAGAGACTCTCCTCTGACAGCTCCCATTTTCCAGCCTGCCCCAGCAGGAAGCTGCTAGAATGAGATTTTTAGCGTTCGAGCCACTAATGATGTCAGCTATGAAGGTGGAAGAGCGAGCTCTAATTAAATTGCACATGGATCCCTTTCAATTCCGAAACCTTAGCTGGGCCCCTTCTGTGTGCCAGGCCCTGTACCAGGGAGCTTAGGTACACAGAGATGAGTAAGGCCCACCTCTGCTTTCAGGAACCCCATTCTAGCAAGGAATGTGGAACTAGACACTGACTTGAGAGATGAAATAAAAGATCCTTGTGGAGAAAGAAGCATGGCAAACAACACTCACTGCTACACACTGGGCTTTCTTCACAATTTCACCTGAAACTGATTTTTCTCATGAGAGAGATGTGAGAACAGCTATTATAGTTGGAATAATAATCATCCACAAAGCCCAGCATTTGGAATCCCTGAGTGATTTTTCTATGATCTCAAATCAATGAAAACGAAATGGTGGAATACTGTTAATTCCTGCACAATTTTGAAAGAATAATAGGATATCAGAATGCAAGCTAGCATCGCTCACATGGTGACATTTTTCACATTGAATTCAGAGTAGAATTAGGAATGGTTCCGTGTTCTTTTGGCCTTTCAATTCCAAGCACTAAGAATTTATTGAACACATACTATACGCCAAGCTAAGTAACAGAGATATATAATAGCGCTATGTTAAGACAAAAATTTCAGTGCTTTCCAAGAAATAAAATTACAAAGATATGATATTCTGTGGCCATTGAAGAAGATGGAAAGTTCAAGGCAGAGACAGGACACGAGGGAAGAGGTGAATAAACTCATTGGGGGATAGAAAGGAAGGCCTTACAGAGGAAAACACCTCTGAGCCATATTTAGAGGTATTAGCAGGAAGTCACTAGGTCACTGGTTCTCAAAGTGTGGCCCCTCACCCAGCAGCGTCAGTACACCCAAAAACTTGTTAGAAAGGTAAATACTCGGTCTCCATCCATTGTAGACTGATAATGACCCCCAAAGGGATCAGCTCCCAATTCCTAGAACTGTAAATGTCACCTTATTTGGAAAACGAGATCTTTGCAGATGTGATTAAATTAAGAATCTTAAAATTGGTTGATTATCGTGGATTATCTGGAGGGGCCCAAAGTACCATCACAAGTACCCTTGTAAGAGAAAAGCTCTCCAAGTGCTTTGCTGAAATGATCTCATTTAATCATCAGCCATTATTCGCCTCATTCAGTGCATAAGGAAGCAGAGGCACCAAGCAGGCATATAACTTGCCCAAGGTCACGCAGCCAGCAAGTGCAGAACTAGGCTTTGAATCCTGAGAACCTGACTCCTGATTCCATGCTTCTCATGTTCAGGCTATGATGCCTCTGCTTGGCCTGTTTGGGGATATTCGCCAACATCCCAAATCAATCTCTGAAGGCACAAAATGCTCTAATTAGCCAGACTTGGGTCACCCACTCACCCCTGAAGCCAGCAAAGGTTGGGGGACCTTTGCCATGTGGATTGAGATCTCAGGTAGGATAGCCACCCCCCCCAAGGGGAACTCAGGACAGGCAGCAAATGGATATTGGACAAGAAAAAAATGCCACAAATGTTCCTTCTTATGGACAAGGCATGAGTCTTGAAGTGGCATGCCTGATGAGGGGGATTCGGTCCCATGTGTCTGGAGCATAGTGCCAAGGGACGTGCGGCAGACGGTGCAGTGAGAAGAGGGAACAGAACGTGGGTGCTCTTTTCTCCCTCCTGCCCTTGTTTGCTCAGCTGTGGGCCACCTGGTCAGCAAAGACTCTGAAGACACTTGAGGATAGTGTTTTCACGGTTCCAAGGGTCCCCAGCAGGTGCTCCAGTGTGGTGCTCCAGATAGCAGACTCTGGCCTTGCCAGGCAGTACCTCCAGTCAGATACAGTGTCATCTGGAAACGAGGGCCGTCTGCCTCGAGGTGCAAGCCTCATCAGAAGCCCTCTAGGTACTTGCTTGTAGGAAACGTGCTGGCTTTAGAAACACAAAGCCCAGAAAAGGAGGGAATAAGACTAAGAGCATAGGCAAAAATCCCACAGACCTTGGCATATGAATCTTGGCACCAGTTTGTGACCTGAACTTTGTGGGTCAAGTGACTTGGCTTCTCCAAGCCCCAACTTTCATATAGAATATAGAGATCATTGTGTTTCCCTCAGACGGTTGTTAGGATTGAGTAACTATAGAATAACCAGTGCAGCACCTCACATGTAATCGGTGTTCAAGGAGTGGGATGTTTTAGAAGTTTGAGCAGGCACTGCACTAAAAGCAAGGAAGCAGCCATATGATGCGGTGGGCTAGGTGATAAAAGATGGAGTTCATGGCACAGCAGTGGTCTGTGTGTCCTTCCTCTTTGATCACTTTAAGCTCCAGTGGCAGAGGTAAGGGAGGGCAAGAGAGAAGAACATCAGGATATGGGGGCCGGGCAGGAGAGAGAGGCTCAGGAAACAGGTGATGCATTACACAGGGCGTCTGGATGGGAAGCTCCCAGGCAGCCTCTGGGGGAAGTCTCTTGATGGCAGGCTCTGTATCATTTAATAACTCAAGATCCTTCCCTCGTATTCGAGCTGAGTAAAACTCAGACTTCCTGCCTTTGCCTTCCCCACAACCTCAGCAGATCTTACTATGTTATTAATAACTCTGTGTGTGTGTGTGTGTGTGTGTGTGTGTGTGTGTGTGTGTGTGTGTGTGTGCATGTGTGTACTTGTGGCAGGCAACCTGGAAGTACATCCTAGTAGGGAGGATGAGACAGGTTGTCTTCTTTGGCCCTTATTATATAGAATCTCAACCCCATCATGCTTCCCCTGCCTTCTCCTTCTTCACCAATTACTCACACATACGTTCCTTTCCCAAAGGTACTTACTTCTCTGCTGAAAACTCAGAAGAGGATTGGGCAAAGGAAATGGTGAGGGCTCTGGAGCTAAATCACCCAAGTTCAAATCCCAGCTCCATTTCTCACTAGCTGACCTTGGGCTAAAGTTACTTAAACTTCCTGAGCCTCAGTTTCCTATCTGTAAATGGGAATGATAGTTATTATTATATCTTTGGATGTTTTTGAGAATTTAATGAGATAACATATTTAAATTCTTAGCCCCGTGTTCATTAATGATAATGACTAATATGTTTGGAACACTTTGTGCCAGGCCCTGTCTAAGTGCTTTGTGTGGATTAGTTCTGACGCCTCACAACAACTCAATACAGAGTTACTATGATTTACAGATGAGGAAATTGAGGCACAATTTTTTTAATTGAATTATCATTAATACAAAATCTTATATTGGTTTCAAGTATACAACACAGTGGTTCAACAGTTATCCATATAATTAAATCCTCACCCCCGACTAGTGCAGTTACTATCTGTCAGCTTAGGAAGATGTTACAGAATCATTGACTATATTCTCCATGTGACCAACTTATATTATGATTGAGAATTTTTGGGCCCCCTCAACCTGCCTACCTGCCCCCCCAACCCCTCCCCCATGGTAACCACCAGTCACTTCTCAGTATCTATGAGTCTACTGCTATTTTGTTCATTTTGTCTTATTTTGTTTTGTTTTTATATGCCACAAATAAGTGAAATCAAATGCTATTTGTCTTTCTCCTCCTGGCTTATTTCACATAGCATAATACCCTCTAGGTCCATCATCCATAGTGTTGCACATGGCAGGATTTTTTTTATGACAGAATAATATTCCATTGTGTTTATCTATTTCTTCTTTATCCATTCATCTATTGATGGACACTTTGCTTGCTCCCATATCTTGGCTATTATAAATAATGTGGCAATAAACATAGGGATGCATATGTCTTTTTGAATCAGGGACTTTGTTTTTCTTTGGGTAAATTCCTAGAAGTGGAATTTCTGGGTTGAATGGGATTTCTATTTTTAGTTTTCTGCGGAACCTCTATACTGCTTTCCACAGTGTCTGCACCAATTTACATGCACACCAACAGTGTAAGAGGATTCCCATTTCTCCACATCCTTGCCAACACTTGTTACTTCTTGTCTTTTGGATAGTGGCCACTCTAACTGGTATGAGGTGATACCTGGTTGTGGTTTTGATTTGCATTTCCCTGATGATTAGAAAAGTGGAGCATCTTTTCCTACATCTGTTGGTCATCTGTATTTCTAATTTGGAAATATGTCTATTCAAGTCCTCCACCCATTTTTTAATTGGGTTATTTGTTTTTTTTTTGGTGTTGAGACATATGAGTTCTTTATATTTTTTGGATGTTAACTCCTTATTGGGTAAATCGTTTATGAATATATTCTCCCACACTGTAGGTTGCCTTTTTGTTCTGCTGCTGATGTCCTTTGCTGTACAGAAGCTTTTTAGTTTGATGTAGTCCCACTTGTTCATTTTTTATTTTGTTTCCCTTGCACAAGGAGATGTGTCCAAGAAAAATATTGCTCATGGTTATGTTCAGAAGATTTCTTCCTATGCTTTTCTTTTATAAGTATTATGGTTTCATGCCTTACATTTTGGTCTTTAATCCATTTCGAGTTTACTTTTTTGTATGGAGTTAGATAGTAATCCAGTTTCATTTGCTTGCATGTAGCTGTCCAGTTTTCCCAACAACATTTACTGGTGAGGCTGTCTTTTCTCCATGGTATATTCATGGTTCCTTTATCATATATGAATTGACTATGTATGTGTGGGTTTATATCTGGGTTCTGTGTTCTGTTCCATTGATAGATGGGTCTGTTCTTATGTCAGAACCATACTGTTGTGATTACCATAGCTTTTTGGTATAGCTTAAAGTCAGGGAGTGTAATACCCACAGCTTTCTTCTTCTTTCTCAGGATTCCTGTGGCTTATCCAGGGTCTTCTATAGTTCCATATGAATTTTAGGACTATTTGATCAATTCATTAAAAAATGCCATAGGTATTTTGATAGGGAGTGCATTGAATCTGTGAGTTGTTTTGGGCAGGATGGCCATTTTAATGATATTAATTCTTCCTATCCATGAGCATGGGATAGATTTCCTTTATTTGTGTTTTCATTAATTTCTCTCATGAGTGTTTTATAGTTTTCAGAGTATAGGTCTTTTACCTCCTTGGTTAGGTTTATTCCTAGGTATTTTATTCTTTTTGATGCAGTTGTAAGTGGAATTGTTTTCCTGATTTCTCTTTCTGCTAGTTTGTTGTTAGTATATAGGAATGCAATAGATTTCTGTGTATTAATTTTGTATCCTGCAACTTTGCCAAATCCAGTTATTCATTCACAAAGTTTTTTAATTTACTTGCCCAACATATTATGGTAGTGAGTGGCAGAATCAAGATTTGAACTTCAGCTATTTGGTGGGAGCTCAGTGAACATTGGCTATTGTTGATGCAGGGGGATTGTCTAAAAGATTGAGGGGTAGGTTCATTGTATTTTCTGTCTTTATGTTTGTTGACCATTTAGTCCATTGAGTGTATATGCAAGTCCCTTCCATTCTAGTGGGGAAGAGGCAGACTGTGGGACACTAGGGAGTCTGTCCAGCATTCATTCACAGATGGGTTCATGGAATTTGGGCATTAGCATTTGCCCTGCACTATATATCCCTCTCTTCTTTTAGGAGAATGAAGCTCCTCTGAGAAACATTACTATACAGCCCTCTACACTCCCTACCAAATGGATCTAGTCTGCACCCACATCTCTTCATATCCCTGCTGCCTGTCAGTCAGCCAGTGAGCCTGAAGATATATATATTCCCCCCATTTTGGTTTTAGCGATCATAATAAAAGTGAAGTCTATTAGGATGAGTTTCTTCTGCCCAGGCTCAGTAAATCTCTTCAAACACCATTCAGCACCAGATTTCTGTTAGTGTGTGCTACAGCCTCCCTAGTGGCAAAGACTAACTGTTGGTTCAGGCAGAGGGCCCACAACACAGCCTCTGCTAAATGAAACTCAAATGGAGACTTTCAAATATAAATATTGAAGTGACCCAGGTTGGATAACGAGGAACCAATTAGCTAAGCCTCTTTCTTACATGCAGGAGATGCTAAATTATTAAAACTTTAATAAATGTAATAATAAATATTTGATGTTGAATTATAGAAGGCTTTGCAGATACAGTGAAACTGAGAAACGACTTGTTATATCAGCATTAGAAGTTAAACACTTTTCAAATGAGACTTTTGATGTTCAAATGGCCTTTCGATGAAAAGAGAGAGAGAAGAGAGAAGGTACAGAGAGATATGAAACTATGATGTTTTGGTAAGCAAGCTGGTCTGGAGTCAGGACACCTGGGTTTGTGTCCTGACCCCACACTACAGACAGCAGTAAGTGGCATTTTGGATGTGCCCAAGTAGGCAGGGGCCTTCCACAGAGCTTCCCGTATGTGATCCTTAGAGCCATCTGCTGAGGATGATGCTGTTTTCAGCCCCTCATTTCACAGGTGAGGAAGCTGACATTCTAAGACTTTGAGCAACACAACTAGTGAGAAGACAAGTTGGAATTTGAACGCAAAGCTTCCTATCTCAAGATTCCACAGTATCCCTCATGTCGCTGTGCTGCATAAAAGCCCTTTCTGCTCTTTATTAGTTGGGATGGTTTTGGTTTTAGGAGGCAGAAACCTAACTCAATTAGCTGAATGACAACTCTATTGGAAATGTTCCCTGGGGAGGGTGAGATCAGCTTAGCCACAGGGATGAGGGAGTTGATGGAATTCTAAGGCATTAGGTGTCTGTCTTTCCTCGGCATCATTCTGATGGTTTCCTTTTCTCCTAGCGCACAGCTGCTACTTCCCCACTTCCACTCTGTGCAGAGGTTGGGGTAATCATGACTCATCAACACTATTCTGTGCTCTTCCCACCAAACAGGGAACACTATCTTCCTTGAGCTGCAGTTTGAACAATCCTAGGGAAGGAATCTTATTGGCTCCGCATGGGTTACAAGCTCACTTCCAGGTTAGTCATCTATGATTAGAAGGCAGATTACAAAATACAGATATGGCCATGGAAGGAAGTTGGGGTGGGGGCAGGCTAAACATCTTCTCCAACCTATGTCTTCAAAATCCTCTCTGGGCTCTGTTTATCCATCTATGTTAGAAGTTAGACTAAATCAGGGATGGCAGATATCAGACATCTCATGTGCCAACTCAGATAAATGGGGTGGGGCCGCCTAGGATATTACACTGGGAAGATTGCTGATGTTCTGGGCCAGACTTAGTTGGGAAAAGTGTCATGATCAACTCATGACGCCTGCTTTGGGTACCAGATGGTAGTTGTGACAGAAGGGTCAGGTATTTGACGTGTCTGAACTTGGTGGTATTTAGGGGTCCTTCCACTTTTTCATCTGATGACTTGAATGATTGTGTCCCCTTGTAAAATGAAGAGAGATTTTTTATTGCTGAGATGCAGGGGAAATATAATCATATGGAAGGAGATATTAGGATGAATTAGAGATGGAGCTAACTTACTCCATGTATCTGTTTTCATCCATCTATCTCTTATCTCAGGGAATATATTTGGATAATCTCGTCTTGGTGCTAACAAGTTTCCTGAAATAAATTTCTGGCTTGAGGCAGAGTTGAGGCCTCTATATAGGTGCTTCCTCGATACTGTCTGTCACTATCACTGTCACTTATATTAAAAATGGAATGCTCTAAACTATAAACAAAACACCCACGTTGCAGTGGCCTTGAACTGCATCTTAGGGTTCCATAATCATGTTTAAACAATTATAAGCTTACAAACTGGAAGTGACCTATGGAGTCCTGTTTTCCATCCCCCTTGCCGTGCATCACAAGGATGGTTCTAAGTTGATAGAATCCACCTTCTCTGCCTACAGGTATCTCACAGCCTCCTGCCGTGTTGCCTGTCATGGTCTCACAACAATTCCCTTAGAAATCCTCATGCTGGTCTCACCAGAACAGGCCAGGCTTTAGACTTTGCAAGCAGCAGCTCAGGGACGGTGGCCACCAAGATAAGCTAAACTGATCAATGGTTTTGTCTTGTAAGACGCACTCACTGGGCTGACAGGACCTCCCACTTCCCTTAGTATATCTGTCTCTGCCGGATATGTAGCAATCCCCCTTGGACCCAGCGTGCAGGGCAATGCAGTGTCGCCAGAAAGGCGATTTGGGTATTTCACTGAATAATGAATTAATCTGGGTATTAGGCTTCCCCTTTCCCTTTCACTGACCGAGGAAACCAGTATCAAAGAGGGTCCCTGCAGGAAGCAGCTGGCATGCTCAGGCTGGGAGAGGCTTAAAAAGGGGCTGTTTACAAAGTTGGGGGGAAGTTCTAGAAAAGCACCAAGGCCCGTGCTGGTGTGCTGTGCTAGGGTCGGGGGTCCGGGTGAGGGGAGTCCACGGAGGCAGGATTCCATGGAGAGTGCCGCCTGGCAGGGGCATGGCCTTCCATCAAGGCACAGGTAGGTCAAGGGACAAATAGGGAACAAGCCAGGGGAATAAATGCCCCAGTCTCATTCAGCTGCCTCCCGTCAGACTTCTGCTGATGCCCCATCCGTCCACCCACCCGTTGGCTGACGCAACAGAAACCCAGGCAAGAGCACCCCCTGAAGTGGTCCGTTCCTGTCAGCTTCCTGAGGCATGAAGCAGGGTAAGGATGGCCACCTGGGTGGCGAGGAGCACATGGAAGAGATCCAGCAGAAACTCCAGGCCCTTCTATCCTACCCTCCAGATATCCTCAAAATGCCCAGGCCTCTCCATCTCCTCTGACACTCCAGGCTCAGACCCTCCTAAAAGATTCTCACTGCTTTCAGTCCCCACCATACCTCCATGCACATGCCCCTTCCCACCTCCACACAGACTGGACCATGCCTGGGTCCTGCTAAACCCACTCAGGGCCCCCTTACTCCATGCCACAGAGCCTCAGAAAAAGCACCCAAGCCATTTCACCTCATACAAATTAGCCCTTCCAAATCTGGCCATCATCCCCTCTGTGATCTCATTTCCCGCCATGTCCACCTTTGCCATCCCCTAAAAATGTCATACACCTTCCTATCCCCACGCCTTTTCCAGTGCTGCCCCTCTGCCTGAAGATCCTAATACTCATGCAGTACCCTATGTACCTAGCACACTACTTCTTCATCACAGCCTTGTAGAAGTATCACCTCCTCTAAGCAGCCCTTCTGGAACATGCCCTCCTGCCATCCACCAGGATCATAGATAGCCCCCTGTTGCTTTGCTTATTCTGAGAGAATCTCTCTTCCTTAATTATGGAACAGCACATTGCCTCTCAGTGGCATTCATTGTTGGTGAGTACCTGCACTCTGCTCCCACCTGGTAATCTACGTGTTCCTGGAGCTTGAGGACAGAATCTTAACCGTTTTGCCTTCCCAGTTCTAGGCACAATACATGGCTCAGAGAAAGGATGCTGAGCATTTTGAGGACCCTAGTTTTGTATGGTTATGTTGGCACAGTCATGAGGATATTTTGATGTTACTGGTAAAATGCTCAACAACTATCTTGATGTCATCTCTGAGCTGCACCTAACCCCCTTACACGTAAATATCCTTAGCATCAAGCATCAGCGCTGTCAAAACTTCCTGCCTCACAGTGTTGACTGTATTGTATTATGGAAACTCATACAATCTCAGAGTGGCTCCAAGTAACACCAATACTTTGGAGTTAGTAAATGTAACAAAATTTAAAAAAGAAGTTTCTGCAATTCAAAAGGTTTGAGTAATACTATGGTAAATGAAATTGCTACACTGATTTCCATGGTAGCAGCTTTCCCAAGGACATTAATATGTTAACAAATGTCATGAATTTTAGGAAATAAAGGCTGAACACAGCAGTCTTCCCAAAACTAGTGAACCAGATGCAAGCTACAGACCAACATTGCTTGAGACCCATTTCAAGTAATACCATGTTAGCCCACCGAGGCTCAGAGGCTGCACAGGTTAAACCAAACATCAGAAAAAGGGATTTGGTTCCCAGGAGCCTCTTTCAGAATACACATACAATTTTGGGGAAGGGCTTTTAAAAATGGTTAAGATAGTGAATTTTATATTTTATACACACACACATACATGTGTGTCCAGTGCCCGGGCCATGGGGTGAGCAGAGGCCCTGACAGCAACCTGTTCCTCCAAAGTGAGCCAGAGACACCCGCCTTCCCCGGCTCTGACAGATTTTGAACGTTCAAAAAAAAGTTTACAATCCCAGCCGGCCAGGCGTAAATCACAGAGCCTCTGAGCAGCAGCAGCAGACGTGACTTCTGGCCCCATCGCCATGGCAACGGCCCACAGCCAGCACTCGCACAAAAGCGCTGCTCCCGCCCCATGGGCCCGTGCAGGACCCTAAAGGAGAGACCAGTATTCCAGAAAAAGGTGGTGTTCTCCAGAACTCACTACCCATTTGTCTCCGCCCTGCACTGGAGCAAGGCCTTGCTCTTTCTCTCCTCTCTCCATCCCCAGCCAACAGGTTGTTACCCACCTCTCTTCTGGGTGGAAAAGCATCTTCTTCTTTTAACCTCTCCTCCAGAAGACTTGCAGAAAAGACCCCAGTAAAAGTCTGCAAAAGACCCCGATGGGTCTGCCTGGCCATCCTGCCTGAACTGTGAGTTATGATGACAGATCCCAGGTGTTGAGCACCAGTCCTTGCAGACACTTCGCCCCCCAAAACGTTGGCAAATGAGGCCTCTTAGATTTTCTTCTCCCTCCTTAATCCGAACCATCCCCTGCGTGCAGCTGGAGTGGCTTCCTCGAGTTTAAAAGCCTATTTTTTTACCCATCTACCAGTCCCCTTGTTTGTTGTCAAGAAGATAACGCCCACACTTCTCAGTGAGACACACAGCCCTTAGGGATTCAGTTCTGCTTCTCTCTCCAGTCATGTCCTCAGAGCCCCTCCTAGAAGCCCCAGCCCTCTAGAGTGCTTTTAGTTCCCCATGCTTCTTGCTCCTCCTGCCTGGCACACAACTATCACCTGCTCCTTCACCTTCCCGCTTTTACCCCTCCAGCAGGGCTCGACAATATGCCACCACCTCCAAGAAGCTTTCTTGGATCCACCGCCTTAGAGTAGAAGCCTTTCTCCATGTTTGTCCACAGCATCTGACATCCCCCTTTGTCTCACTCACCCTCACACAAGTACTACTGTGTCTCAGGGCTGCTGTGTACAGTGATCCCTACTCTGTTGCCCAGGTCACCGTTTCCTCTCTGTAGACATAGGTAGGTGAGTAGCTCTCAAACTGCTGCATTCCCCACTGCACTTCCTGCCTTCAGTCTTGACACTCTCAAATCAATGCCCCACATGCTAGTCATAGAGATGTTTTTTTCCAACACAAAAGTCTGGTTAGGTCATTCCCCTGATTGCACCCATTCCACAGGTCTGTCCTGAACCTTATAGGAAGTCCAAACTCCTTGCCTGTCCCTGCCTGCACCTCCAGGCTACATCCTACATTCCTCTCTGTTCCTGGGGCCCCTGGCATTGGTAATTTGTGTGCTTGCTTGTCTCCAGGCCTATTTTGAACCCAGAACATCTGCCCCCATCTTCCACTCCCAGTTTCTAATACCTCACACTGAGGTATGTAGGTTAAAGGACATCGTGTCTCTAATTTACTCTAAGACAGTTCAGAAAAATGTGTAACCATGCAAACACACACACCACACACATTTGCACATACCTATGTGTATACAGAGAGAGAGAGACAAAGTGTTACGGAAAATACTGGAAAACCTGGACTGGATCACTGATGGAAGAACCAAGCGGCACTCGGAGGTCTTGGAGTTTTGAGGTTTTATTTTATACCGGCAGTCCTAGAGGGGAGTAATCTCCCAAAGTCTGAGCCCTGAGAACAAGCAAGGGGAGCAATTTATATTATTTTGGTATGTGGCATTTCAGCATGCGCAGGGCAAAAGAGGAGCCCGGAGGAGGGGAGGAGGGAGCTGGGGGTGCTTTGCCAAGTGGAAGAAAAAAGCGGTTTCCTGACCTTGACGGGCTGTGATGAATATTTTCCTTATCCCTCCCCCCTCTGATGCCCCTTTAAACACTTCGTTTTAGGGGGCATCATCTTTTTGGTTGATGATGGGGTTATAATGGCTTGTATTTATACTTTTAATTGCTTTGAGCTAGGATTGTTTTCCTTGTGACTTTTTCGTTAAAGACCTGAGTACTTTGTGAAGAACAAAAATGATTATGTTTTTATGCATTTGTCTGTATGTGCCCTGTGTGTACAAGTTGAAATGAGTCCTTCAGACTCTTGATAAGCCTGTGCTTGACAAAAAATACCCAATTTTTCTCAATCCTAATTTATTTTTATGCAGCTGAGCATTACACTCAGGCTGGCTTATTTGAGTGTGAGAGGACAGGTGCTAAGGGTGGAGGGCCACTGAGGGCAGCTCCCTTGGGTGATGGTCATGTACTTTATAACTTTGTCCAGTTAATCTGATAGAGGTAACATTATAGAGAGGTACTTTGGAAATGCAGGCTGAGACTTGAGTTCAGCTGGGAGAGACAGGTAAGCACAGCAAAACAACTTAACGATTACCCAATAGACAATACAAAGGGCAACTTTTTGAGGAACCGTTTATTCAGAGGGGGCAGCAGCAGAGAGTTTAATGCCCAGATTGAGATTCTATTCTGGCGAGGGCCAGGATTCACAGCGTGCAGGTGTCCATTAGTCAGAGGGTCATCGTCAGATGTGGAGGCAGAGAGGATTCTGGAGGTCTGGCTGGGCCTTCTACTGATGTATTTCTTTCTCTGGAGTATAGGCTCTTTTTACTCTGGCATGATGGACTCACGGAGTGATGCCTGTAACTTTGAGGGCAGTAGGAGTGGTTAGAACAACAATGTGGGGGCCAGTCCACTGAAGTTTGAGGGGGTCCCTTTTTCAATTTTTGACCCAGACTGAGTCCCCAGCCTGGAAGGAATGTACTGAGGTCCCTAAGGAGATCAGGGCTCTTTCTATGGTGTATTGCTGCAGCTTATTTAGAGTGGCTCTTAAGGCTTGGAGCTGTTCACTTACTGTCTTATTTCTTAGCTGGTATAGGTTCCCTGGGAGGCTTCCTAGACACGGGGAGGGTGTCAATACACTAATTCAGAAGGGGAAAAGGCTTGAGTCCCAGGTGTGCAGCAAGCATGCAGGACAGCCAGGGGCAGTAGGTCTGGCTACGGGAGGCCAGTTTCTTGGCAAAACTTAGCTAGGGTTCCTTTGAGGGTGAGATTTATTCACTCCACTTTCCCTGAACTTTGTGGCCTGTATGCAGTGTGGAGTTTCCAGGTAATGTCAAGATTTAGTTAAAATCTGTACTGCATCTGCTACAAAGACAGATTAGTATTGCTTTTTGAGGAGGGCTTCTAGTGCAGTGTTTCTTAGGTGGGTGAGCTGATGGTATTTGCTGACTAGATGCCTTCCGGTTGCAGTTGGGACAAAGATGCATCTGTCAGGCAGCAACCGTCATTTTTTTTTTTTTTTTTTTTTAGTTAGGGTGGCCCCTTCAGCCATGGCCCAGTCCTTCTCTTTTTCAGTGTACTTGGGTGGAGGGGCCTCCCCTGGGGGCCTTAGGGCCATGGTGAGGGAAGGAGCTTTATTTGTTTTTATTGGCTGCTGTTTGAGCTGCCTCTTCTGCCAGCTGGTTCCCCTGTGTTATAGGGTTGTTTTCCTTTTGGTGTTCTTTGCAATGCAGAATCGCTACTTTTTCTGGAAGCCAGACAGCCTTGAGGAGTTTTAGTATTGTGCCTGCTGAGAGTTGGAGAGGCATTGGTGTCCCTGTGTGTTTAAGAGGGCCACAAACAGTATGGGGGACTTTGACATTTATTTTTTTATCCCAGAGTAAGTTTATCTGCTTTTTTAAATGAATAGACCTGTGGCTGCCAGTGTCCTGAGGCAGGGTGGCCATCCTGCCTCAATCGGGTCTAGTTTTTTTTTTTTCTGACAGGTATGCAACCGGCCGCTGCCAGGGCCTAACATTTTATGTGAGTACTTTGAGGGCTACTTTTTTTCATGTATGAAGAGACTGAAGGGCTTTTTTGTATCTGGCAGGCTTAGGGCTGGTGCCTGTACTGAAGCAGCCTTTATTTCCAGGAAGGTGGCTCTTGCCTCTTCTGTCTAGACAGGGGGTTCTCAGTATGGCCCCACCCAGGAGGCAGTAGAGGGGTTTTTGCCATTGCTGAGAATCCAGGAATCCAGATTTTGCAGAACCCTGCAGCCCCCAGGAACTTTCGTATGCCTTTCTTCATCTGGAGCTGGGCTAAGGAGATAAGGACGTTTTTCTTCTTCGGCCCTAGTGCCCTTTTTCCCTGGGTGAGGAGGAAGCCCAAGTACCGGACTTGCTGCTGGAAGATTTGTGCCCTTTTTTTATGAGGCTTGGTATCCTGAGTCTGACAGGAGTTGCAGGAGAGCCTTTGTGCCTTTTGCATAATTTTCCTGGGTGTCACTGGCAAAGAGGAGGTCATCTATGTACTGCAGTAGGGCACAGCACATGGCTTCCCTTGGAAAGCTGGCAAGGTCTGCGGCCAATGCCTCTCCAAAGAGAGTGGGTGAGTTCTTGAACCCTTGCGGAAGCCGCGTCCATGTTAACTGCATCTGCTGCCTTATCTGTTTCAGTCCATTCTAAGGCAAACAAGAGCTGGCTTTGGGGGGCCAGCCGGAGGCAGAAAAAGGCATCTTTTAAGTTTAGGCAAGTGAACCATTTGGCAGACCCCGGGATTTGGTTGAGGAGGGTATAAAGATTTGGGACCACCGGGTGTAAAGAAAGAGTCACTCTGTTAATGGCTCGTAGGTCTTGAACAGCCTGGTGCCCTCCTCCTGGTTTTTTGACTGGTAGAAGCAGGTGTTCCGGGGTTACTAACACTTGGTTGGAATGCCTGTCCCTTTGAGTCTGATCATGTGTTCCCTGATGCCTGCCCTTCCTCTTGTGAGAGGGGTTACTGCTGCTGTCTTTGTGGCTGGACCCCCGGAGTCAATTTTACAATGACAGGGGCTCAGTTATAAGCAAGTCCAGGTGGGTTGTCTTCAGCCCATACTGAGGAGAAGGCAGCCCTGAATTTGGGTGGGCTACTTGGGAGGGTCTGGGCACAGAATAGCCTCCATTCCTCTTCCCTGGGTGCAGTTATTGCCAGTATGGGGGACCCTGGCTCTTCTTGTCCTGGGTTTAGTTTGAGGCTGGTGCATCCAGTTGGTTCAAAAGTTATCTGGGCTCTGAGCTTTGAGAGTATATCTCAGCTGAGGAGGGGAACGGGGCACTCAGGCAGGTAGAGAAACTTATGTCAGGCTTTGTGGCTTCCAAGTTCACATTGGCGGGCCTGGCCAAAGTGCTACTGGGCTGCTTATGTCCCAGTGGCTCCGAGAATAGTTGCAGTCTTTTTACTGAAGGGAGTTACAGGGAGGGTGGCCACAGAGTGTTCTGCCCCTGTGTCAACCATAAAAGTCGTCTGTTGTCCCCCCACTTTCATTTGACTATGGGTTCACAGGGGCCGAGCATGAGAGAGCCTGGTCTTTGTCAATCTGAGTCCGTTCCTGCCAGTCTAATGAGCCTTTCCCTGTGAGGCTTCTCCCGGCCGTGACCAGGCTTCGGGGCTTTGCCTCGGTTGGGGCATTCGTTCTTCCAATGCCCCTTCTCTTCACAGTAAGCACACTGGTCCCTGGCTAGGGGCATCCTAGGCTTCCCCTCTCTTGGCGGCCAGCTTTTCTCTACTTTTTGGTCATCTCTCTTTCTTTTGGGGAGGCTGCCAGGAAGCTGGCCTTTTTCTTCATTTTTCTTTCAGCCTCTCTTGTTGGCCTGAACTTCTCTGTTTAGATATACTTTGTTGGCAATTTTAATCAGTTGAGTGATATTTATCCCAGCAAAGCCTTCAAGTTTTTGGAGCTTTTGTCTGATGTCTGGGGCAGCTTGAGCTACGAATGAGGTGGGGACCATTTGTTGACTCCCTGGTGACTCAGGAAAGAAGGGGGTGTAGATGCGATCAGCTTCCCACAGTCTTTCATACTAGTCCCCAGGACACTCTCCTGCTTGTTGAGTGACTGAAGATACTGTGGTCATGTTCATAGGCTTTTTGGACCTGGCTTTGATCCCCTGGAGGAGGGCGTCCTGATATCGGCGGATCTGGTGCTGTCCCTTGGGGTGGTAAAGTCTCACTCAGGGCGCTCCTCGGGAACAGCGATTTCAGCCCATATGCACCCCAATCAAGGACCCCGGCTGCCTCCTCTCTTCCATTGTGAACAGGGTGTAGAGAAGCTGTTGGCAGTCTTTCCAGGTTGGCCGATGGGTTTGGAAGAGGGATTTCATGAGATCAACCAGGGCTTGTGGCTTTTCTGATGGAGTCACGGAGAAGGGTTGATAGTAAAACATGGACTGGCCGGGCTGGATGGTCACATCTTTATTCCGCCTTTCAGGCTCCCGTGTTTCTTGCACCCGGATCTGAAGGGCACCTGCTCCCGGCTGAGGGCACAGTCTGGCTGCTGGTCTGGGGGAGAGTGGGTCCACTGGTTCTGGAGTTGGCAGGGAGGCTGACAGTGGCAGGGTGTCTGGGACTGCGGGGCTGGGTGCTGCTGACCTTGGGGCGCATAAGGTAGGGGCAATATTGGCTCTTGTTCTGGGTCACCAGCAAGAATTTGTGGAGGCTCTGTTGATTCTTTGCAGGCTTCTTTGTTGAAGCAACTAAGAGCCTACCCTGTCCTTGCCTGTTACAAGCGAATTGCACCCAAGGGGGAAGAGTCTGGGCAACTTCTAACCAGGAGTTAAAGTATGGGAACTGATTAGGATGACCTGGGTCACTAGGATGACCCACCAGACTCAGTGGATTGTTGGGACATCTAGGGTTCCTTCTGGAGGCCACCCTACACTAACGGTGGGCAATACAGATTCACACAGGGTTTTCAGCCTGCCAGGAGTTACTTTTACTCTGTAGTTTCCTGAAATTCTTGATCACAGTGTCAAAGACTGTGGGTCTACTGTGCCCTGACCCCATGACGTGTCCGTGGACGGTGCCGTGACAACAGACAAGGGATGGGTGCCCCCTCTAGAGAGGAGACCAGTCAGATGCCAGTCTGTTCGCACTCTTCATGGAGACTTAGGTCGACCTTGACTAAGGTGCACCCATATAAGTCCCAGGCCAGGTCAGCCGAGGCTGAATCACCATTATGTCATGGCGGCCGACCGTGAATGCGGATGAGGGCCCACTCAGATTCCGTAGCGCAGGCCGTGGAATCACAGATTCAGTGCAGACTGAATGGCTTCAGCCGCCCTGCACACTCACTCACACACTCAGACCAGAGTTTAAACATTCCCCCCCTGGGAATGTCTACCTGTGAGACTTCTAAGAAGTCTCCAGGAGGTGATCAGACTCCCCTTCCACCCAGGTGGGTGGAACTGGCTGGGTCAGAGGCCCCAGGGCCTTACCAGATTTGATGTCAGAAGCAGGTCCTCACCTGCCAAGCCTCCTTGAGTCCGGCAGGAACAGCAGAGTGGGGCGGCCCAGGGCAACCGGGCAGGAGACTGCCAAAAGATCAGGCAGGGTGCGCCTTCTCTGTTGCAATCTCCTGTTCCATCACTGCCAGGCCTTTGCCCCAAACCGGTGGCAACAATGGGCCAGCACGGTTGGGTTTCCCCGGTCAGGAAACCAAATGTGACTGAAAATACTGGAAAACCTGGACTGGATCAGATGGAAGAACCAAGTGGCACTCGGAGGTCTTGGAGTTCTGAGGTTTATTTTACACAGCAGTCCCAGAGGGGAGTAATCTCCCAAAGTCTGAGCCCTGAGAACAAGCAAGGGGAGCAATTTATATTATTTTGATCGTGGCATTTCTGCATGCGCAGGGCAAAAGAGGAGCCTGGTGGAGGGGAGTGGGGAGCTGGGAGGGCTTTGCCAAGTGGAGGAAAAAAGCGGTTTCCTGACCTTGACGGGCTGTGTTGAATATTTTCTTTATCAAAAGGAGATAGAGAACAGAAGAAAAACTGGGTTATGTGAGTCCTCCAACTTTGTTCTTTTTCAAGATTGTCTTGACTATTTTAGTTTCCTTGTATTTTCATATGACTCCTAGGATGAACATCTCCTTTTCTGCAAAAATTAAACAAACTCAACTGGGATCTGACAGGGACTGCATAGAATCTATAGATCATTTGGGGGAGTATTGCCATCTTAACAATATGAAATATGTTAATCCATGAACATAGGACATCTTTCCATTTATTTAGATCTTCTTTAATTTCTGTCAGCATTCTTTTAGTTTTCAGCGTGCAGGTCTTACACTTCTTTAGTTAAATGTATTTCTAAGTACTTTATTCTTTTCGATGCTATGGAAAATGCAATCATCTTAATTTCATTTTTGAATTGTTCATTGCTAGCAAATGGAAATTCAGTTGATTTTTGGGCATTGACCTTGCATCTTGAAGCCTTGCTGAAATCATTTAGTAGTTCTCATTGTATGTGTGTGTGCGCATGTGTATGTTCCTTAGATTGTCTATTTGCAAAACCAAGTCATCTGCAAATAGTTTTCTTTCTTTTCCCACCTCTATTTCCTTTTATTTCTTTTTCATGCCTAATTTATCTGACTAAAACCCCCAGTGCAATGTTAAATAGAAGTGGTAAGACTTTATACTTATTCTTAAATTGTTCTATAACTCTGCTATTATGTTAATGTAAGAAGTTTTAAAAAAATAAATACTGAAGGCCCTGCTTTCAGGAATTCTGGTTCATTTAGTCCGGGTGACACTCAGACAGCAGCATTTTTTAAAAGCCTCCAGTGGGTACTAATGTACAGCTACGGTTGACAAGTTCTAGATCAACCTTCCGGGAAAGAGGCCTTTGTCCATCCCCATCTAACGTGTATCCCAGTTGGCTATGATTTTTTTTTTAGGTTTCCAGTGAAACTGTAAATCCGAAATCCTGCATGAGCAGGGATGGTTTCTTTCTTGCTCACCATATATCCACAGCAATAGTGTCTGGTACAGAGTAGACTGAAAAAAAAAAAAGGCAATGTTTCTAACTCTCATATCAGGCCCATGTGATATGTAACACGGACCCATTTTATAGAAGAATACACGAGTCTCAGAAAGCAACTTGCCTAAAACCACACCTGTCAGATTATAGAGCAGAAAGGGGTTCAGACCTCTGCTCATCAGATCCAAAGCTTGTGCTTTTTCTACCTCCAGCAGAGCCTCCATCCCACACTAGGAGAAAATGTGACCCATCCAAGCTCACGCTATGGGCAAGTCAAGAATATGGATTAGAACAAAGGTCTCGGATTCTGAGCACCTTTCATGGCCCATTCCACTCTATCAGAATTGCTGGAAATATCCAACATAATTGATGATGCCTCTGCCATTAATGAGCTGGGTGGTCGTGGACAAGTGCCTTGTCTTCTCTGATCTTGAAAACTGGGAACAACTAATCTTGTCAGGTGGTTATGAAGCCTCAGTGATCTAGGGTCAACCACACAGTGCTGAGAACGAGCACAGGGCCTGGCGCTAAGGACATGCTCAACACAGGGCACCAGATATTTTTGTTAAGAAAAAGAAATGTCCCATAGGCAGCAGCTAGCCTGGAGGACACTGAAAAGCCTCTCAAGAATGTTGAGAGGTGGCCAACCACCTGGACTCCATAACTTGATTTCTAACTAGGGCTTGAAAATTCAAATGGGGAATGGAGGGATGCAAAAATCAGTGCCTCATCCCAGGCTTTTCTGGGCCCCTGCCTTCTTGCAAGTAGGCGTTGGCCCCTTAGCACCATGTGGTATCTGCAGGACTATCAGGAAATTGGCTTGGTTAGCATGTCTTAATGGCCTGCTTTCTAGCCAAAACAATTCCTAGTAGGAAGAACAAAGGTTTTGGAGTCATGCAGATTTGGACTCAAATTTTACTCTAATGCAACCTCTCGGTGGTCTTGGGTACCTCGCTTAACCTTGCTAGGCCTCAGTTTCCTCATCAGTATAAAAACATGGTGATTATACTTTCTTCTTAACTGTGAGAAGTCAATGAAACTACTCATTGATGCCAAACCATCAGTAGTTAGTAAGTGTTACTTGCCTCAGCGAATGGGGGAGTTAAAATCACAAACTGGCATTCCAGTAACAGATATTTGTGCAGGACCTATTGGGCAAGAGATGGAGGAGATCTGAGAAATAGACACTTCCATCCCTTCTTTCTAGCCCAGAGAAGCTGGGGCACAGAGATGGCGTGGGGCTGGCCCATTGTCACACTGTGGGACATGGAACTGGCCATCTGGGTCCTTGTCCAGGGGCCCCCCTCGTTTCCTTAGGCTGCATCTTCATGGCCAGCATAGATGTCCTCTTCCCAGAGTCACTGGTGGCAGAGCAGGAATCGGATCCTTCAGTGGAGGTTGTAATCAAAAGCAGCCTTGAGCCTTGGGGAGGCAGCTCCAAAGGCTATTGCTCAGCTGGCTGGGGCAGAGGCTTGAGGCCAATACCAGCGGCCCTGGGCTCCTGACAGCAGGTGTGGATGATGAATGGGCATCTTAACATGATGGAGCAAATTGATCATTGCATCACCAACCACAGCTTATTTGTTTCTGCGATGAGGGCAATTTATTACTCTGCATGTCACAGTGCCCATGTCATCACCAGAGATAAAAGCACAGGGCCCCACAGCCTGTGCCTCTCATCACATCTCATCTCTTCTTAATGGGAGGACAAGGATGCTGAAATAGAGTGGCGGATGCTCAAGGCTGCTCCAGTGCCCTTCTTAGCCTGTCCAGCCATTTCTTCTTTACCAGGAAATGAATAGCAACAAAACTCAAGGGCTGTTAAGCCAACCTCCAATAGCAAATGAACTGTGTCTTCCAGGCCAGTCTTGTACTCTCTGGAGCACAATGTTGAGAAGGAGTCTGAGGCTATGCGTATGCTTAATAAGAAAGAAAGCCAGAATCAATTAGTGATGTCTACAGCAGGTCTAGAATAAGTAGTCACCCATGCACCATGTATATCCTCCATCCAATGATGGTGGCGGTTGGTCTATGTCATACAACTCTGAGGTTCAACAGCATTAAGAATAAACTAAAAGGCAGTTAAAAATAGCACATGCAGTTATAGACAATTAATGAAAGTTTTCATCTTGTTATTTCAGTCGATGCAGTTGCTCTTAACTATAATAGCACAACCCACCGTTTTGTCCTAAGAAGTTTTTGGGTAAGTTGCAAGATCCATAACACTAAAAATAATCAAATTACTCAAATTACTCTGGTCTGTATTATTTGAAACTGCAGGGCCTCAACCCAGAGTTTAGATCAGGTGCAAGAAATACAATATTAGTAGTAGTCATATTACTTAAATTCGAAATATTTCCTCTCTTGGAGGGATTTTTTTTAGTGTAGTAGATTCAAAGTTGTAAGTAAAATAGTAGCCCTTGCTTGGATTCTTAAATGCTTTCTTGAGTGGAAGAGAGGAAAGTGGAATCATCAATAACTTGCTGGTGATAACCAGCATGCTCACACATCCCCACTGACCAAATGGTACCTCCCTGAACTTCTGGCCATCAAATAAACAACTGGGCTTTATTCTACCTATCTCCTAGTGATCGCCAGGATATGGCCCTCTCCCGTCTAAAGCAAATTCTTCCTCCTGGGTTCTGGATCCCACACACTCCAGTGTATTGAAGGACCTTGTGCTCTTGATTACACCCATCCTCTCCTTTATCTTTGCAATAGAAACCAGATGATACAGAGGGCTGGGAGAGCTGGCATGGTTCCCCTCCCTTTATCTCAGCTCCTGTCTCTGTGTTGACAACATTATTTCTATGTTCTCCATAAGGTAAAGGGCATGGGTACCAGGAGCTCAAGAAACATTCTTACATCTGGAAGAGGGCACAATGGAAAGAGAGAGCATCCCTCTGCCTCTGTGTGTTGTGTAAAATCTCAGGGAACGATTTGTGTTGGTCTGGACAGGTGCATATGCCTTTCATTGGCACAAATGCTGCTAAAAGGGATCAGATGCTACAACTGGTCAAGTCTGGCATATGCCGTGGCCAGGATGGCAAGGTGCGTACCTCATTCTCCTCCCTCCCCCCATGGCCATGTGAGGGGAGAAGGAAGTAATTCTGGAAAACAAAGGAAAACAGAAGAAAAGAGAATTGGGTGATGTTACCAGACTAAGGAGGAAAGGGATGATTACCCAATGACAACAACTGCTCATGGTGCTCTTTGACTTTCCCTTCCATATTGGCCATTTATTTTTCAGGATTTCAACATGTTTAGCCATGCCTCTTATTAATAAGTAATGATTATTTAGAATAACACTCTGGATCCTCTCCTAACCACACTCCTCCTTCAGCTATCCACTTACCTCTCTCTCTGTCTCAGTCTCAACAGCCAAGTTTTTTGAATGAATACTTTATTTTTGTCATTTCTTAGCCACTTCTCAACTCACTAGAAAATAGCTTCCTATAGCCTAATGGTTCTTAAATGGACAATTTTGCCTCCTTCCCCTGCCCCCTGGGATATCTGACAATGTCTGGAAGCAGTTTTGGTGGCCACACCTGAGAGGTGCTACTGGCATCTAGTGGGTAGAGGCTAGGGCTGCTGTTGAACATCTTACGACCCACAGGATGCCCCCCAACAATGAATTAAATAGCCTCAGATACCATTGGCGCCAATATTGAGAAATCGTGGACCCTTCTTCTGGAGCTATCTCCTTCATTCCTGATTGCCTTGTGTATTCTTTTATGGACCTCCCTCGGAGACCATCCAAACTCTCAACTGATGCTGAAATAACAACCACACCCAAAAACAGAAATGCCAGTTATTGAGCATTTACCATATGCCAGGCAATGAGCTAAGGGTGTTTCATGCAGCTGCCACATCGAATCCTCACAAAGGCGTTATAAGATAGATACTGTTATTGTGCCTGAAGTCACACATGCTTCTCACAGGGCAAGTCGAGATCCAAACACAGATCTATGTGATTCCCAAGTCTGTGCCTTTAACCGCTAAGCAATAAAGGTGTAACCCCTGGAACCCTCACTGTGTCCACGAAGAAGCTGTTCTTCCTCCTTGCCTGGCCCACTTGGACATTAATACATTCCAGAATTGGGCATGGCTTGACCCTGCAGCCAGCTTCCTCCCAGCTCCAGCCCCTGCTCAGTCTCAGCTCATCATCTTGTTTCCCGCCCCTAGCCAGAGGAGAAGCAGATCTCAGCATTCTGTGAAGCAGGGATCTGTGAGGGAGATGGAGACAAGAGAGAATCAGCAATTCTCTAGTATAGTTTTAAACCGTGATGATAAATATGTTGCAGAGAACTCAAGTGAAACTTTTAAAGAAATGTTGATTTATATCAGAAGCAGCAAATGATTCTAGCCCTAGGGCTGACATATCATAAACAGATGCCATGTACTCCACAGACTGAGGGGATGGCCACCAAGCACAGGGGCATATTCAGGCCTCAGAGAAGTCTGGTGTTTGCCAGACTCAGTTGACCTTGGATCTCTTTTATTTCCACAGAGTATTAACAGTTTACAAAATATAGTTTGAAAGGTGCTACAATGTAATTAAGGTTGTGATAATACAAAAGTAAACCAAAATACCCCCTGGTCTTTCACACACACACGCACACACACACACACACACACACATCACACATCTCAATAAAATTGTCTACTGAAGGTGTAGGGCCACAAAGCAACAACCACTGTCCACCCCACTCTTCCCCACCCCCCAGACAACACACAACACACAACACACACAGTAGTAATGAGCATACCTAGTATCCAGATCTTGGCTTCTATATACCACTTCCATTAAAAGGGATCTGGGCTATGTAGAGAAATGGCTAGTTCTAGAGCTGGGGCAAAAAAAACAAAACATCTTGTATCAGAAAGATGAGGGCATGTTAAAGGACACAAGAGCCAGCTTGAAGAAGTTTCTACTGCTGGGGGAGTTGAATTTATTTTCCTCAGTTTTTGTCCCTGCTGCAACAAAGAATTGGAGGGTGGAGACAGTACTGAAGCAGAGTTAAGATTTTATCTGAACACACTCCAAGGGAGAAGCAGGCTAGAGTCAAGGTAGACAAAGGCAGGTTTACTTGAATAAAGCATAGAGGAAGGAAAAACATGGAGGAAAGAGAAGTTCATTGAAATGCTGCTCGATATAGGGCATAATCCCCTGCCAACTCCTAATGCTGGTATCACCTGGCATCCAGTGTCTGCTTGAATCTGCTCAGCATGGGAACTAAGTCCCTGCAACCTCAGGAGTTGGGGGAGCTGCAGAGCACTGGATGGAGTGAGATATGTTCTTAGACCTTCCCGAAGGCAAAGAAAAGAGATTTTCATGCAAGATACTAAGGAGCATGATCATGATCGTATAGCTGCGATTCCATCCAGGTCATCCAGGTAATGGGAACTTGCAAGTCCCAGTCAAAGCTCTCAATAGCCCCTCCCTACTTATCTGGAGTAGGACAGAGAGAGTGACACACTCAAAGAAAAGCGAGTATGGGCAACCTTAGGGAGGAGGTGTGCTTAAGGGTTTAGGGTCTGGGGTTTCATAGGGCTTTTTTGGGTAAGGGTCAGCATAAGGCATGATGTGTACAGGTGATTCATAATTCCTTTGGAGTTTTGTCTTAAGAATAGGGTTACTTAGCTAACTGTGTTGGTTTGGGACTTCAGCATTCTTTCTCCAGATAGGTTTATTTATACTTCCGAGGTCTGTCTTCTGCCCTGGTTACAAAGTTACTTGATTAGGGGCTGGAGGAAGAGGAAAAACAGCATATAGGTTAAGTTAAAGGATAAACTGGGCCTTTTTGCAGGCTAAGTAGATTTTACAATGCTATGATCTCATTGATACAATGAAGACACCAGCTGTGCTCTGATACTTTATCTGGGGAATATCAGGACATTTCAAGTCACTCCTGGCCTTTGGAACTTCAAGTAATTAACTGATTAACTCTGAGTCCCTTCTGGCTCTCTATTTTTATCTGGTTAACTCTTTGAGTCCCTTTTAGTGGGCTTTACTGGCCTATTCTCCCTCCACCCACTCATATCTGTTTTCTGCCTAACACTACTGGTCAAATTTGTGTGACTTGAGCGTCAAAGTAAATAATTATGGTAACATATCACCTTGTTAATAAAATAGGAAATCACTAATATACATTAATATACATTGAATATTTGATGAGGAATGAGATTTAGTTTCAAAGTACCTCCCCGCAAAAGACTTAATGATTACAGAAGGAGAAAGGGTTACTTTGGTTCAGAAGACTGACAATACTTCAATCGAATGTGGAAAGAGAACATCGCCATAAATGGGACAAATCAAAATATGTGCCACCTGATAGGCTGCCTGGACCAAGAAACATGATTTCTGTGATATTCTTTTCCAAAGATGCATTTACCTGAATCTGTTCATGAAGAAACATCGGACAACCCCAAATTGAAAGGGGCTGACATTCAGAAGCTTCAAGATTATGAAAAATAAGAAAAAACGGATGAAATATTCGAGATTGAAAAAGGCTAAAAGGCATGACAAATAAAGATGGTGCATGATTCTGACTTGGACCTTTTCCCTAAAGGATATCTTGGGACATTTGGCAAAACTTGAATGGGACTTGAGCTTTCTATAATTGTAATGTACCAGTGTTCATTTCTTGATTTTGATGATTGTGTTGTTATTGTGCATGAGACTTTTTTTTTTGCTTGTAGAAAATACTCCTTAAAGTATTCGGAGTAATGGGGAGTCTGGTCAGCAACTTCCTCTGCAGTGGTTCATAGGAAAAGATTCCTTGGTCTGAGTGGAGTAAAAAAAAAAAAAATGCCTGAAACCAAGTGTTATTTGCGAATGAGTCTGTTTCTCTGCTCTCCAAATTTGGAACAAAGAAATCTCTTTCTGAATATCATCAAGAGTAATAAAAACATGCAGCCTATCTCACCTCCCTCCCTTCTTTTAAAGGAGTCTAGAGAGATGGGATGGGTACACAGAGGCAAAGAAGAGAGGGAGAAAGCCATTGGCATGGAAAATCAAAGTTGTTTACACGTTAATTACTCAGTGAGATCTGCTATGTGGTCCCTTTGGGAAGCCAGAAGTATCTTCCCAGAAGAAATAACAACCTCATCAACCTAACTCAGATGTTTCTATGAGACTTGCACATTTATTATCCCATTTGTTCCTCAAAACGCCCTTAGAGGCAGAATGTGCAGAGAATATGAATCCCATTTCACACTGTAAGAAACTAAGTCCCCCAGAACTTAAATGACTTCCTGATACCACACATCTGGCAGATAATGGTTCAGTGAATCAAGCCCACAACTGTCCAATTCCAGAGAATCCTCTAGAGTTTACCTACTGCCTTCCAAGATACTTATCAGAAAGTCTCCCTCAAAGAAAGAGCAATAGTTATTAGAGGCATCATTCCACTCCTTTTCCCCACATCCAGCCTTGGCTCAATACATGCTGCAGAACTTTGTCCCACTTTTTGTCATCTTGAAATTTAAAGGCAGTCTCATTTTGGGCAAAATGCGTATGTATGGCTGATTGTTCAAGCAAGCTGAAGCTTGGAGGTCAGGGGCTGGTGGTGGGGAAAGCCTTCACAGATAAAGGTGGCACATTAATCGTCTTCCTGCTTGGGTCCTGGATCACTCACTGCTCTCCCGTACCCTCCCCTCTTTCTGCCCCACAGCCTTCCCACCTCAAGATCACTAGAGGACATGAGCCTCCCTTTATCAAAGGCTCAATTCCCTGGCCTTAGTGAGCGCCAGTCCCAGAGTAGCCAGGCTCGAGCCCCCACAGCCACATCGCCTCCCTCTCTCTCCCTGCTTCTGTTTCATTGTCTTCCTCCTTCATTCCAGTGCTAACAGTTGGAGATCATTATTAGATTTCAAGAAAGTGGTGTGGCTGAAGAATTTATTAATTTTTCCCTTTGGCGACACAGAACCAATAATCGTTACCAGAGAATTTTAGAAGAGTGTGAAAGAAGGGGAGAGGGGTTTCGGTTGCTGTATGGGTGTGGGGTGGGGGGAGGAATAAACTCTCTAGTTCTGAGATGCTTTTAATGTCCACAGATTCTCCCCCAAGACATCTTGCCATTTTCTCCCACTAGGTTCCACACGAACTGGCATGTAGCCTCAGGGATGGTTAAAACTCTTGATAGAAAAGAGAGATCAATGGGGGTGGGGGGGGGGGTGTAGGGTGTTCATAAAAGGCTTCATGCGGGAAGAGGTGGGATGGGATGAGTTGAAGGGAGCCAAAGATTCATGGTCATATAAAATGCAGGAACTGTCAGGATTATGATTTCAGCACTAAGAATAAGAATAATATTGAACAAATTACAAACCTCCATAGATCTGTGTTCAATAGAAAGAAAGTGGAATGAAGGCAGAAAGAGAGGGAGGGAAGGAGGGAGGGAGGGGAGGAGGCATGAATGCAGGCTAGGGTCATAGGGAGCCGTGGAAGTAACATTGAAAGATTGCTAGGAAACATCAGTTTGGTTCTGCCCTGACTTTGAGTACTGTGTTCTCCCCCAAGCCCACCACCATCACTTTCTAAGCTTTTCTCTCCAACACTGACTGTCTATTTGACATTCAGTCCCCCTTTCTTTGCTTACCAAACCCTGAGGCTCAGAGAGAGGTGAGCCCCATCCCTTTGTAAGAGCTAAATCATGATTTGTCTAACCTGGTACAGTGAATTCTCCTTACCAGAAATTGGTCAGGGTTGGTATGTGAACCTTAGTTCTGGCCACTGAAATATGGGGGATCTTCAAAAAAACGTCCCCTTGCGCTTAAGAAGGAGACACCATAAGTAACGATTGCTTTCTGATTCTGGACTTTGTTACCACTGGCCAGGAAGCCTGAAAATGTTGTGTCTTCTTGAGACCATGAAGCAAATCATCCTGAGAGATAAGCCAACCCTGAGCATCCCAGAGTGGAGAGATGGAAAACCTGGGTCCTTGATAACATAATTGAGCCACTGAATTGAACAGCTCTGAAATCCTCCATCTCTCTAGACTCTAATATAAGCAACCATTCATGTCTTTGTGGTTTAAGCCAGTCTCAGTCTTGCTTTCCTGCTTCTCTAAGGCAAAGGCATCCTAAGTGATACAACACCTCAGCCTGATGCAATCCAGTCCCATCTCCATTCAGTGCTGTGCCCGCCTTCTACATTCCAGCCACTTCAAGTTGTTGATGGCTCCCACATACAGTCCGCAATAGTGCTGTCATATCTTTGCACTGCTTTTCATTCAGTCTCCCCCACCGTGTGTCTGTAGGACAGAGAGATGACCCATCCTCTCCCAAAGCTAATTGAGAAGTGTCTTCCT